>OX439049.1:33126314-33726314 GCA_949317995.1 Acholoe squamosa | reverse complement strand
GAGGGATAATATAAATGTGTAACTTTACCCTCTGGTGGATGGATGGTAGAAGATAGCCTCTGGCCACAAGTGGGGTGTAGTCCTATGCCTGTCTGGCATAGTCTAACCCAACAAAGTGCAGAGGCATAGCAGGCTTGCAGGAGAGCTGGACTGGAGATGTTACTGCTGTGGTGGTTCTCAGGATTCTGAGATGTATGGACCTCCTACTGGGGGCCTTATATCCCAACTCTGGGCCTGATTGCCCCAGACAAAGTTAGGCCCAGCATCCAACTGCCATGTCTCCACTACAATAGAGTTACATGATTGTTAAGGGATGCATCCTTTGAACTGTGAAAATAGTATGCATACACATTTACATACCATAGGATATTTTCTTGCATGCAGGAAAGGAGGGGGGTGAATGTGGTTTGAGTATGTACGCATAGGGGGAGCGGGTAGTCCAAATGCGTACATCATGGGCGTGGACTGGTTACCAGATTTAGTCTGTGTAGGTGTTATCCATATGCTATAGAAGGGTGAGAAACTAAAGGGAACAGTGCTGCCCTCCGGTGCTTTTATTTGCTATGCACAGACCTTGATTACGGAGGTGAGTGGTGACTTCGCCAAAGTAACCCCTCACCTCCGTGGAGGGAGCACACACTCCAACAGCGGGTATGTAATGTCCGTAATGGCCTTTATGCGAGGATAGACACCTGATGCGCGTTATAGAAGCAACAAAATTTTGGTGGATGCTTTAATGCGGGGACAAAGTACATTAGATAAGTACAAAGGTGTATAAACCTTGAGGCATTATGAAGCCCATGAAGGGTTAACGGAAAACTGATTACCATAGGTGAGGAAAAACACAAGTGCTGTCATTTTGCCGGTAGCTGTGATTTCTATTTTTTTTCTTCTTCTTTTTTTGTTTTCCTTGTAAATATTGTGCCAACCTCCGAACCCCGGATATTATGGACATAATGAAAAAATTCATTCAGGGTATAATTAAACTGTTTTATGTATCGCCTCAATACAGCCTTTTGTCACTATAATGAGATTTCTCTGGGGTTTTTTTTATGGAATATAATGGTTCATTAAAGCATGTCTGTGTTGGGCCCAGTCAATTACTAGATAACTATTTGTTGTGAAAAAAGGTGACAACCACTGCCAGCAGTTGTAGACCTCCTACCCCCTCTCTGTCTCTCTGTCTCTCTCTCTCTCTCTCTCTCTCTCTCTCTCTCTCTGTGTGTCTGTCTCTGTCTCTCTCTCTCTCTCTCTCTCTCTCTCTCTCTCTCTTTCTTGATTAGTATTATAGAGTGTGTCAGTGTCTAAGGGATATTTACGGAAAACACGCAATAATCATGTGGTTGTAATTATGATTAAACACTACTTTTTACATGACCATATCATTGATAATTTAGATCGCAATATAGAATTTAAAAAGCAATTGGCAAATAGCCATTAATTACAGATTAAATCAATACAAATGTTCATGACATTTATGGTATTTTGACCTTAAAAAGATTCCGTGTTTCTCAGAAGCTCTTCACATTAGTGCAGCCCAGGCTTCCCTAGCCCACTTAAAAGGGTCTGTTTCTCCTCTTTCCTATCCCTTCGGGATGTGTGTGGTGCACATATGCGCGGGCACTGACACATTCCCCTGTAAAATTGTGTAATGTAGTTCTTGCCATGAATATGACCTTAGCTGTCGAAATGGCGTTAAACATCTATTACTCACTCACTCATTAGTGCAGCCTATCAACTTTGCAGAAGTGTTTTGGTCCATCAGATCGACACGATGCATGGGTAATTTGCCAATGCTGCATTCATACATCATGACCACAAATGGATTGCTATCTACCCGTTTAAAGGGTTTACTTCTAGCTTCACCCAGGGCCAGAGTTGAGTAGGCATCTACTGTTCTCAGGCAACCCACAACATCAGCATGGGACCAACCTGCACCCCAGTCGTTTTGATGTCATTTCAATATCAGTGATTGCAAGTCAATGCTCATTATTTTCTTTCTGCCCTTCATCGGTTGCCCCTCACCCGCTGCCTCCCTCATATTGAGCTGCTCCTCTCACCTTGAGCTACTCCCCTCACCTTGAGCTGCCCCTAATCATGAGCCCCTCCCCCCATCCTGGGCTGCTCTCCTCACCATGAGCTGCTCCCCTCACTATGTGCTGCTCCCTTTGCCATGAACTGCCCCCCTACCATGAGCTGCTCCCCTCACCATTGTTCCCTTGTTCCCTTCTGTTCCCATCACCATGAGCTTTTCCCATCACCATGAGCTACTCCCCTCACCCTGAGCTGCTCCTCTCAACATAAGCTACTCCCCTCTCCTGTGCTGCCCCACTCGTCCTGAGCCGCTACCACCGTCCTGGTCTGCTCCCCTCACCCTGAGCTGCTCCCCTCACCCTGAGCTGCTCCTCTCACCATCAGCTACTCCCCTCACCCTGAGCTGCTGTTCCCTTTGCCATGAGCTGCTACCCTACCATGAGCTGCTCCTTCACCCTGAGCTGCTCCCCACATCCTAAGCTGCTCCTCTCATCAGCTGCTGCCCTACCATGAGCTGCTCCCCTCACCATGTGCTCCTCCCTTTGTCATGAGCTGCACAATTATACTGAGCTGCTCCCCTCATACTGAGCCCTCTCCTCACCCGCACCTTCCACCCGCTGCCATCATTCATGGGGAGGATGTGAGCATGAGGGAAGCACCTCATAAGTTGCTCCCCTTACCTTCACCTCACCATTACATCAGGACTCTTACCTATGTGTTTCGGTGAGGAGTGGTGGACAGAACCAGGAGTGAGAGCAACTCAAGGTGAGGAAGGGATCCTGCCCCTACACTCCATACCAATATTGGATGCCACCTGTGTTCCAAAATCACACAGTAAGGGTGCTTTCTTAGGATTCCAGAATGAGGATTCCAGAATGAGGATTCCTCCAAGAAAAGAAGGGTTTTTTTACAAAAAGAAGTCCATGACTAAAAGATGCGAGAATGCTGCAAGAATACTTTTGATGTTGTTGAAGAAGATGTTTGTAATTGTATGATTAAGGCACCTCAGTATCTTCCATGATAATAAACGTTTAGGCCATAGGAAAAATAATCAGTGTTTCTATTATTTATAAGGGGTTATTTTTGCACACAGGTATAGAGGTGTATTTGGAATTGCATAAGGCAGGTAATGTGCCCTTTTGCTGCTTAGTGCAGGGGGGATGAGGCTCATGGTGGTGGTGTAGTAAGTGGGGGTAGGATCTGGGACAAAGGGACAAAAACAAGGGTAAGGTGTCTGTAGGGCACACTAGGTTGTGTGTAGGTCTCAGTAGGGGTTGGCGTACCAAGGGGTGCCATTCCACCGGGTATAACTAGACAGAGGAAGTTCTACGTCTGTCTATGCTTGTGTAAGACCTCTCTCTCCCTCCTCTCTCTCTCTCTCTCCCTCTCTCTCCCTCTCTCTCTCTCACTCTCTCTCACTCTCTCTCTCTCTCTCTCTCTCTCTCTCTCTAGATGTTAAGAAGGCTCACCCCAGTAAACACAACTTCGTATATGGACATTGTAAGATGTATAGCTACATAGAATTTAGGTTGTAACAATGTATTTTTACTTGGTATGTGGACGTTCAAACATTAAGGTTTAACTACGTTCTAGCTATGTAGTATTCACAAATATGTATTTCTATGCTTTTTTCCTACCAAAATCCTACCTAAAAAAGGGGAAAAACTGAAAAAAAAACTTTGGCAAAATTTCCACCAAGGGGAAGCCTTGAACCCCAGACCTCCCACATCGGATTCCTACTTGCTACCACTGTACTACAGATTCTGATGATGATGTGCGTGTCAAAAGTCCATCAAGTCATTTGCATTACCTTATACTTACAGCCAAGAGAATATGTTATACTTTTGGGTCCTGGGATCAATTCCAGCCCATAGCTGGAAAACATTTTGACGTAGTTAAACCTTAATGTTTGAACGTCCACATACCAACCAAAAAGACGTAATTCAAACCAATTTGGTAGGAACCATACCTAGTTATACCAGATATCTATGTAGCATTTTGGTATGATGTTTACTGGGTCGTCATACACCATTTAGATTCCCCTTGACTGTATAATCTCTAGAAACCTACCATTTCCATGACAAATTTAAGAAATCATGTCATATGACTTATTCATTTCCTCATGTGACTAATAGTCATGTCAATTGTCGGTTCTAAGAAATGCCCATGTCACCATGCTAAACTGAGTTGTCTAGATCATTAATTTTTCTCTCTCCATTCCTTATCGCCCCACCCCTTATATTCCTAATCAAAGGGGGTATGCATGTATAAGCTAGTATTGAACCAAGGAGTGGCATGCAACACTGGCATGTGTTTTCACCAGCTTTATGTAGTACTGTATATAATGTGAGTGTATGCCGGCGCTTCGGCACTGGAAAATTCGGTACTGTATATGTTGCAAAGAGCAGGCACAATGCATGAAGGAAACCATCCTCAAGGCTGCATTCATGCACCATGTATGAGTGTCATGCTAATTGGTCGTCATGCTGAATGAATGCAGCCCTGGTGAGTAACTCACCAGAGCTGCATTCAAGCATCATGCTGATCCGACAGGGTTGATACACACCCGGCTGGTCAGTATGATACCCCCAAAGAAGTGCTATTGAGCAGACGTGCCTGTCCTTCATTGGTGCTTCTCGTCGACCTATGCATGGGCATGATGCACTGATGTAGGCCTATAAGCGGCCCTGTTGTATGTAGCTCTTAAAGGGTGAAAGGAAATATTGTAATTATGTGTGTGTTTCTAATTCCATGTAGCAATTGTTAACACATTTTCCAATTTGTGGTAGATTGGGTGCTTTGTCACTTCAAAGAAAACCTGTGCATAAAACACTATGATACAGACCACTGCTCCAGGGTATTTTCTATCTCGGCTCCAGGGTTCTAGTATGTTATCATGTCTCCTTCAGTGTTTATCATACTTTGTATAAACACCTTCGGGCAAATCCCCATTTGTATATATACACTCATGTCACTCGTCATTTTGTCTTGTTTCACATATCAAACGATATATGTTAACACGGCTTAGGAAAAGGAAAGAAGGCTGATGAAATGTTTGAAAACCGAATTTTAAGCGGTTGTTTTAGGTTGAAGGTTGGGAGTAATGATTATTACTCTTCCACAAACTTGTGCTATACTCTCGCTTATCCTTAGAAATGCCGCCAAAGCATCGATGCATTCTGTCAATTGATTTGATGCTGGTAACCAGAACCGGCATTATAAGAGGCCAATGGGCATGATGCATGAGTATCTCTCAAAGAATCAAAGAGCTAAAAGTTGATAGTATTGTTAAAGGGCCGGGTAAGGGGATTATTTTAATCTGAAGAATGGGACGGATTTCGGCTCCATGGGGAGGAGCACAAGCCGTTCATGTCTTTTGAGAAAGTGAAAAAAAATTGAGTCATTATTGATTTCTTTTTTACACCAATGCAATATGTATGAATTTGAGGACATGGAATCAATTCGGTCTCTTGTACTCGTGATGCTTTTTAACTTTTTAACTTTATTTCTATGCTTAAAACGTTAGCTGAAAGAAGAGACAGGTGGTGAAGGTTTTCGCTGATTACCATCCTAATAACATGAGCTATACTTATACCCAGAGCAACCAGCTAACCACCTGTAGGGTGGACTGACCACGCCCCCTCTTCAGGTCACGTGATTAGTTCTAACCAAGCCCCTAAGGCTTACTAATCATCACCATACTTTACAAGATGCTACGCCCCCCCCTCCCTTGAGTGGTAGTGGACCATGATATGTGACAAAACTTGGGAAACCCTTACATTACGGGGATTTAGTGTTATTTATTGCCACCAGGGGGCACAACCAGTGCTGAACATGTAATGTTCTTCCACTTTTCCTTGTCAGATTTTGATGATCCATATATCAAAATGACCATTGAGACCTTCTCATCCCAATGGAAACAAGTATGATTTAATTGGTTCATTTGATATATCTTGGCAAACTGCTTAGTCAAACCAGATAGAGATATACCTGAACTCAGAATATCACAATTTCTGTCAACCGGCACAGTTATTATCCATGTTAGGCATGATAACATGCTTATCTGTGTTGTAAAAGAGGACTTTGCCCATTATTTAGGGTCTATGATTGTCCAAATATGTGGAAAGACCCATAGAAATTATTCTGATAGGTTACAGTAAATATACCTTCTTGTTCTTTTTGGCTGCACCACCTAGAAGCTCTGAATATCATCAAATCCCCGTAATGTTAGGTTTTCCCACATCTTGTCACATATTATTATACCATAGTAACAAAGCATAATGAAAATCTACAACACTGAAACGTGTATGCCCATGGGTGTGGCGTACAATATCCCGTAAGCTATGTTCCTGTATTCCACACTAAAAGCAGAACCTAAGTAAATTCTGTGACAGCATTCCCTACAAGTACCAAATTTAGCTCTAAAGAGTCTATTTCTTGGTCCAGATTTTAAAAATTCAAAAAATAATTATTGCAAAACAAAAACAAAGACAATGAACATAATGTTGCTTGGACATTTAAACGTTATCATGGCCTGACGGATGTCGATACAATGTCATGATCGTCATTCCAGTAAGCAATTATATCATAATGGCTAAACCTGACTCCTAATTTTCATGTTTAATTATCAAGTTAATTTAAGTTTGCATAACAACTTCTGGTCACGGATTTTCTTGAGAAAATAGGTTGCTGCTGTTGCTTTTGGTAGAATAAAACAGAAAAACCACGTTATGGGCATATTTTGTAGTAACATGTCCACTATATTTCGACAGCGTCCATTCTTGAAAGGCCCCATGATGCCTGTGTCGTCATAATGCATGAATGCAGTGCTGTCACGGTCTATAGTCACAACAACTATAATTCTAAGTACAATGGTGCATCATAACGACCCTCCAGGGTGCACAAATCTCATACTTTCAGCTCAAGAATTCCAACCAGACCTGCATTCAAACATTATAGTGACTATACAGGAGGGTCTTGCCAAAAGATAACGAGGATGAACATCTCTAAAAGTTTTCAGAGAGTGATGAGGAAAATGTGCATGGCCTAACTCTTTTCATAGTATTGACAAAAAAATTACATCAGAATGAATGGAAAACCCGTTTTGGGGTGTCAAAAAACGTGCATGTTTTATCAAAATGATCAGCAAGACAATCTTTTAGCAATACAAAAGCGTGCACGTATTATTTTGTGGTTCATGTCTATTTTTTGGCAAGACCCTCCTGAAGACTCTAGCGATACTACATTTATTGTGTGTATAGGCTGTCCTTTTTGCTTAAAACTGATGACATTGGGCTTTGAATAGTTAAATACAACTAGCGGTAATAACCACGCGTACATAACTTGATATTGGACAGGAGGTAAGTGCCAATTACCCTTGTTATGTGTTTGCTGGAGAGGCATTCCTATATTGAAAATAAAAAGGGACAATATAATATTATTATTATGATGGAAAACCAATACTGTAAATTGGACATCAAATAACTCTAACAATAGGCCTGCATCAATATAATCCATTATGAAAGAATGGTTAGTTTGGAGCCAGGAGGTGGCATTGACTTTTTTAACAAAGAATCCCTACTACATGTAATTACCTTAGACTAGTGGGATGAGAAATTTAGTTTATAAGATATATACAGGTGTAGATTTTTACCGACACTTTAGTGTCCCCCATATAAATACCCACTAAAACATTTTGTGATGTCCCTATTCAAGATTTCTGAAATTTGATTATGGCTTCTTTATTGTAATCTAGAAGGGAATTATACCTATTTGTCACCTATATAGACGATTGCAGCCGTAACAAAATATTCACAAGTGTATCATTCATGAATAATTGGGGTTGCTAAACTTAAAGATAATAGTTGAATGGTTCGCCAATGCCTTCCTTCTGAAATGGGTAAACCGATTCTTGCTCGTTGCTGGCTGGTTTCCAGGCCAGAGGGTAGGGCTACACACTTTAAGGGCATCTCCAGTACCATAGAGGAAAATAGAATAAAAGAAGAATGGGTAGTAGAATTATAAGTCAAATTATTACTTTGCAAAATATAATGTCTATAGTTCAAATTTGCCGGACGTGATGCCCAAACCATATCCAGTGGCAGATTTAAGCAGGGGGATGCATGAGCCGCACGCCCAGCCCTCTTTTTGTGTCAGTACTAGATTTTATCAATTTTTCTTATTTTGAACCCAAAAATTTGCTCAGAAATAGGGGGTGCACCCCCTCCTTTTTGTATACCCTCCAAATCCTGGATCCGCGACTGATATCCAACTTACCCAGAGTAACCTATACTGACTTGAATACCCTTGATTAATGTGCAAGAAACAATTAGGAATAGTGTAAAGCACTGACATCAAACAGCACAGGTGAGTTACTCGCCTTCACGAGAGTATCATGCCAACAAAGTAACATGAGGCAGGATGCCTTTGGTTAGCACGATGCACCAATGAAGTGCCGCTGAGCAGATTCACCAGTGCTCACTTATTTCAAGCATAATGCTGCTGCTCTGGGAGTGAGTCAACCCTGTAGGTTCAATGCATGATTGTAGCCCTTAGCATGCTACTCACCAGGACTGCATACATGCATCATGATGGCCAATTGGCATGATGCATGAATGCATCATCAGCCTTTAAAGGGTTATATGTACACAAGTGCACCAGCGGACATGCTCCCAACATATCCATAAATCATACCTGCCCATGTGAACACTAATTACATAGGACGCCTGCCAAATCACCCTACACCGCTGTCTGTTATTCACAGTTATATGTTATACTGTACTGGTCCCTTAAACACATAGACAGGGTCCAGAAATCATCCACATCCCCTGTAAGCCTATGCTTTTCATCAGGACATGTAATTATGAATGAATAAAGGTTCACAAGAATTTATTTGGCTTGGGTTTACATTATAAGAATCCGATAGTTAGACCCTCAGTCAAACCAGATACTGGAATTATATGCTGAATAACCACGTATGTTTTACAGAGGAATGTACACTGTAAAAAACAGTCTTTATCTTGAAAAACTTAAAATGCTAAACATGTTTAGAGGCTACATTTTAATGAGATTTAAACGGATTTCCGGTGTGTTAAACACAAAATTTTAAACACCTAAATAGCAAAGATGTTAATGTGTTTTGGTGTATAACATTTAAACACTCATGATTATGAGTGTTTAGTCTTTAAAGACTGATGATTATGACTGTTTAGTTTTTAAACACCCATTATTATGAGTGTTTAGTCTTTAAACATTCATTTCATTGTGGTTAAACTTTTAAACACTTGTTTTCTAAACACATTTTTTTCTAAACACATGTGTTTTTTAATCACTAAACACATGTGTTTAGGCATTAAACAATTATAATTTATCCCACCAGGTGGCATTACGGTGCATGACAGTATTTCTTTCTTCTACAAGTTAACCAATCTTTAAATATGTCAAATAAACATTCAAAGCTATTATTTGTGGTAATAAAGACACACAAATATGTAGTTTATCCTGCATAGTAGGAATCCTTTTTCAGTTTAGTAATAAATGATGTGCACAAGAGAAGTAGTTTGTTTAGACACCCATTATGTGGAATATAGAATTAGATAAAGCAGACGACTATTGGACAAGACACGGTACTCTTTTACAGGCTACTTTCCCTCCCGCTCTCCTCCTCTGAGAGGTAATGTAATGGGAGGTTAAATGCATACTTCCCAAGAAGTGTTATCACTGTTTGTAAACCCACTTACAAACATTATTAAAGGATTTGCATATGAATATAATGTTACAGCAGGAAACACCAGAAGCTGTTCATAGATCATAGAACTAAACATTTCCCAAGTTAAACACAAGGAGTGTTTAAATACTTGCTATATCTAAACACATTAATAACTAAACACATTTTCTCTAAACATGTTTAGAGATTAAACATGTTTAGATAGAAAAAAAAAGTGTCTCAAAATGTGGGACAAGATAGTGCTTACTGCTAAACATTTGGCATTTGCAATCTAAACACTGTTTATACAGTGTATTTCAATAAAGGTAGCAGTTTCTCAAAATTTAATCAGTGCACTTATCCATATAAAACGGTATTTGTTATCATAACCTGCAAACAAGATGGCACCGGTACTACCTAGACATTACCAGCTGCGTACATACCATGCATGACATACCATGCATGACAAACCATTAGCCTACCAGCTTAACAGCAAAGATATGGATGGGATTACACTGACGTGTGGTGGGTTAATATGAGCAGAGACCAATATGCGGACTTGTTGGCACTGCAATTGGTGTGTTATTGATAACTTATTACACGATTTCTTGGATTTTGGGTGCTTTTTCTGGATATCCCCATGCTGATACCTGTCGATATTGCACACCATGATGCATGCATCATGACTTTTGTAAGGTGTGCCTGATATCCATGGATAACAGGCACTAGTGCCTGATATCCATGGATATCAGCACACCTTACATGTCATATGTCACATGTTAAAACCCACGAAATATTCCAGGCCAGGGTAGGGATCGAACCTGCAGTCTCAGATCCCTAAACCAACTCCCTATGCAATGGGCCACAGGGACTGACGAGATACGCTCGGTTAGAACCAGGTCTTGCTATGATACGAAGCCGTGAGCGCTGTCGCTGTCCGCTGCCGGGCGACGAGGTGTATTGTACACATAGCCAAGCCGAGAAGGGAGTAGACGCCGTGGCCTAGCGGTTAGCACGTCGCGCTCAGCCGTGTGAGGTACATGGATCGCGTCCCGGTCTGGGCGCATCTTTTTTCGCCGTGTGCGCTGTCGCTGTCCGCTACCAGGCGATGAGGTGTATGTACCTGGCTTCGAGTCCCGGGGAAGGATTTTTGTTTTCAACTTGTTTTTATTGATATTCTATTGATTATTTATTGATTTTTTATTGATTAATCGTGTAATAAGGACAGTAAGGAATGGGCTATCAGGCACCTCGTTCAGTGTATCGTAGGATATCGTAACTCGTGGCCTACGGCCACTCGTTACGATATCCTACGATACACTGAACTCGGTGCCCGATAGCCCATTCATTACTCTCTACTTAGAAGTATTAATTTGGTCGTCAAGGTGGGGTTACAACCCACATTGGACTGTGTACAAAGAACTAAGCTAATGTTGGCATGTCATGTTTATTTTTGAGGAATTACAGGGAGAGTGAGGGAAGGGATATGAGAAAAGAGGGGTGGAAGGAGGGAAGGGGTTCATGTTGAATGAGGTGACCTTTTTTTCAGAAATATATAATTATATTAGGCAATATAGATGCTTTACATGTCAAAGCTTGGAAAAATCACCATGATCAAACAGTAGAGTTTAGACCTCCGATTACAGGATTAAAATACAAATCTTGCCATGTCCCCATATCAAGCTCCGTCATTTTTATTTTTGAATTCATATGTATACATTCCATTTGCCACTTAAACCTACTTCTGCTTTACAATGCATCATTCTCACACATATAAACACCTAAAAAACAAATGTGATAATCATGTACATCCTTTTAAAAAGTGTGTTTAACTTTAAGACGCAGATCATAATGGGATGCTGCTATACTCAGGATGTGCCTTAGAGCCAGTTTTTATGTTTTACAACAGTGCAAAAATGCCCAGCATATGACCATCTGCAACTTATAAGACCTTCCTGAACTCAGGGTGTGTCTTATACACATTGATTTACCTCACACTCTCAGTCCTAATTGTAAATGGGCTATAGGGTTTAGTATGGACGCTTTGTGGGTCCGCCATTGCCTGATCTGGCACCTGGTAAGATAAGCACTGATAACAACCAGCATGAGGTACCAGGTGTTACACAATGTACCAAAAAGATTCTTCAGTGAATGGAGGGAGTTATCTCATTGGTTGATAATGTATCCCGGGTCAGCCCTATAAAGACCACTGTAGTGGGTAGAGGGCAACCTACTGTTGGGTCATTGGATTTGTGCTGACAGCAACTACCACTGTTTTCCAAAAGTTAAAGCAATCTATCGCAAAAAAACTTGCCCCGGTCTGACAGTGTATGTATACATTTTACATCATGACATCTAGACCTGAGGAAATCAAAGAGATCGCCATGTCAATACAGATATGGTATCTGTATGGGCGGCACCAGGCTATACAGGTATCCTTAACATACTACACCCCTGTCTGTGCTTACAACCCTGGAAACAGCTGAGGTCGGCAGCTTGTGGGTACAAGGTTACAGGGTGGAGATCCACAGCTAGGAAATTAACCCACTATGGGCAGCATAGTGCATCATAATGTTCTACAGTCCTTGTGAGTGACTCTCAAGGGGAAATGTAAATTGGGGTTGAGAAGATTTAACGTGTGATATATATCACATATGGCCCAGGGTCTACTACCCCCCCCCCCCAATATGAAAATTGGGCGTTGTGCATTGAAGCACAGAAGGCTCAGGGTAGGTACCATAAAACCCTCTATCAACCCTGTAGGGTCACAGGAATCAGCACTTGCGAAATATTGACTAATTACTTACAAATAGAGACTATTATCTATACATGTACTGACACCAGTCTGGCATAATCTTCTCTTACTAAACCCCTTGGACCGCTGGCCCCCTAGTGTGCTGGCCCCCTGGACACCTGGCCCCCGGACACCTGGCCCCTGGACACTTGGCCCCTGGACACCTGGCCCCCTGGACACCTAGCCCCCACAGAAAACTTTATCCTTAGCATGCTTAGTTTACCGCTCAGTCCCCAATGTGTTATGTGTATAGCTTGGACACTGTAAACATTGCCTGCTGAAAAAAGTGTCTCACTTGGTGATTACCCATAGGACTCCATGTGCTAATTTCATCACAAAAATCTATCTGACCCATAGACCCAATGGTTAAAGAACTTGTAGTCAGTATAGCTCCCAAAAACATGATGTAAGTACAGCAGCTTTTTTCATAGAGAAAGACATCACTCACCATAAAGGACAAAATGTTGTCTGATAGATGAGATTTGAAACTTTCCTTTGGCTTTTGAAAAATGTGTAAACTAACAGTATATCACTGAATGATTACACCCTAAAGTTGGTGATTACAAATTTGTGGATCTGACTGAAAACCCGGCTCCAATAGCCCAGGGGATACCCTGGGCCAAAAAGGATTAGAGAGAGAGTGATACAGGTACAGAGGCAGGGACAGAGAGACAGGCAGATAGGGAGGGGGGGAGGGAGATATTAACGGACGGGGGCTGAGCAGCTGAAAAATGGAGAGGCAGGGATAAGGAACAACACATGCATGTGACAACCACAAACATAGAGAAATTAGAACCACCTCCATGGTAACCTACACAAGGCAGCAACCCAGCCACCCCATCTACACTCCAGTGGCGGATCCAGGATTTGGAAAAGGAGGGGATCCCTTCTATATAAATCCGCCACTGCCATCCACTTGGAAACAGATGAGGTCAGCGAGTTTAAACCATTGGTCGGCCTGATGCACTACTACATTAGTGGCTCTTAAAGGGTTAAAGCGTGAGAGGCAAGGTTACTGTGTATATCTATAGGTAGGGTGTCTGGCCACAGGTATAAGGGGTCCCGGGAGGAAGTACTACCTCTGTACTCCTGGTACAGTTCCTCTTCTTGGACCCTAATTAACCTCCTAACCCTATCACCTGGTAACCCCCCCCCACCACCACCACCCATAGCCCCATATAGTACATAGCAGCTGGTAACCCCCACCACTACCCTCACAGACTCATCCTACCCCTCATTAGCAGGTATGTGTGGCCTGCACATGTGCCCTTCTCAGAGGTTCCCTTTTCTACCCTGGTTAATCTTAAAGGGGCAATTGTCTCCCGGCCCCCGCACTCCCCATGTTCTCTGACACCATCCTCATTAGGGGGTTTGAAAAAGACCCCCTATCCACAGACCTTTGAGTGAATATGGTACCCTATTTTGAGCAAAATCACGAATTTTTTGGGCCTTAAAAACACCCCTATTTTAAGAAAACGCTGACATATTTGGTACATTCTTTGGATGTCTTCTTTTGCAAAGTAGACATCCCCATTGAATACAGCAAATGTAGATAATATAATCCAATCTACATTCCATTTCTCCTTTGTATGCACAAAATGGTCGATATAAAGTTGGCTCTATGATCCTATGTCATTTCTCCCTAAGCTTTAAAGCAGAAATACACCCCCTATTATTGATTTTCAAGAATTCTTCCTAGAAAAACACACCCTATTTTTAGAAAAACACTAATCTGCAGATTGGCAGAAATTCTGACCCTATTTTCGCGTTTTTTCTAACGAGGATGGTGTCATAACTGAAGGGAAGTGCAGGGGCTGGGAATTGTCTCCTCTTTTAAGATAAGAGAAGCCCTCTGTCGGCTGTCGTCCATTATAATACATATGTATTAGATGGTGACCTCTCTGTCAGAATCTTTAATTCAATACATTGATACGAAAAAGGTTTTACAAGATGAGTTTCCATTCAAACAGCTGTTTCTCACTCTCTCCCCTTTCTCATTTACTCTGGCTTTTTTTGTCTTCATAACATATGTTTGTTGTTGATAATATATAATATATATAATGTATTATATATATATATATATATATATATATATATATATATATATATATATATATATATATATATATATATATATATACATATATCCTTTGTCATTGTCTTTTCTTTTAATCTTATAAAAACTAGAACCATTTTATCCATCATTGTGAATATTCCATTCAAATTATATAAATCACAGAATGGACAAATCTTCAGGGAGGCTTAGGAACTATTTACAGGCAGCTATAGTGGTGGGAGAGAGTGTCAAAAAGTTAGAGGAGTAAGGACTGAGTTGAGGGAGTGGTTGCCACCTGTAGACTACTCCATGTGCCCATGTGAGTCCTCCAGGTGGGCTATCCTACCCCCAGGTGTGCCGTCTTTGATGGTTTTAACGGTTGAGGGCCGTGCACTGCAGCAGTGCATCATACCCATATAGGTCAGCATCCTGATCACACACCAAGTGCTGGTGAGTTTCAGACTTCTTACCAGTACTTATTGGTGCTTTATGCTGATTCTCCTGTAGGGTCTCAATCCCTTGCGGTCATCATGATACATGAATGTTACCCTCCAGAGCTGTATTCATGCATAATGACGACCAATGGGCAGACCTATGAATGCACTATTAAACAGCCTTTAAAGGGTTATAAGTTGATGCCCGTGCGGTGCAGGAGCAGCCACCACACAGGTGGTGTACCCTAGTGGCGCCGCACCCAATCACTCACCTCAATTCAAGCCACTAGTGGTGAAAGGGGTGAAGTGTTGTCCAACGTTTGCAACCGCTTTTATTTGGTTTGGGTAAAAAAAAACGTTTTTAAAAACGTTATTTTAACGTTGAAAAACATTGAAAAACATTTTAAACCAATTTTCAACCAAATAAAAACGATTGTTTTTACAACCAATTTTCAAACAAATAAAAAAAAATTAATTTATGTTTCTTTTATGTTAAAAAACATTTGTTTAACCTGAAATAAGAACGATTATTAAAACGCCCAAAAAAATGTTTTCAGTACATGTTTTGATGCTTTTTGACGTTGATAAAAAACGTTTGGCAAACCTAGGAACTAAATAAAATCGTTTTTTAACGTTAAAAAAACGTTTTTCTGACAAGTGGGCAGTTTACTCCCTCTTTTGAATAGCAAATCGGGAGCAAACCGGGGGAGCCCTTGGTGCCTTCTGGTGCAATAGCAAAGTTTTGAGTTATATTACCAAAATGTATCTGAAACCTACGGAGCCTACGGAGCCCCTAATAGGACATACCAAAAATAATTTTTTCACCAGAAAAAATATTCTTGCGGGTACTGAACAATTCTTGCGGGTACAGAAACAATTCTTGTGGGTACTGAACAATTCTTGCAGGTACAGAAACAATTCTTGCGGAAACTGAACAATTCTTGCGGAAACTGAACAATTCTTGCGGAAACTGAACAATTTTTGCGAATACTGAACAATTCTTGCGGATACTGAACAATTCTTGCAGATACTGAGAAAGAAATATTTTTTACATGTTTTAATCTCTCAAAATTTAAGAATGCTACTGTGTCCGCAGGAACATTCTTGTATCCAAAAATATCTTCCTGTAGCCACAGGAATATTCCAGTACCCGCAGGAATATTCCAGTACATGCAGGAATATATTTTGCATGAAAAAAAAATCTTTTTATTATGTTCCTGTTTCCGCAGGAATGTTCCTGTTTCCGCAGGAATGTTCCTGTTTCTGCAGGAATGTTCCTGTTTCCGCAGGAATGTTCCTGTACCTGCAGGAATGTCCCTGTTTCCACAGGAATGTTCATGTACCCGCAGGAATGTTCCTGTACCCGCAGGAATATATTTTGCATGAAAAAAAACCTTTTTAGTCTGTCCTATTAGGGGCTCCGTAGTACCCCCTAAGAGGACATACCAAAAAGATTTTTTTTCATTCAAAAAATATTCCTGCGGGTACTGGAACATTCCTGCGGATACAGGGACATTCTTACAGCTACAGGGACATTCCTGCGGCTACAGGGGTATTCTTGTAGGTACAGGGGTATTTTTGCATGTGTAATGGTTCGTATTGACTTATATGTTGGGTGGCTCTTTGGCTCGCTTACCACTAGAAATACCAACACAACACGAGTAGTTCGGGTTGGGCAAAGCCCCAGAAACCCCTACCTCTCGGGTAGGACTTTATTCCACTCTAGTCTACAGGTTAGGCTGCGCGTCTGGACTGGACTAGATCCAGTCACCTTCTGCCGCTCGTCCGGCTCCTTAATAATAATACTGACAAATATAGGTGTCCTACCAGGGTAGCAGGATCACCCTTACAATATACCGGACTTCCGGCGAATCTGGAACGACTGGTTTCTGCAGCTCCATCCGGCGACATATGTGTGGTGGCAAGCCACGTTGCTGTTGTGATGTGCCCTGATGAAGATGGGAAGATGGAGCCCCGGGTAGGTGTGGTAATCCTTTTTGGTGTGTCGGGTTTAGCGTCCATCTTCGCTGCAGGTTACGTTCCAGATATCAGGAGTCCAGCGTAAGGAACAGTGCCTCTGGCATATTAAATGCTTTTACCCTCGGGTACAAAGGAGACACCGTCAGATGGACACTTAAAGATCTTCCGGATCCGTGTCCATCTTCTCAGCCGACTCCACTGAGGCAGATGGAGCCGAGCTGCTACAGCTGCTCGTAGAGAGCGCCGCGGAAGCCTCGCTGGGCGTATCACTCTCCAAGCTCAAGGCCCTCATCACCGCGGATGGACTGTCCATTGCCTCGGATGCTGGTGGAGCGACCGTGGCAGTTGTAACAGTCCGGGTGACAGTAGGGGGCGGGAGCAGGAGAGCTGCCGGAACTGGCGGGGCAGCCAGGACCGGTGGAGTGGCCGGAACCGGTGGAGTAGCCGGGACCGGTGGGGCATCCGGGGGTACATCTGGTATGAAGATAAGGGACGATGGTAAGCCGTCCCACTCCTCCAGATGTTTCCCGAATGCCAGGAAAAACTTGAGGTCAGCCTCCTTAAACCTATGGATGTATCTGGCGTTTTCAGCTTGGTGAAACTCCTTAAGCTTTTCGGCTTCCTTCTGCTGACGCCGGCAGGATTCGAGAGCCTCTTGGACTCTGTCCTTCTCCAGCTGCCTGATCTTGTCTTCCTCCCTCTTCTGGATTTCGTATACCAGATTGAGGGTGGCTTCAGTCATCGCCCGCCAGTAGTCGACTGACTTCTGGCGGTGCAATGCCTGCCACTCCGCCATCAGCTCATTCTGGATGTGAACCGTTTGGACATCTCGGTGGTCAACAAACGTGTTCGGATCCTGAAGACCTGACAGCGTATCCGAAATTAGCTCCATCAGGGGTACCCGAGGGCCCGTTGGTGGAGCAATGACTGGTGGAGGCGCGGTGGCTTCCACTGGGGCAGGCGGAGTACCTGCTGGAGGAGCAGACGGGCCCTCAACCGTTAGACCGCCCCGGCCTCGGCCACCGCCCGGGGAAGCTCGGGTGGACTCCAGCCCACCACGGCCTCTACCACGGGGTTTGGTCCGGCCCAGGGAGGTAAGGACCTGCGACTCGGGTCCAGCTGGTCCCATAGCGGGGAACTTCGCCGCGTACTCGCTATACGTGGGGCGCTTGCCGGAAGATCCCTCTCCGGCCCACCAAGAAGAATACCCGGATGGGGGAGCGAAGAGTTCGCCCCCACCATCCTGGCTGCCAGTGGCTTCGCCCGGGCGTTGTTCCGCGGGTGCAGGTGTAGAGGTGGTGGATGCTGGAGTCGCCGGTGTGGCTGCCTGGCTACCCGACCTACGGGCCTGGTTGCTGGGCATATCCAGAGCCGAGACTTGTTGTCCCGACTCGCGACGATCAGCTGGGTTAGCTGGTCTTGGCTGGTCCTTGCCACCCGAAGGGCTCACGGACCGGTCTGCTCGGGTCCTCTTGGAAGCAACAGTAGCCGTGGCTGTGCCTCCGTTAGGACCCTTAGAGCGGGCTTTGGCCTTCTCTCGCTTATCATCTCCTCGCCACTTTTTTACCTTCAGGTGCACCTCACTGGGCATCCCGAATTTCGTGGACGAGAAGTTGATTTGGAAGAAGGTCAACAAGTTGCCGCTCTTCCATGAGCAGAATCCGGTCTCGAATGCCTGCTCCTTAATGTCTTTAATGCTCAACAAGGCCCAGTTAGCTAGGAGCTCGTTGAAGCACTTGATGGCTCGTTTCCTGGTTTTCTCCAGGCCGATGCCATGGGCCTTCTGCAAGTGCAGAGCCATGTCTCGGCGCCGGTGAGTGCTGAACGAGCCATCACAATGTTTGCTCGGGCGGTCCCCAAGCACACACATCATCACAGGCTTGTGGTGCATGTAATGTTCAACAATGTGGCGAGCGAAGCGAGGCTTCGTCTCGAACATCTTCTCACCCGTGAGAGCCAGCTGGCATGACTCGAATGGGCACCGTCGGCGGCTGCCGGTTGGTCCCCATTGGGTCATTGCCCACTGAACTTTCGTCCGGGCCTCGTAGCTGTAAATCGACCCCAATTTGGATTTCAGCTGGTCAATCCAAATGAGGTAGAATTTACCTACAGGCGTATCCGAGGGGCCGGATTTCATCCACTCCTCGTCATCGCTGTCACCGTCCTTATTGACGGCGCCGGGACACATGTAATGGACCGTGTCGTAGGCACAGTCCGCGAAGCAGCGAGGAGTCCGTTCTTTGAACCCTTCGGCTGCATTCTTCCACATCCATTTCTGATTGTCGTCTTTCGGGACATCCGTGGTCATCTCTTCCCACGTTGTCACGGACTCCAAATCAGATTTGGCCGACTCGGGCAGTTCTGGATCGCTGTCGCTATCCTCACTGTCCGTGTAGATACCAGCTCCCCTACGGCCGGCTCGGCTGGTGGTGGTGGTACCAGCCGAAGCCTTGGCAGAGGATTTGGCGCCTTTTCCGCTGGTGCTGGCAGTGGAAGCTGCAGCCGAGGTGGCTACTGTGGTGGTTGAGGTTGTGGTGGTGGAGGCGGGCGTCTTCGGCTGACCCTTACCCCTCGGCTTGGTGGGGGGTGTGGGTTCTGCGGGAGACGCTTTCGCTCCGTTCTTTTTCTTCCGGCGCTGAACCTTGGTGGGCTGCGCCGGCATCTCAGGACTGGAATCCGACTCTCGTCGATTCCTGTCCTCTGTACGAGGGCTCCTCCTTCCGCTGACCGGGGAGTCAGAGTCGGAAGAGACCTTGGTTTTCTGTTGGGCCTGCTGTTTGCGATGGGCCCGGCGAGCTGCGGTGAGCTCCTTCTGCTGCTTGGCAAGCTCGGCTCGCTTTGCCTCCACAGCAGCCTGCTGGCGCGAGATGTCCTCTTCCGAGATCTCGCCAGGTGCCTCCGGGATGTCGGCAGCTGGGTCGGTCTCGGTTGTGGACCTCTCGACGGCGATGCGGACATCCTCAGCCTCCAGATCGCTCTCAGTGAGAGGACCCTTAGGCGCAGGTTTACGGGTCAATCGCTTGACCCGGTCGGTTTCCACCGACGACAAGGTGACTGTGGAGTCTGTATCCATGTCGGATTCGGACTCCCTTAACTCTGAGGCCTTTCGGGTGATGCCCTCGGAGATCAAGACGGCTCGGGCCAGACTTTCGTTGACCGCCATATTCTCCGCTAACTTCAGATAGTTGCGAAGCCAAGAAACTGGCATATTGTCAGCCAGCTCGTCACTGCACGAGTCCATTACCAGAGTCTTGAAATCATCTGGTATGGGCTCGGGCACACCCTGCTCCACCGCCATTGGTCCACATCCGAACATGGAGGCGTGCATGGGGATGTAGGTCCCCCAGGAGGTGTACACAACACCGGCCTCGCGATCGACGTGTGCCATACGTTCGATCCGAGTCTTGAATCCCGGAGGATACATTGGAATGTCCAGGACATCCACTTTGCTACCCGAAGCGGCTGCTGCAGATGAGCGCTCCGGGCGTGGTGGTGGTGGAGGTGGCATCCTCTCCCGGTCGGTGGCCTCGGCCATAGCCGAGAGCGTCCGGGCGGCCTCCTCTGTCGAAGAATCCATAGATTCCTCGACCCGAGACGGGACCTTCGGGTCCTCGTCTAGTTCCAACACAACGTTGGCAGTCTGACGCGCGGCGTCAATCGTCCCCTGTGCCATGGCACTGAGGGCGACTTCCAAATAGTTTGGCGTCTGTGTTGGACTCCTCCCGAAGGATTCGTCCAACAAAAGGTGATGTTAGGCAAGCTAACCGACAGCTAGGGGCCTGTAAACCGCCAACAACAACTAGAGCAAAAACGGGTGGCGTCTAACCACCACGAGTCCGCTCTAGTTATGACCAGTATGACGTCACGCATCTCGCCTCGCGAGATCCCGCCGTGGCTATCCGGTGACCTAGTTCCAACCTTTCCCGCCGCACCCGCGGCGCCACCTAGGGAACTAGATCCGAACTAACATTCGACTCGACATGCGGGACGCGGCCTACCACCCGAGTGCTATCTGCTGGAGTTTGGCGGTGTATACAACGCTTCAAAGCGAATGTATCGGTTAATCCGACCGCCGCTCACGGGATACAGCTCCCCGGGGAGGGCACGTTCGGCATCTCCAGCCGTGGGACGTATGTTACCCGCCTATGGCGGACAACACGCAGCAGCTCGTTGTGTACTGAGTTAGGTTACGGCAGACCTCAACCGGGGACTGCGTCTAACGCCTTCGGTTAGCCTCTTATTTTTCCCGGCTTTACGTACGGCCCTTTGTGGATTCCGCTTAGCCACAGCGGGCACCTTCCCATACGTAATGCCTTCACTCAGCGAGACATTTTTCCTTTTCTTACGATTAGGTCGTTTCCTGGCCTTCGTCTTCTTTTTCACCATACCTTCGTCTCCCGGCGTCTTTCTCGGCCGGCCTCTAGGGCGTTTCGTCGGTACTACCACGCTCGGTCCGCTAGGGACAGATACAGGTGGTTTGTAGCCGAACTCCCTCTCCGCCTCTTCGCGTCCCTTCCAGGGCCGAAGTTTTCCGACATTTGTCTTCCATTTCCTACCAGTTAGGCAGTCCTCCATCATCACCGTGGATTCGGAGATGACACGAATTATTTTAAACGGACCTTCCCAAGGCGTTACGAGCTTCAGCTTCTCCAGCGGCTCATAATACCTTAGGACTTTGTCCCCTACATTAAAACGAATTCGTTTAGCATTGGTGTCATAACCCACCTTCTGCCACTTCGCACTCTTCAGCAGTTCTTTACGAACGGCCTCGTATGCCTGTTTGAACCTGTCCCTTAATGACTCCACAAACAACACAGTGCAGGGCGCCTCCGGGTCTATACCGACCACTCCATACACTAAGTCGGCGGGCATTATGATGTCCTCGCCGAACACTAGCAGGTTGGGAGTGCAATTAGTGGATGAATGGACAGTGTTGTTGTAGGCATGTACCACAAACTCACACTGTTCATCCCAGTCGTCCTGGTGGGTATTGACCAGGGGCTTTAGCACTTGTATGAGGGTTCCGTTGAAACGCTCTACCTGCCCATCCGACTGTGGTCGGTATGGGTTTGTTCGGGTCTTGCAAATGGCTAGGTAATGGCACATTTCCTGCCATAGCTCCGACTCAAACTCCCTTCCTTGGTCGCTGTGCATCATAAGGGGAACACCCAAATGTAACACCCAGCCTTTCACAAATGCCTCCGCACACGTGGCGGCTTTGTGGTTAGGAAGGGGGAACACCCGAGTGTACTTGGTATAATAGTCGGTTACGACCATCATACAAGTATTATCTCGGGGCGTCGTTTTAATTCCACTGATGATATCTATCGCCACTCGAGCGAATCTGATACCAAACAATTCCTGGGATAGGGGTTGCTTACCCAGGCCGGGTCCCGGCTTGTTTTTACAGCAATCCGGGCAAGTGGCGATCCACCGAAGCAGGTCGCCTCTCATACCGGGCCAGTAGTAACGCCTTTGTAGGCGCTCTATTGACCTTTTCTTACCGAAATGGCCACTTGTTTGATGGCCATGGCAATAATACATGATATCCCTCCTCATCGGGATGGGTATCACTATTTGCAACAGCCTACCATTGGTGGGAGTTGTCTTCCACCTGCACAGTATGCCGTCTCGGATCTCTAGCTCGGTCCATTGGGCTAGCAACCGCCTCGCCTCCCTATCCTCTAGGGATACTAGCGGCCTTGCCGGTTTAATACCTGACCGTAGGTATTCCATTATGCGTGCAGTGGTGGGATCCGACTGTTGGAACTTCTTGATGGTTTCCGGGGACCAATCAAGATAGCTACACACAGCCTCCTCCCAGGGGATACGGGGGGTGGTATGATTAAATACCAACCCGGCTACCACAGCATTGTGGGCCCCGCAGTCATCACAAGTGGCATTTTGGCACCTTCGGATGGGTCGTCTCGACAAGGCATCCGCATTGATATGTTTAGTACCGGGTCGGTGCTCTATCTGTTTATGCTCTAATCCGAATTCGGATAGATGAGCTAACCATCGTCCTATCATCCCCTCGGCGTCCTTAAAATTAAGGAGCCACCTAAGAGACGAATGGTCGGTTCTTAAGGTAAAGTCACTTCCCCAAAGGAAATGCTTAAACTTTTTCGTATACACCACCACAGCGAGGAGTTCTCGCTTGGTGGTACAATAATTTCGCTGTGTCTTGCTTAACGTGTTGCTAGCAAATGCTATCGGCACTTCGACTCCCCCTTGGACCTGAGAGAGAGCTGCCCCAATTGCATCATTGCTCGCATCGGTGTCTAAGATGAAATGTCCCTCGGGAGTGGGATATTTCAACACGGGTGTATTCCTAAACAAATCTTTTATTTTATTAAAAGATTCTTCTTGCTCGCTGGTCCATGGGAATGGGTCCCGTGCCCTACCCGGAGTCCAGTGAGCTAAACACTGCATGGGGAAGCTCACACGAGAGTAATTTGGTATGAAATCACGATAATAGGAACATAATCCTAAAAATGATCTCACCTCCTTAGCACTCCTAGGTCTTTCCCAATTCTCTACGGCTTCCAATTTCTCCGGATCCGCACTCACTCCATTAGGAGTAATGATCCTTCCCAAGTATGTAATGGTTTTCTTAAACAAATTACACTTCTTGGGTTTAAGTTTAAGACCGTTTGATAGTATCCGGTCGAGGACTAATTGCAGATTCGCCAGGCATTGCTTGAACGACTTGCCGAACACGACCACATCATCCAAGTAAACCAGGCATTTCTTCCACAAAAGATCACTCAGTAAGGATTCCATCATAGCCTCGAATGTAGCGGGGGCGTTACACAATCCGAAGGGTAAGACATTATACTCGAATAGCCCCATATGACTGGAGAATGCTGTCTTCTCCTTGTCATCGGGGTGCATCGGTATTTGCCAATACCCGGACTGTAAATCCAAGGTACAGAACCATTGGTTTCCGCCCAAGCTATCTAAAGTCTCGTCTATCCTTGGTAAAGGATACGAGTTCTTCTTTGTTATACCGTTCAATTTCCGATAATCGACACAAAAGCGGATTGTACCGTCTTTCTTAGTGGTCATACAAACAGGGCTAGACCAGGGACTCGAGCTGGGCACGATTACCCCTAGGTCTAACTGTTTTTGTATTTCCTCTTCGCAAATTAACTTCTTCTTTAGAGGAAGTCTACGATACGGAATTTTAAAAGGTTTCTCGTTGCCCACATCTATGGTGTGCAACACCTTATCGGATCTACCCACCGGTCCTCCCTCCCTACCAAAAGCACTCTCGTACTTCTGTAGGAGTTTCGCCAGGCAATCCTTATCCTCCGTATTTTCTAAATCGGACTGATCAATCAGCTTTTGGAATTCTTCATCCAAAGGATGCTTACTAACAGGGTTCAGTGGTTTATTGCGCACCCCCGGCCACCCGGCCTCCAGGTGTAATTGATTCGAAATCTTCCACCGGGTCACCCCCGGTAGCATTTTGGCATTCGTTCTTCCTTGGGGTCGTATCAGATGCCGTTGATACAACCCCCACTAGTTTTCCACGTCAGTGGAATCCGTAGTGTTCTCCCTTCCTTCGCCGTTGTCTTCGGGTTCATAGAAGGCAGCCATTACCGGTTTAGCAGCGGTACATTCAGATGAATAGTGTCCCATGCGCTGGCATCTAAAACACTTTACAGTTCGGCGATCCACTCGGGGTCTCTGCCGACTGGCTTGGATGGCATCTGTAATTTTCTTACACATGTCCTCCATAAGTTTGGTCATGTCCGGGGACTGACCCTTCACTTTATCGGCGCTTACTAAAGGTTTGGATGCCTTCTCACTGGCCTTCGGGTCACTCTTGACCTCGGGTGGTGGTCTTGAGTCCCTTGGCTTATTGAAAGCTTTCCTAGGAATATACTTCCTGCCCGTAGTATTCTTCCTTAATTGGACCGAACAGAAGGTTCCGTCCTCCTGTTCGATTTCAATCAATTCGAAATCATCTGAGGGGACTTGCGCCTCAGACTGCTGGACTACTGATGCCAGGGGAGCCGAGCGGCTGGCATTCGGTATGTCTCCGGCTAACATTGTTCGCTTCTTCACGGCCATATCTATACCATTAAATATGTCGTGAAGTGTTACGCCTTCTTTCCAGGCATCCCTGGCAGCAACCTGCTCATCTCGGTCTCTCAGACCCTTGACGAATTGGGTAATCAGATCGTCCATATACCAGTCCTGGTTTTCAGTACCGGGTCTGGCCTTGCTTAGCAGGGCATGTAGCTCCATACCGTATGCTCGGAAAGCTTCGTTAGGCTTCTGCGTACGTTTCTTGAAACGGACCATCGGGTCCTCCTTGACCATGTTGCATAACAGTCCACTAGCAGATTCTACCAACTGCTCAAAACTTCCAACGGGACCGTACCAGGTTCGCCATTGCTCTACAGCCATGCGACCCGGGCCGCCCTTCAAACATCTTACCAGATGTGGCTTGGCCTCGTATGGGGTCCACCCATTACAATTCATCACGTCGATGAAGTCTTCAAACCACTCTTTCCAAGGTCGAGTACCGTCATATTCTTTTGGAATAACGGCTACCCTTCGGGCAGAATTATGAGCATACATCAATCTAGTGCATTGCTGTTTGCTCCATTCAACCGCCTTTGTTTCATTCAAGGTTCGGTTGCCCCCTATACCACCGAAGCTCGTATTGCCCCGTGGAGGCGGTGGTGGTGGTGGCTGCGTATACGTCCACTGTGGCACACTGTGGTTCGTATAACCCGCGCCACCCTGGTTAGGGCCGGGACCCGAGGTACCACTGTAGCCTGTGGTACCCGGGGTACCGCCCCCTCCTTGTGCGCTTTGATAACCGCCGCTTGAAGGCTGGTTACCCGTCGGATGACTGCCATCGTTTGATGGATTGGGTTGGTTGCTGTCATTACCAGCTCCCAACCCCGCGCTGTCACTCGGATCCACATGTATATGGAATCCGTTAGTCTCTGCACTACTGTCAGAGGCTTCCCGTGGTATATAATCCGGGTCCAAATTGTGGACTATGGGGACTTCACTTATCCGGACTCTACTAGTTCGGCCATGTTTATCTTGGGTTCTGATATAAACTCCCCCTTGATCTACGTTCCGCATCGCATTATCATTAATGAAAGGATTATACGGCGGATGCTTCGGCGTAGAACAGGAGACTGGGTCGCCCTGTTTAACGAAAGTCGAATTCGGGTTTGTGTCCTTACTCGCCGGAGGGGCATTCGCTTGCTCCTGCTCCTGTAAATAACTCTCCATGGCAGACTTATTTATTGTGAGGGTAGCTAGATCTGTGGTTAGGTTTCGCTGTTCCTCCCTCAGCTGTGCGTTTTCTGCTAAGATTTCGGATCGAATCTTTTCATTTTCCGCCACAGCTCGGTTTCGTTCTTCCTGAGCGGCTAAAGCCTCTCGCTTAAAAGTATCCTTTAATAAGCGGTACTTTTCACTTTTTTCTTTCTGAGACCTTTGATACTCGTTGGTCTCCTTCCTTATCTCGGCTTGTTCCGAGACCAATTTGGCCTCTGTCTCCGCCTTTCGGAGTTGAAGTTTCTTCAGCTTCTCCTCCATGGCATGCAACTCGGATTGTAATCTGTTTACATCCCGGGCCTTAGCAACTTCTTCGGCTCTAGCCTTTTCGATTGCTCTAAGTCTATTGGCTTCCTCGAGTTCCAACTCAGCCAATCTTTTCTCTTTCTCGAGTTCGTCTCTTTCTTTCCTTTCCAAACGATGGGTTGCCGAAGTTAGACGATACTTTAGGTCAGATTCTTTTAGAATCGCCTCCTGCTCCTCGGAACGTAATTTTCCGATCCGAGACTTAGCTTCCTCTTCTATTTTTAATTGGGCCGCCATGAATTGTTCATGATGCCGCTTAGCTTGTAACTCTACCTGTTCTTTGGCTTTAAAATAGGCCGGGGTAGTTTTATACCCGGGGCCCATCCGACGTCCGTATATAGACCTGCGACTGCCTCCAGGATTAAACATGGAGTCAGACAAGCCTTCGTCTAGCGATCAGCCTAAGTGATGCCTTTCCGAGCTTTTCGGTTCAGCACCCCTAGGCTTATTCTTCGCATTCATGCTTGGGACTATTGCGTCCCTTATGGCTTTGCCATCGTCGCTGTCATGGTCCGACGATGTCATTAATGGGGGTACCTCGTTTGCACCATCCGGTACTGCTACTGGGGGGGTCGCAGTACATTTTCCAGGGCTTTGTGCCACTGGCATACCCAAGTTGCTAGCCGAGCCTGCTGGTACAATAGGACACAGCTGGCGTCTACTAGTTATAGCTTGGGACCAATCACTCAGGTCTAAAGTTGGGGGTTTTACTATTCCCTTGAACAATCCCGTATCCGGTACTCCCATTTGGGGTGTACCCGGATACAAGTTTACGATACCATCACCCGTGGCACCGTCTATCAGACCAGGTGTCGAGAAAACAGTTCGGACACCCGCCGGATTATACATTTGTTGTTGACTGGGTTTCCAGTCTAACAACAGATGCTGGGATGTAAAGTCATCCTCTTCGAATCCCTCTAGCCCAGGGCTGGGGGGATCCGCTTCGGGTTTCCCGAGGCTTTCGGCCAATGTGGCCGCGCACCACCCCCAAACCAACTGGTCACGGCACCAGTGTAATGGTTCGTATTGACTTATATGTTGGGTGGCTCTTTGGCTCGCTTACCACTAGAAATACCAACACAACACGAGTAGTTCGGGTTGGGCAAAGCCCCAGAAACCCCTACCTCTCGGGTAGGACTTTATTCCACTCTAGTCTACAGGTTAGGCTGCGCGTCTGGACTGGACTAGATCCAGTCACCTTCTGCCGCTCGTCTGGCTCCTTAGTAGGAGCTGGACGCGAGGCATGGTGCCGCCCCCTCTTGTACCAACGGGGTATCACAAAGCGACACCTAGCTGGCATAGAAGGAACAGGCACCACACGAACACGTCTCTCGGATGAACGGCACTAATATATATACGACGATACCGGCCCCTACACATGTACAGGAACATTCCTGAGAGTACACTACACAAGGATGCTTCTAGCACCTACAAGAATTCTTTGTGCACCCACAAGAATTCTTTGTGCACCTGCAAAAATGTTCCTGTACCTGCAGGAATTTTCCAGTACCCGCAGGAATATTTTTTTTCATGAAAAACATCTTTTTGGTATTGTTCAGTATCCGCAAGAATTCTTCAGTGCCCGCAAGAATACTTTTTTCTGGGGAAAAAATTATTTTTGGTATGTCCTATTAGGGGATGAATTGTTCAGTATCCGCAGGAATTGTTCAGTACCCGCAAGAATATATTTTTCAACAGAAAAATATTTTTTTGGTATGTCCTATTAGGGGATGAATTGTTCAGTATCCGCAGGAATTGTTCAGTATCCGCAGGAATTGTTCAGTACCCGCAAGAATAAATTTTTCCACAGAAAAAATTATTTTTGGTATGTCCTATTAGGGGATGAATTATTCAGTTTCCGCAGGAATTGTTCAGTATCCGCAATAATTGTTCAGTACCCGCAAGAATAAATTTTTCCACATGTAATGGTTCGTATCGACTTATATGTTGGGTGGCTCTTTGGCTCGCTTACCACTAGAAATACCAACATAACACGAGTAGTTCGGGTTGGGCAAAGCCCCAGAAACCCCTACCTCTCGGGTAGGACTTTATTCAACTCTGGTCTACAGGTTAGGCTGCGCATCTGGACTGGACCAGGTCCAGTCACCTTCTGCCGCTCGTCCGGCTTCTTAGTAGAAGCTGGACGCGAGGCATGGTGACGCCCCCTCTTGTACCAACGGGGTATCACAAAGCGACACCTAGCTGGCATAGAAGGAACAGGCACCACACAAACACGTCTCTCGGATGAACGGCACTAATATATATACGACGATACCGGCCCCTACACCACCCCCACTAGACTATACCTAGGGTTGGGTGTAATTAACAAGTACCTATTGTTAACTTTATACAGTAATATTATATACAAATAGGTAAGTCTATATATACAGTTCGTATAGAATATAGAACATTTAAGGGGCATTATAAATAATATGTACATAATGAGGCATCGTCGCATATAACCCGAAGTAATGATAACTAATAATAACAAATAGGAAGTGGCGCCTTATGCACCATCGACCTATGGTGGTATATAGTAACAATGTTACAATGATGTTATTATTGTAAACGAGACGCATTTAAAAGTTGTAGACGAGTAGTCAGATGATATGAATAAAATTTTACAGTATTAACTAACCGACCCGAGGTGGGGTAGATAACCCGAGAAAAATTTTGTTTGTTTTAATTATAAGAATATAGATATGATATAAAAATAGATTTATACAAAAATAGTAATACTGATAAATATAGGCATCCTACCAGGGTAGCAGGATCGCCCTTACAATATACCGGACTTCCGGCGAATCTGGAACGACTGGTTTCTGCAGCTCCACCCGGCGACATGTGTGTGGTGGCAAGCCACGTTGCTGTTATGTTGTGCCCTGATGAAGATGGGAAGATGGAGCCCCGGTTAGGTGTGGTTATCCTTTTGGTGTTTCGGGTTAGCGTCCATCTTCACTGCAGGTTCCGTTCCAGATTAAGGGTCCAGCGTAAGGATTAGTGCCTCTTGCATATTAAATGCTTTTACCCTCGGGTACAAAGAAGACACCATCAGATGGACACTTAGAGATCTTCCGGATCCGTGTCCATCTTCTCAGCCGACTCCACTGAGGCAGATGGAGCCGAGCTGCTGCAGCTGCTCGCAGAGAGCGCCGCGGAAGCCTCGCTGGGCGTATCGCTCCCCAGGCTCAAGGCGCTCATCACCGCGGATGGACTGTCCATTGCCTCGGATGCAGGTGAAGCAACCGTGGCAGTTGGGGCAGTCCGGGTGACAAGAGCGGCCGGGAGTGGGGGAGCTGCCGGAACCGATGGAGCAGCCGGGACCGGTGGAGCAGCCGGGACCGGTGGAGCAGCCGGGACCGGTGGGCCATCCGGGATGAAGACAAGGGACGACGGTAAGCCGTCCCACTCCTCCAGGTGTTTCCCGAATGCCAGGAAGAATTTGAGGTCAGCCTCCTTGAACCTGTGGATATACCTGGCGTTCTCAGCTTGGTGGAACTCCTTAAGCTTTTCAGCTTCCATCTGCTGACGCCGGCAGGACTCGAGGGCCTCCTCGACTTTCTTCCTTTCCAGCTGCCTGATTTTCTCTTCCTCCCTCTTCTGGACTTCGTAAACCAGATTGAGGGTGGCTTCAGTCATCACACGCCAGTAGTCGACCGACTTCTGGCGGTGCAATGCCTGCCACTCTGCCATCAGCTCGTTCTGGATCTGAACCGTTTGGACATCGCGGTGGTCAACAAACGTGTTCGGATCCTGAAGACCTGACAGTGTATCCGAAATCAGCTCCATAAGGGGCGCCCGAGGGCCCGTTGGTGGAGCTATTGCTGGTGGAGGCGCGGTGACTTCCACTGAGGCAGGCGGAGTGCCTGCTGGAGGAGCAGACGGGCCCTCAACCGTAATACCACCCCGGCCTCAGCCACCACCCGGGGAAGCTCGGGTGGACTCCAGCCCACCACGGCCTCTACCACGGGGTTTGGTCCGGCCCAGGGAGGTTAGGACCTGCGACTCGGGTCCAGCTGGTCCCATAGCAGGGAACTTCGCCGCGTACTCACTATACGTGGGGCGCTTGCCGGAAGATCCCTCTCCTGCCCAGTAGGAAGAATACGCAGATGGGGGAGCGAAGACTTCGTCCCCATCATCATGGCTGCCAGAGGCTTTGCCCGGGCGTTGTTCCGCGGGTGCAGGTGTGGGAGTGGAAGTTGTGGCCGGGGTGGCCGCCTGGCTAACCGCCCTACGGGCCTGGTTGCTGGGCATATCCAGAGCCGAGACTTGTTGTCCAGACTCACGACGATCAGCTGGGTTGGCTGGTCTGGGCTGGTCCTTGTTACCCGAAGGGCTTACGGACCGGTCTGCTCGGGTCCTTTTGGAAGCACCGGTAGCCGTGGCTGTGCCTCCGCCGGGACCCTTCGAGCGGGCCTTGGCCTTCTCCCGCTTATCATCCCCTCGCCACTTTTTCACCTTCAGGTGCACCTCACTGGGCATCCCGAACTTCGTGGACGAGAAGTTGATTTGGAAGAAGGTCAACAAGTTGCCACTCTTCCATGAGCAGAATCCGGTCTCGAATGCCTGCTCCTTAATGTCTTTGACGCTCAACGAGGCCCAGTTAGCTAGGAGCTCGTTGAAGCACTTGATGGCTCGTTTCCTGGTTTTCTCCAGGCCGATACCATGAGCTTTCTGCAAGTGCAGAGCCATGTCTCGGCGCCGGTGAGTGCTGAACGAGCCATCACACTGTTTGCTCGGACGGTCTCCAAGCACACACATCATCACAGGCTTGTGTTGCATGTGATGTTCTACGATGTGCCGAGCGAAGCGAGGCTTCGTCTCGAACATCTTCTCACCCGTGAGAGCCAGCTGGCAAGACTCAAATGGGCACCTTCGGCGGTTGCCGGTTGGTCCCCATTGGGTCATTGCCCACTGGACTTTCGTCCGGGCCTCGTAGCTGTAAATTTGGATTTCAGCTGGTCAATCCAAATGAGGTAGAATTTACCTACTGGCGTATCCGAGGGGCCGGATTTCATCCACTCCTCGTCATCGCTGTCGCCGTCCTTATTGACGGCGCCCGGACACATGTAGTGGACCGTGTCATAGGCACAGTCCGCGAAGCAGCGGGGAGTCCGTTCCTTGAACCCCTCGGCTGCATTCTTCCACATCCATTTCTGATTGTCGTCCTTTGGGACATCCGTGGTCATTTCTTCCCACGTTGTCACGGACTCCAAATCAGATTTGGTCGACTCGGGCAGTTCTGGATCGCTTTCGCTTTCCTCACTGTCCGTGTAGATGCCTGCTCCCCTACGGCCGGCTCGGCTGGTGGTGGTAGTACCAGCCGAAGCCTTGGTAGAGGACTTGGCGCTTGTCCCGCTGGTGCTGGCAGTGGAAGCTGCAGTAACCGAGGTGGATACTGTGGTGGTTGTGGTGGTGGAGGCGGGCGCCTTCAGCTTGCCCTTACCCCTCGGCTTGGTGGGGGACGCAGGCTCTGCCGGAGACACTTTCGCTCCATTTTTCTTCTTCCGGCGCTGAACCTTTGGTGGCTGCGCCGGCACCTCAGGACTGGAATCCGACTCCCGTGGATTCCTGTCCTCCGTACGAGGGCTCCTCCTACCGCTGACCGGGGAGTCAGAGTCGGAAGAGACCTTGGATTTCAGTTGGGCCTGCTGTTTGCGATGGGCCCGACGAGCTGCGGTGAGCTGCTTCTGCTGTTTGGCAAGCTCGGCTCGCTTGGCCTCGACAGCAGCCTGTTGGCGCGTGATGTCCTCTTCCGAGATCTCACCAGGCGCGTCCGGAATGTCGGCAGCTGGATCGATCTCGGTTGTGGACCTCTCAACGGCGATCCGTACATCTTCAGCCTCCAGGTCACTCTCGGTGAGAGGACCCTTCGGCGCAGGCTTGCGGGTCAATCGCTTGACCCGGTCGGTTTCCACCAAGGACAGCGTGACTGTGGAGTCTGTATCCATGTCGGATTCAGACTCTCTTAACTCCGAGGCCTTTCGGGTGATGCCCTCGGAGATCAGCACGGCTCTGGCCAAACTCTCGTTGACCGCCATCTTCTCCGCCAACTTCAGGTAGTTGCGGAGCCAGGAGACTGGCATATTGTCAGCCAACTCGTCACTGCACGAGTCCATAACCAGAGTCTTGAAGTCATCTGGTATGGCCTCGGGCACGCCTTGCTTCGCCGCCAACGGTCCACATCCGAACATGGAGGCGTGCATGGGGATGTAGGTCCCCCAGGAGGTGTACACAACACCGGCCTCGCAATCGACGTGTGCCATACGTTCGATGCGAGTCTTGAATCCCGGAGGATACATTGGAATGTCCAAGACATCCACTTTGCTACCCGAAGCTGCTGCTGTAGACGAGCGCTCCGGGCGTGGTGGTGGAGGTGGCATCCTCTCCCGGTCGGTGACCTCGGCCATAGCCGAGAGCGTCCAGGCGGCCTCCTCTGTCGAAGAGTCCATAGACTCCTCGACCCGAGACGGGACCTTCGGGTCCTCGTCTAGCTCCAACAGAACGTTGGCAGTTTGACGCGCAGCGTCAATCGTCCCCTGTGCCATGGCACTGAGGGCGACTTCCAAATAAATTGGCGTCTGTGTTGGACTCCTCCCGAAGGATTCGTCCAACAAAAGGGTATAGTTAGACAAGCTAACCCGACAGCTAGGGCCTGTAAACCACCAACACTAACTAGAGCAAAAACGGGTGGCGTCTAACCACCACGAGTCCGCTCTAGTTATGACCAGTATGACGTCAGACCTCTCGTCTCGCGAGATCCCGCCATGGCTATCCGGTGACCTAGTTCCGCGCTTTCCCGCCGCACCCGCGGCGCCACCTAGGGAACTAGATCCGAACTAACATTCGACTCGACATGCGATACGCGGCCTACCACCCGAGTGCTATCTTCTGGAGTTTGGCGGTGTATACAACGCTTCAAAGCGAATGTACCGGTTAATCCGACCGCCGCTCACGGGATACAGCTACCCGGGGAGGGCGCGTTCGGCATCTCCAGCCGTGGAACGTATGTTACCCGCCTATGGCGGACAACACGCAGCAGCTCGTTGTGTACTGAGTTAGGTTACGGCAGACCTCAACCGGGGACTGCGTCTAACGCCTTCGGTTAGCCTTTTATTTTTCCCGGCTTTACGTACGGCCTTTTCCGGATTCCGCTTAGCCACTGCGGGCCCCTTCCCATACGTAATGCCTTCACTCAGCGAGACATTTTTCCTTTACTTACGGTTAGGTCGTTTCCTGGCCTTCGTCTTCTTTTTCATCATAACCTCGTCTCCCGGCGTCTTTCTCGGCCGGCCTCTAGGGCGCTTCATCGGTACTACCACGCTCGGTCCGCTAGGGACAGATACAAGTGGTTTGTAACCAAACTCCCTCTCCGCCTCTTCGCGCCCCTTCCAGGGCCGAAGTTTTCCGACATTTGTCTTCCATTTCCTACCAGTTAGGCAGTCCTCCATCATCACCGTGGACTCGGAGATGACGCGAATAATTCTAAACGGACCTTCCCAAGGCGTTACGAGCTTCAGCTTCTCCAGCGGCTCGTAGTACCTTAGTACTTTGTCCCCAACATTAAAACGAATTCGTTTGGCATTGGTGTCATAGCCCACCTTCTGCCACTTCGCACTCTTCAGCAGTTCTTTCCGAACGGCCTCGTATGCCTGTTTGAACCTATCCCTTAAGGACTCCACAAACAACACAGTGCAGGGCGCCTCCGGGTCTATCCCAACCACTCCATACACTAAGTTGGCGGGCATTATGATGTCCTCGCCGAACACTAGCATGTTGGGAGTGCAATTAGTGGATGAATGGACAGTGTTGTTGTAGGCATGTACCACAAACTCGCACTGTTCATCCCAGTCGTCCTGGTGGGTATTAACCAGGGGCTTTAGCACTTGTATAAGGGTTCTGTTGAAGCGCTCTACCTGCCCATCCGACTGTGGTCGGTATGGATTTGTTCGGGTCTTGCAAATGGCTAGGTAATGGCACATTTCCTGCCAAAGCTCCGACTCGAACTCCCTTCCTTGGTCGCTGTGCATCATAAGGGGAACACCCAAATGGAGCACCCAGCCCTTCACAAATGCCTCCGCACACGTGGCGGCTTTGTGGTTAGGAAGGGGGAACACCCGAGTGTACTTGGTATAATAGTCGGTTACGACCATCATACAAGTATTGTCTCGAGGCGTCGTTTTAATTCCGCTGATGATATCTATCGCCACTCGAGCGAATCTGATACCAAACAATTCCTGGGATAGGGGTTGCTTACCCAGGCCGGGTCCCGGCTTGTTTTTACAACAATCCGGGCAAGTGGCAATCCACCGGAGCAGGTCGCCTCTCATACCGGGCCAGTAGTAGCGCCTTTGTAGGCGCTCTATTGACCTTTTCTTACCAAAATGGCCACTCGTTTGATGACCATGGCAATAATACATGATATCCCTCCTCATCGGGGCGGGTATCACTATCTGCAACAGCCTACCATTGGTGGGAGTTGTCTTCCACCTACATAGTATGCCGTCTCGGATCTCTAGCTCGGTCCATTGGGCTAGCAACCGCCTCGCCTCCCTATCTTCTAGGGATACTAGCGGCCTTGCCGGTTTAATACCTGACCGTAGGTATTCCATTATGCGCGCAGTGGTGGGATCCGACTGTTGGAACTTCTTGATGGTCTCCGCGGACCAATCGAGATAGCTACATACAGCCTCCTCCCAGGGAATACGGGGGGTGGTATAATTAAATACCAACCCGGCTACCACAGCATTGTGGGCCCCGCAGTCTTCACAAGTGGCATTTTGGCACCTTCGGATAGGTCGTCTCGACAAGGCATCCGCATTGATATGTTTAGCACCGGGTCGGTGCTCTATTTGTTTATGCTCTAATCCGAATTCGGATAGATGAGCTAACCATCGTCCAATCATCCCCTCGGCGTCCTTAAAGTTAAGGAGCCACCTAAGAGACGAATGGTCTGTTCTTAAGGTAAAGTCACTTCCCCAAAGGAAATGCTTGAACTTCTTCGTATACACCACCACAGCGAGGAGTTCTCGCTTGGTGGTACAATAATTTCGCTGGGTCTTGCTTAGCGTGTTGCTAGCAAATGCTATTGGGACTTCGACTCCCTCCTGGACCTGAGAGAGAGCTGCCCCAATTGCATCATTGCTCGCATCGGTGTCTAAGATGAAATGTCCCTCGGGAGTGGGATATTTCAACACGGGTGTATTCCTAAACAAATCTTTTATTTTATTAAAAGATTCTTCTTGCTCGCTGGTCCATGGGAATGGGTCCCGTGCCCTACCCGGGGTCCAGTGAGCTAAGCATTCATGGGGAAGCTAACACGAGAGTAATTCGGTATGAAATCACGGTAATAGGAACAGAATCCTAAAAATGATCTCACCTCCTTAGCACTCGTGGGTCTCTCCCAATTTTCCACAGCTTCTAATTTTTCCGGATCTGCGCTCACCCCGTTAGGAGTAATGATCCTTCCCAAGTATGTGATTGTTTTCTTAAACAAATTACACTTCTTGGGTTTAAGTTTAAGACCGTTTGATAGTATCCGGTCGAGGACCAATTGCAGATTCGCAAGGCATTGCTTGAACGACTTGCCGAACACGACCACGTCGTCCAAGTAGACCAAGCATTTCTTCCACAAAAGATCACTCAGTAAGGATTCCATCATAGCCTCGAATGTAGCGGGGGCGTTACACAATCCGAAGGGTAAGACATTATACTCGAATAGCCCCATATGACTGGAGAACGCTGTTTTCTCCTTGTCATCGGGGTGCATCGGTATTTGCCAATACCCGGACTGTAAGTCCAAGGTACAGAACCATTGGTTTCCGCCCAAGCTATCTAAAGTCTCGTCTATCCTTGGTAAAGGATACGAGTTCTTCTTTGTTATACCATTTAGTTTCCGGTAGTCAACACAAAAGCGGATTGTACCGTCTTTCTTAGTGGTCATACAAACAGGGCTGGACCAGGGACTCGAGCTAGGCACGATGACCCCTAGGTCCAACTGTTTTTGTATTTCCTCTTCACAAATTAACTTCTTCTTTAGAGGAAGTCTACGATACGGAATTTTAAAAGGTTTCTCGTTGCCTACATCTATTGTGTGCAACACCTTATCGGATCTACCCACCGGTCCTCCCTCCCTACCAAAAGCACTCTCGTACTTTTGTAGGAGTTTCGCTAGGCAATCCTTATCCTCTGTATTCTCTAAATCAGACTGGTCAATCAGCTTTCGGAATTCTTTATCCAAAGGATGCTTACTAACAGGGTTCAGTGGTTTATTGAACTCAGCCTCGGCGACATGTTCTACCGAACTCATCCTACCTATACTGTCGCCTCGCTTCAAATAAACCACCGAACCACTTCGGTTAGTCATGGGTAATACAGTCCAAGCTGCATTAGCCACTAATGTATCCACTGAGTCTAACCCGATGCTCGACAAGTACACCGTATCGGGTTCGTAGACTCCAGTTTCATTCCTTTGGGCCATGGATCCGCCACAAAGGACATCGCAAGTGGTACCCGGTGGGATCTTCACTGTGTGTATCACTGATGCAACCGAAGACACCTGTCTCAATACGCATTGGACATGCAAGCCATACGGGTTCCGTATACTCATCATACCGTCCCTCGGGTCCAAGACGGCCCCGTATAGGCTTGCAAAATCCAGTCCGAGGATTCCGTCATCAATAACCTCTGCTATAGTCGGCGAAAGAACAAATTCTTTGCCTCCTATACGGATAGGCATAAACGTCCTACCAAATGTACGCATACTGCTTCCGTCGGCCGTGCAAGCATTTACCCCCGTTTTGAGGTTCTCATGGCTGCCGGCCACCGAGTCGAAAAATCTTTTGGACACACAGGAGTGGCTGGCTCTGGTATCCACCAAGAATTCTCCTACCCGGCCTTCCACAGATATGGGTACATACCACCGTCTCCCCCCTAAAGGTGAGGGGTTACTGGTAAACTGGTGAAGGTCTCCTGAATCACCAAGATTCAATCCGAGTCCTCTCAGGAATTCCAGACACGGATGACTTGGGGGAAGGCGTGTCCCACACACTCGGATCAACTCTTTGATCCATCCTTCCTCTCCCCTAGTGTGGCCACTCGCCTCCATATGTTCACTCCCGTACATACAAGCACTAGGGTCCCTGGCCCCGGCCAAGGTGCAGGGGTGCGCACCCACAGCCACCCGGCCTCCAGGTGTAATTGATTCGAAATCTTCCACCGGGTCACCCCCGGTAGCATTTTGGCATTCGTTCTTCCTCGGGGTCATATCAGATGCCGTTGATATAACCCCCACTAGTTTTCCACATCAGTGGAATCCGTAGTGTTCTCCCTTCCTTCGCCATTGTCATCGGCTTCATAGAAGGCAGCCATTACCGGCTTAGCAGCGGTACATTCGGATGAATAGTGTCCCATGCGCTGGCACCTGAAACACTTAACAGTTCGGCGATCCACTCTGGGTCTTTGCCGACTGGCTTGGATGGCATCTGTAATTTTCTTACACATGTCCTCCATAAGTTTGGTCATGTCCGGAGACTGACCCTTCACTTTATCAGTGCTTACAAGAGGCTTGGCTGCTTTTTCGCCGACCTTCGGGTCACTCTTGACCTCGGGTGATGGTCTAGAGTCCCTTGGCTTATTGAACGCCTTCCTTGGAATATACTTCCTGCCTGTAGTATTTTTCCTTAATTGAACCGAACAGAAGGTACCGTCCTCCTGTTCGATTTCAATCAATTCGAAATCGTCTGAGGGAATTTTTACCTCAGACTGCTGGACTACTGATGCCAGGGGAACCGAGCTGCTGGCATTAGGTATGTCCCCAGCTAACATTGTTCGCTTCTTCACGGCCATATCTATACCATTAAATATATCGTGAAGCGTTACACCATCTTTCCAGGCATCCCTCGCAGCAATCTGCTCATCTCGGTCTCTCAGACCCTTGACGAATTGTGTAATCAAATCGTCCATATACCAGTCCTGGTTTTCAGTACCGGGTCTAGCCTTGCTTAGCAGGGCATGGAGTTCCATACCGTATGCTCGGAAAGCTTCGTTAGGCTTCTGTGTACGTTTCTTAAAACGGACCATCGGGTCCTCCTTGACCATGTTACATAACAGTCCGCTAGCAGATTCTACTAACTGCTCAAAACTCCCTACAAGGCCGTACCAGGTCCGCCATTGCTCTACGACCATGCGACCCGGCCCGCCTTTCAAACATCTTACTAGATGCGGCTTGGCCTCGTATGGGGTCCACCCATTACAGTTCATCACATCGATGAAGTCTTCAAACCACTCTTTCCATGGTCGAGTACCGTCATATTCCTTAGGAATAACGGCTACCCTTCGGGCAGAATTATGAGCATACATCAATCTAGTGCATTGCTGTTTGCTCCATTCAATCGCCTTGGTTTCATTCAAGGTTCGATTGCCCCCTATACCACCGAAGCTCGTGTTGCCCGGTGGAGGTGGTGGCGGTGGCTGTGTATACGTCCACTGTAAACCACTGTGGTTCGTATAGCCCGTACCACCCTGGTTAGGACTGGTACCCGAGGTACTACTGTACCCTGTGGTACCCGGGGCACCGCCCCCCCTTTGCGCGCCTTGGTAACCGCCGCCGGAAGGCTGGTTTCCCGCCGGCTGACTGCCATCGTTCGATGGATTGGGTTGGCTGCTGTCATTACCAGCTCCCAACCCCGCACTATCACTCGGATCCACATGTATGTGGAATCCATTAGTCTCCGCACTACTGTCGGAGGCATCCCGGGGTACATAGTCCGGGTCCAGGTTGTGGACTATGGGGACTTCACTTATCCGGACTCTACTAGTTCGGCCATGCTTATCTTGGGTTCTGATATAAACTCCCCCTTGATCTACATTCCGCGTCGCATTGTCATTGACAAAGGGATTATACTGCGGATGCTTCGGCGTAGAACAGGAGACTGGGTCACCCTGTTTAACGAACGTCGAGTTCGGGTTTGTATCCTTACTCGCCGGAGGGGCATTCGCTTGCTCCTGCTCCTGTAAATAACTCTCCATAGCAGACTTATTTATTGTGAGGGTAGCTAAATCTGTGGTCAGGTTTCGCTGTTCCTCCCTCAGCTGTGCGTTTTCTGTTAAGATTTTGGATCGAATCTTTTCATTTTCCGCCACAGCTCGGTTTCGTTCTTCTTGAGCGGCCAACGCTTCTCGCTTAAAAGTATCCTTTAGTAGGCGGTACTTTTCACCTTTCTCTTTCTGAGACCTCTGGTACTCGTTGGTCTCCTTCCTGATTTCGGCTTGTTCCGAGGCCATTTTGGCCTCTGTCTCCGCTTTCCGGAGTTGAAGTTTCTTTAGCTTCTCCTCCATAGCATGCAACTCGGATTGTAGTCTGTTTACATCCCGGGCCTTAGCAACCTCCTCGGCTCTAGCCTTTTCGATTGCTCTAAGTCTGTTGGCTTCTTCGAGTTCTAACTCGGCCAATCTTTTCTCTTTTTCGCGTTCGTCTCTCTCCTTCCGCTCCAATTGGTGGGCTACGGAAGATAGACGGTATTTCAGGTCGGATTCTTTTAGAATCGCCTCCTGCTCAACGGACCGTAATTTTCCGATCCGAGACTTAGTTTCCTCTTCTATTTTTAATTGGGCTGCCATGAATTGTTCATGTTGCCTCTTAGCCTGTAACTCTACCTGTTCTTTGGCTTTCAAATAGGCCGGGGTAGTTTTATACCCGGGGCCCATCCGACGTCCGTATATAGACCTGCGGCTGCCTCCAGGGTTGAACATGGAGTCAGACAAGCCTTCGTCCAGAGATCGGCCTAGGTGATGCCTTTCCGAGCTTTTCGGTTCAGCATCCCTAGGCTTGATCTTCGCATTCACCTTTGGGACCACTGGGTCCCTTATGGCTTTACCATCGTCGCTGTCATGGTCCGACGATGTCATTAACGGGGCTACTTCGCTTGCACCGTCTGGTACCGCTTCCGGGGGGGTTGCAGTACGTTTCCCAGGGCTCTGTGTTACTGGGATACCCAAGTTGCTAGCCGAGCCTGCTGGTACAATAGGACACAGCTGGCGTCTGCTAGTTATAGCTTGGGACCAATCACTCAGGTCTAAAGTTGGGGGTTTTAATACTCCCCTAAACAATCCTGTATCCTGTTGCCCGGTGTACCCGGATACAATTTTACGATACCATCACCCGTGGCACCGTCCATCAGACCGGGTGTCGAAAAAACAGTTCGGACACCCTCTGGATTATACATTTGTTGTTGACCGGGCTTACAGTCTAACAACAGATGCTGGGATGTGAAGTCATCCTCTTCGAATCCCTCTAGCCCAGGGCTGGGGGGATCCGCTTCGGGTTTCCCGAGGCTTTCGGCCAATGTGGCCGCGCACCACCCCCGAACCAGCCCCAGAAACCCCTACCTCTCGGGTAGGACTTTATTCAACTCTGGTCTACAGGTTAGGCTGCGCGTCTGGACTGGACCAGGTCCAGTCACCTTCTGCCGCTCGTCCGGCTTCTTAGTAGAAGCTGGACGCGAGGCATGGTGCCGCCCCCTCTTGTACCAACGGGGTATCACAAAGCGACACCTAGCTGGCATAGAAGGAACAGGCACCACACGAACACGTCTCTCGGATGAACGGCACTAATATATATACGACGATACCGGCCCCTACACACAGAAAAAATTATTTTTGGTATGTCCTATTAGGGGCTCCGTAGTACCCATTTGGAATGAACCATGAAAAATAAAATTATTTATTCTACCTTTTTTTTTTATCTCAGCCTACTAGTATCCTAATAGTTCTAAACTGGCAAACTCAGCTCATCAATGATATGTGTACTTTGAGTCTACGCACCCAGAAGCAGATCTTTTTATTCCTGTAGAAATGTCCATCACCATAGGTTCAGTGTTCTAGCATAGCCCCACATCACTGAGACCTCCCGTGTTCATAACATGTTGTGTGAACAGTTAAGTACAGTAAGTGGTTGTGGCTGGGTTGTGTTACCTGTCCCTGATTGTTTCTGGTACAACGTGGGGTCACGTGTTAACACCACATGTGGACACACTAAGAAACACGTGTTCCTGCCAAAGAAAAAAGTTTACAATAGACGTTTTTATTAGGCTTTCTTTCCTAGCACTTTTTAACAGGCAAAAAAACGGAACGTTTTTGAAGTTATTTCTTAGTTACGTTCTATAATTAAAAAGCTTGTCTATGAAGGAGTTCTAGGGATTTTGATCACATCAAACCCTGTTCATATGGTTAATGAATATCTCAGTGACAGCCCAGCAAATTGTCGTTATCTGTCGCCATGATTGGTCATCAATGGTGACTCCTTTCTGAGTGATAACTCACTGCGTCATCTTTCGCCACTGTGTGTCAGTCTCACATGGCATGGCAATTTATCACAACAGTCACCAACATGATCTCACTCACTGCGTGAGTATGTGCCACCCCTTATCATCCCTCACAAAGCATGGTGACTTATCACCACCATCGCCAACATGGATCTAACTCACTGCGTGAGTATGTGCCACTGCCGTGCCACTGGCATCAACTCTCACACAAAATGGCGACTTATCACTACCATTGCCAACATTGGTCTCACTCAATGCGTGAACTTGTGTCACTCCATGTCAATGCTCACTAAGGATTGCATCATCTGTCACTCACTCTCACTCAGAATGGCAACTTATCACCACCATTGCCAGGCTTTGTCTCACTCAATGCATGAATTTGTGTCACTCCAAGTCAATGCTCTCTGAGGATTGCATCATCTGTCACTCACTCTCACTCACAATGGCAACTTATCACCACCATTGCCAAAGTTGTTGAGACAGCACCACTTTTCAACATGTAGCCTATCTAGGAAGTGTGGGCATGAAGTATAAGTCCCATATGTATCAAATGTGCTTTGTTTCACACTGATTTCCATGTAATACTTCAGAGTTGAATCAAACAAGATTATATAGAGAGAATATCAATTGAATTTAGATAGAGGTATCTCTAAAATGAAAGCAACTATCCATAAACACCTTTTCTCTGGTTACAGGAAAATACATAGGGAAATATCAACAAGAACACCTTGTCTGTGGTTAGAGGGAAGATACATATGGCAATACCTTCTCTGGCAAAACATACTTTGATCTGGCAGATGTGAGGCTGCATGATTACCAATGTCGATGATCATGAGCTTTTCATCTAACAAGGTGAGTGATCACCAGCATCGCCATCACTGGTGAGTCTGAGTGATCACCACTCTCGCCATCCATGGTGAACCTGCGCTATGACGTGGTGTGCGTTTCATCTAGCGAGGTGAGTGATCAACCGCCTTGCCATCCCTGGTGAGTGTGAGTCATCACGATCCTCGCCAACCGTGGTGAACATGCGCTATGGCATGGTGTGCGTTTCATCTAGCGAGGTGAGTGATCACTCATGTCGCCATCCCTGGTGAGTGTGGGTGATCAAGATCCTCACCATCTGTGGTGAACCTGTGCTATCACGAGGTACGCATTTTATCTAGCGAGGTGACTGATCACAATCCTTGCCATCCGTGGTGAATGTGCATTATGACGTGGTGTGCGTCTCATCTAGCGAAGTGAGTGATCACTCATGTCGCCATCCCTGGTGACGATGAGTGATCACGATCCTCGCCAACCCTGGTGAACATGTGCTATGACGAGGTGGGTGTTTCATCTAGCGAGGTGAGTGATCACCCGCGTCGCCATCCCTGGTGAGTCTGAGTGATCACCATCCTCGCCATCTGAGGTGAGGCCATGTGATCACCACCATTGCTATTCCTGGTGATCTTGTGCTATAGCGACGTCGTGTTCCATCTAGCGACATGTGTGAGCCACTTCACACAGGTTGACGAGGAGTCACGACAATTTGCTGGGAGTGGTGTGCACTATGAGGGGGGGGGGGGGGGGGGGTGGAAGGCCTAGTTTTCAAGACAGTAATGACTAAATAAGCCACTTCTACAAGTTGTCAGCGATATGGTAAATCTTTTCTTCAGAAGGAGTGACAAAATAAAAACTTTCAGTCGAATGCTTAAGAATTGTAATTTCTTACAGATGGGTATAATCCCTGCGACATCTCGGAACAATGCCACATACATGCAAACATAACAACGTCGTTTTATTTTCCTTTAATTATGTATTACAAATCGAGTATTGCAAATCTCAGAAATCGCACTCTGGCACATATTATGTTGAACCCCCCCCCTGTACAACATAGATTATGTGAGGTATTGTGACCTTCCTATGATCATAGGATATGATAATGTATACCAATAGAGATGCCAATTCACTTTGCTAGACATTTGGGTCTCAAATTACCATAGCTAGGAGGACATGCAATAGAGCGGTCCTGTACATATTGAAGTCATTATGAAAAATGAGTGGTCCTTGTCAAGATGAGGTACAGGTAATGAACATATAATTACACTAGACTGATTTTTGGGTCAGATATTCCATGGCCAGAATAGTACAAATGTACTAAACTGCTCAAACTCAGCAAATTCCATGTGTCCCTTATAGATCTGGCAAGAATTCAGGAGCACTTTATATGGGTGGTATTACTTCCTATCTTCTTGTCTAAGGTCACAAAATTATGCCGTCTTTTGCTTTTGTGTCTTCTTGAGGCAGCATCTCCGTATACAGCAGCGACAACACATGAAACTCAGAACAGCAAACACAATAGAGACAGCAGTTACAAAGAAGACAATGTCCACCATAAGAAGCTGGTACAGGGGCATATCCACACTAGGGGGACGAAGGTGAGATCCTCCAAACTCCAGGATGTGGTTCACCCAGTAGATAATACGTTCCTTTGTCGAAGGCTGACTCTTGATGATCCGAGAGCATTTTTTCACACTTTTGGTGTATGTCTGGTTTGTCAATACTTCTTGAAAGGTTTTTAGCAGTTCATCTTCAGTGATGATATCCCAGTTTTGAACCATTTTCCCAAAGTTGTGGGCTTCAACTCTGATTCCATTGTAGATCTGATCTCCTGCAATTGGTACTACAAGGGAAGGCACACCATGGTATGTTGTCTCCAGCTGGCCATTGTTTCCACCATGTGTAACAAATAGTCGTGTGTTTGAATGACCAAGGAGATCATTTTGTGGAAGCCATTTGAGCGCCTTCATATTAGACGGGAAATCGTCAATCTTATCATCAAGGGAATAGAGGATAACTGCCCGCTGTGGGATATTCTTGAAGACATGAATGAATTTTGATTTCAGAACCTTCCATGTGGTCTGCCATGCTGGGAGTGAACCAAAGCTTATAACTACAACTCCATCAGTTGCACCATTCACAAAGTCTTCTAGATCTTGGGGTAGAGGTTTTGGTGGTCTGGCACTGCTACCACCAATGTACTGGTAATGTGGTGTTGATATGCGAGGATAGTCTAGGCACATGATTTCATGGTTGACAAGGAACATCTCTGATTTGGCATATAACTCATGGGCACTCACCAATGGTTTCTCTGGAGCATACTTTTCAACATAATAACTTGAACTAAATGTTCTAGGTGGAACAACTGACAAGAGTGTATAGATGACGGCCATCTGAAGACGTTGGAAGAATGACAGGTGATTATTCCCCTGCACCACCTGCATTGGTTCGATCGCTGCAGACACAGGCACACCAATTGACCATGGGTCCAGCATAACATTGATGCTCATATAAGTTATGTCAAACTTGTAAGGAATCACATAAAAACAATGTAAAGGTGGTGCGCCATCCAGTAATACTAAATCAAACCTCTCCTTTTCAATGAAATCCATCAACTCCTTGTTGCCAAGAACCTGTTCACAGACCTTACCAAAGAGAGGCAATACTTGTGTTATCCCATTGTATATTTTCTCAAACTTGCTGTTTCCATCATCCAGAGCTTTAGAAACCACGTCCTTCATAACAGCATCTTTGGTGACTTCATAAACGAGGGGTTTGAGGTTGAACTTAGCAGGGACGGATGAGAAGGTATTGCTGACCATGAGTGTGACATTGTGTCCACTAGTATCCAAGTGTGAGGCAGCAACAGCCATAAGATTGACATGACTGTAGTGGTAAATAGGGATAGCAAGAATTTTGGCTGATTCAGTTGTACCAGCTCCAAACATCACCAATATGGTGATTAAGGTTGTCACAGATGTCATCCTGGATGCTTGTAGTATGCCTATGGTAAAAAGAAGAAAAGAAATCATAAGTACATAACTGTTATTAGCTATTTAGAGATCTGGGACGTATTTCCACTGAGTTGTTTGGAAATTGCACACCTATAGAAGCCTAGATACCATTTTCTTTTTCTCAATTGCTACACTGAGAAATATTAGTATGATCTTTAGGGCATGCTGGTGTCCTTTATGCATTCTTCGTGATGTTATTAAGCATTCTTCAAACATATTGGTAGATATTTTTATTGAATCTATATAGCCATTACATAAGTGATATCGTAAGTTTAATCGGTTTAATTAACTTTCTTGTCAGAAGATCTCCTAGAGAGCAACTCATCCAAATATGTAATTGCTATGTACCAAATGAAAGCCCTTGATGAGGCAAAGACTGCACAAGCTAATGGTAAATTATCAATATTTTCTGTTACTTCCAACACACTTTGAAAGGGAAGGATATGTCACAATGTTATTCACATTACTTATAGGGAGTGGTATTTTTTAACAACAGGGGGCTTTGCTGAATTGGGGGGGACCAAAAAAAGAATCAAACCTCTCAGGGGGGGGGGCTGAAAAAAGATTTCACCACCTTTAGCATAAAGGCTAATGCATTAATTGCTATTTGTTGTTTTGCTTTTGCTTTTGCTTTTGTGTGTGTGTTGTTTTGTTGTTGTTGTTTGTTTTGTTTGTTTGTTTTGTTGTTTGTTGTTATTTTTTTGGGGTGAGGGCAGAATCGATGACATTCTCCCCATTGGTTATATGAGTTTTGTACAACATCTAGTCGTGTCTGCCCACAAAGATTTTATGACCCTTTATCTGATATCAACCCATAGCTGTATGATAAATACCTGAGGTGTTGTTATACATTATACATGAGTGTCTGTCGCCATGGTGCCTGAATGCAGCCATGGCGTTTTACTCACTAGGACTGCATTCATGAATCATACCAACATTATTGGACCAATAGACCACTTACAAATTAGCATGGTACACCGATGTAATGCTGGCAAGATTTTTGCTAGTGGTTAATTAGTGCATCATAACTAAGGACAATGGAATGTCTACAGAGGCATGTTTCCACCCTTAAAGGGTTATCAGGCGGTTATATAAATGTAGGTTACAGGATATTAAAGGTTAATATCTGGGCCCAGATTAAAGGTGAAGTATCTAAGTGTAGATTAACGGTCACATCGGTTTAGCTACATTCAAGCAGTGTATATGGTATAAATAATACTATAATTCAACAGTAGCTAGGCCCTACCAACACTGTAAAAGTCTACTTTGTGGCCTGTACATAATTATGATTTAAAGCTGCACTCCGCATTTCGTAAGGTATATAATAACACTAGACTTGGAGTTGGAGGTCAAAAACAGTGTACACAGTTACAGGTCAAGTATGTAGTAAGCTTGCTCCACCCAGGTTCGTAAGGTTTGTATTCCGGAGTTTGTATATGCTTACAGTCCCTTGTACAATGTACAATAAAACCACCATGTACAGTGACTGCAGTCCACAGGCCTGACCGAACTCTACCCTGACTCCTTCAGGGATTGGTCATTATTAATTTTATCAACAGGGGGGTGGTGGGACTTTGTGCGGCAGTGCGAAAATTTTTATGCCCCCCCCCCCTCGATGGCAGCCAAAAATTTTTTTGCCCCCCCCCCCGCGCTGGAGGCGCGGACAATTGTTGCACCCCTCTTTGAGCAATAGAAACCCACAGGCATTTTTGCTAAAAAGAGGGTAAATTTTTTTAGCCCCCCCCTTCAAGAGGGGTCAAAAAAATTTTAGGCCCCCCTTCGAGAGGGGTCTGAAATTTTTACGCCCCCCAACAAACTCACCAGGCCTCCCATCCCCCCTGTTGATAAATAATGACCACTCCCTTACTCAACTCACTCACCATTATACATATACAAGAATATAGCCATGGCTTTTTTCTCACTAACATTACATGTTGAAATATTATAAGTAGCTCTATAAGATGTAACCCCTCCCCCCAATGTAGGTCCCCTGAAATTCTAAGGGAGTGGTCATTATTTATCAACAGGGGGGGTGGTGGGATTTCGCGACGATGCGCGGAAATTTTTTATGCCCCCCTTGACAGCAGTCAAATTTTTTTGCACCCCCCCCCCCCGCGCCGGAGGCGCGGAGAGTTTTTGCGCCCCTCTTTGATCTATAGTAGGGCGCGTTTTTTTTTTGCTAAAAAGAGGGTGAATTTTTTTAGCCCCCCCCCTCTGGAGGGGTCTGAAAATTTTACGCCCCCCCCTCAAACCAACCAACCCCCCCCCCCCCCCTTGTTGATAAATAATGACCACTCCCTAAATCACCCATGCAAAGGTTGCAAATCTATAAATGCTGGTGTGCTTATTAATGGTTCTATGAAATCTATTAAATGAAGTGAAAAATGGTAGACGCGCATGGTCTTACTACATGTACTACCATGCACTTACCTAAATCATGTGGATATGAGAGACTGACCAGTGTGTGTCCCTGCACACATGTGTGTGGACTGTGTATTGAGGTTTGTATGGGCCTACGTCTGGTGGACAGCTACTGACCTACATATGTACACTACTATTGGTGTACCACATGCACAAAGAGTAAATATCCCGGTAAATATAGCACCCTAGATACTGACCCCAGGGGTGGGGGAGGGGGAGGGGCCCGGGGAGAGGGGGGGGGGAGTGACGCGGGAGTGTATAGGAGTGACCAGCACTCCATGGGTTTTATTGATATGGGTGTCTAGGCTTGATAAAATGTATAGACTGGCTGCAGTCCCTAAGGGAGTGGTCATTATTTATCTACAGGGGGTGGGGGGGGGTAAAATCTGACCCCTCTTGAGGGGTGGTGGTGTAAAAAAATTACCCTCTTAGCAAAAACGCCTGCACACCACTAGAGATTAAATAGGGGCGCAAAAATTCTCGGCACCTCCCGCGCTTGGGGGCAAAAGAATTTTGACTGCAGTCAAGGGGAGGGGCGTAAAAAATTGCGCGTGTCCATGCATAAACCCAACAACCTCCCAAATTGTTGAATAATGACCACTCCCTAGATTCTGGCCCAGCTCCTCCAGTGCGTGCCTGTACATGGGTAAAAAGCGACATTTATGATGCAGAGGTTTTTATGAATTATTGATGCTTGTAACGCAGGGCTTTTAAGAAAAGACAAGTGGAGATAATTTCAAAAGTTCCCAGTACATTGACATATACATAATAAGTGATGGAGTAATGCTTTGACATCCTTCCTAAAAGTACCATTTTGAAAATTTTGAGCACCCATTGGGGTGGCAACTGGCTGTCTCCTTTCATTACTTTTGCAAACCCTAGCTGCATCACTCCATCCTTTTTTAATATTGTATCTATACAGGTATCTGGTAGTTTTGATGGTTTTTTATCTCGATAGTCTGCTTCCAAAATAAGGGGTATTTTTTGGACCCCCCAAAAAAAGTGTTTGATAGTTGAAAATTCGGGTGACATCCCTGTTTGGCGCTTAGGCCGACCGCAGATTCTCAGGGTAGAAGCCCAGCCACTTGAAAAGCATTTCTATTCATATGTTGTAGGGTGTTTCCCATATTGTGTAATCCAGGGGGAACATCAATGATAGGTATCTAACATATAAAGGCACTGCTTAGAGGGGACTGTAATCAATGATTGATTACTCATAATTATTTTCATGTTAGTGAACTTAAAACCCTATATTTGATAGATAATTATTGTGCCCCTTGAATATGAAAGTTCATGTGCTGAATGAAAAACAAACTCTACCTAGGCATCAATTTTGAAGCAGTCCGGGAAGTAGGCCTCATGCATTAGCCTCAACTACATCCATATCCAATATTTATTGCTAAGGTTATAATTTGTATTTAAAGGTATACTCTCCTATTCAAATAACGTTAACACACATGCTCATGTCTTTAAAAGCTACCCTCGCAAGTTAGCTCAGGTATGATTAATGAAAATATGTCAAGAGATTCATTTTGAACTCTGATAGAAAAATAATTAGGCCTATAGTCTATTTTACCCTGACAGCATTTTCCAACAAATTTTAATTGTGGAACAAGGATTGTACACCTTTAATGGCCTAGTTAAAGGAAAGGAAACATGAGTCAAAACATGATGCACATTGATTTCTCTCTCTTTTTATAACTGAGGACAAATTAGAGTCTGAATTACTGTTATCTGATACAAGTAGAGAGGGTGAGAGCTCCCATGTAATAATATGTTATTTCCTGGCCCTGTCAGAGCCACAGGCATGCATTAGTTTATGTTCTTTTGCTGTCAGAACACAGCGATGCATCCACTGTGAGTGATTTATTATCCCGGCACGTCTATGGGTGTATCAAACCTGTCAACATGATGCATGAATGCAGCCCTGGCGAGTTACTCCCCGGGGAGGGCTGCACGCATACATCAAATTCCATTGTGGCACATACGGGGCTAGTTACTTGCTAGACTTAATTACTCCTTAAAATCAATGTTTTATCTCAGAGTGGCTGACTGAATTCAATCCTTTAAAGGCAGCATTGTGATTTAATGCAGCAAACCCTTGGACTGCATTCTTGCATTATATATACTGACCTTGTGCGCACGATACAATAATGGTCAATATGATGCACGAATGCAGCACTAACGAATTACTCACCTGCAATCTCTGCATTGTGATAACCAAATGATGCAGTGCATTAAAGTGCCGTGGGTAGTTAAAGATATTTTTTTCTTCCATTTCAAAAAGAGAAATTTCCAATAAGTAGAAGGTTACCCACCAAACAAAAACTTCGGAGAGACTTGAGTCTCTCCTGTGTACTTACTCATGTGAAACCTCAGTTTTCCACTCGGGCACACCACAAGATTTTGTAGACTCGCTTTTCTGTAACCCTCCCATGTCAATAGATGTGTCTTCTACCTATGATTCCTGTGATAGACACTCATGTTTTGTCTCAAGTTAAAAACTCATGTTTGGCACATGAAGAGCACAATTAATAACATTAAAAAATAGTGGAGGTAGACTTGTGTCTCTCTCATTTTATTTATTGTGTAAATCCCAGAATTTATGCTCGAGAGTCACCCAGGAAATTGTAGACTCGCTTTTCTGTAACCCTCTCATGTCAATACCTGTGTCTTAAACCTAGGATTCCTGCAATAGACTCTCATGTTTTCGCTCAAGTTAATAACTCATGTTTGTCACATGAACAGCACAAGTTATTAACATGAACAAATTATGGAGGAAGACTTGGGTGGAACCTGGATTCCACTCATGTACTAACTTGTGTGTATCCTCAGTTTTTTACTCTGGTGCCTCTCTGGAAAATGTTTCCGTATTCACCTGAGATTTGTTCCTCTAATACACTCCTGCTCCAACCCAGTGTACACACCCAGCTTTACCTGTTCGCACATCCTGTGTTTATGCCATGTTTCTCCCTAGTATCTAGTATGTCCCTTCAGCCATTTTGAGCATGACTGATGTATCATCAGAATTATTTACCTTTCTTGAGGAACTGGGGTTTTTGTCACGAGGACAAATTCATCAGTTGTTAACCAGTTTCCTTACAGAGAGGTAACACATTTATCCTAGCCAGGAGGCCCAGTTGTGATGACAAGACAGCCTTGTTACTGTCTTTATATTTTATCCATGCACTGACAAATGGTGTTTTAGAAATGACCTGCTTGTATTTTACTGATTCAATGTACAAAAACACAGACAAGAAGACAAATGATAGACCCTAAAAAGGTCACCCAAATTCCAACTGGGTCCACAAAGGTAAAGCACATACTTGTCCTATTATTAGATGAATCAAGATTAAATCATGCCATAATTGTTTCAAAATACATCAAAAGACACCTGGTGGATCAGTTCAGAGCTTCTTACTCAGAACTAAAGATAGATTCCTGAGACTCTCTCGAGATACTTTCAAGAATTGAACATATGTTGTGATGTCACTGAAAAACATGGGTGCAAATCTTGGGTGATTCTTGTGAGCCTCTCAGGTTTATGATGACTAGTGTACATAAATGTGGCTATAACCATGTGCTTTGGTGTCCCATATTATCACTCATTGATCATTCTATTTCTGCTCTCTGCTAACGATCTATAGTATTTTATCACACAGTATTTTGCCATTTGATTCTCTGCCTGTTACATTTAGTACATTTCATATCTTCTAAACCTACAGTTGTTCAAATATTACATAAAATGTGCATATTCCCAAAACAGTGTTATTCTCCATAGACAATAGAAATCTTGGATTATTACTTAAATTGTAATTCAAAATGTAAAGCTGTTAGGTTTGTGTGATGCCTACTACATTATTGTTTATATATGACAAGAGGATTCATTCATTTATGGATCGATTGAATGATTCCATCAACTTTTTGCTTTGGACTACAACCATCATTATGTGTATAGTGCTTCTTATAGGCTTTAGTCCTATTTGTAATTTTCCAGTACCACACATCTTAAACTAGTGAGAAACTCATATTCCTTATGAGTAATACTTGAGTTTAAACTGCATCTCAACTTTCATATTTCACATAGAACCATAGCTTAAGATACATTTGTATTCCTCTCTAATACAATAATGTGAGCAACTGAGTATCAATGAACTGGTTACACTTGAAGCTCTTACTCAAGATGCACCTGTGTTCCTCCCAAATACAGGCATGTGTGAAGTTGAGTGCTGATATACTGGTTTCACACAAGGCTATAACTCAACAGGCCCTTGTGTTCCTCCCAAGTATGATGATGTGAACAACTGTGTGCTAGTTTGCTTGTTTCACACCACGTTTAAACTTGAGATGTACGTGTGTTCCTCCCAAATATAATGATGTAAGCCACTGTGTGTCAATATACTGGTTTCACACAAATTTCTAACCCAAGATGCACCTGTGTTCCTCCTAAGTATAGACATGTGTGAAACTGAGTGCTGATATACTGGTTTCACACAAGGCTCTAACTCAACAGGCCTTTGTGTTCCTCCCAAGAATGATGATGTGAACAACTGTGTGTCAGTTTGCTTGTTTCACGCCACATTTAAACTTGAGATGTACTTGTGTTCCTCCCAAATATAATGATGTAAGCCACTGCGTGTCAATATACTGGTTTCACACAAATTTCTAACCTGAGATGCACTTGTGTTCCTCCCGTGTACAATAATGCGAGTAATTGTATGTCAGTATACTGATTCCACATGAGTTTTGACTTGAGATTCAAATGTGTTCCTCACTAGTACAATAATGTGAGCAACTGAGAACCAACAAACTGGTTTCACTTGAAGCTCTTACTCAAGTTGCACCTGTGTTCCTCCCAGGTACAGACTGTGTGCTATCTCATGTATTTTATCCTATTTTTCATTTGAGGGGAACACATGTTCCTCTCGAGTACAATAAGGTGGGATCCTGGGTATCATTTTTTGTATATTACACATGTTCTTCACTTTGGTTGCACACATGTTTCCTCCCAGTATAATCAATTGGAACACTGTGTGCTATTTCATGTATTTCACACAAGTTTTTCACTTCAACTGCACATGCATACCTCCCCGGCACAAGAAGGAGTAAAAATGAGTGCCAATTAATGGATTTCACACAAGTTTCTTACTTGAGTTGTACATATGTTCGTACCAAGTATGGAATTGTTAGAAACTGTGGTTTAGTTCACTGAGTTCACACATGCTCATTTCTTGTGACAGACTCCTGTTCGTCTCAAGTACAAAAAGTTGTTTTACTGGGTATTCTTATACCACTTTGACATGAATTTAAAATTACGTAGAATGCTGTGATCCTCCACTATGTACACACATTCAGAACTGTGGTGTATTCTTTTCTTGTCACACATATCATAAAAATGTGAGAATATGGAGTCTCTCCTGGATTCCAAACATGTGTGCCCTCACCTTGTACACTCTCAAAATTACATATGTAAATTTCTCAGGCACTTCTCGTGCCTCTCCCATGAAAATATCACATTCAAGTCTCAGTCTAACTTCACCCACTTGTACATGGTCAATTCTCACGAAAATGGAGCACAGGCTCACTATACCTTTCCCCATCCATGTACACTTAACAGGGGTTCTAACTGCTATATTGTTTATGCATTCACATTGCTGCTAACATTATCATACCATGGGTACCCACTTTTGCCCATGTAGTGACCTAATCTATGCTTATAACAGGGTAAAATGGGGATATTTCAAAGGTTTTTAACTAAAAAAAATATAAGTAAAACACATTAGGTGATTTATTTGAGGTACAATAAGGTCCATAATAACACTTTTCATATTGACTATTGTAGAATTGAAAAACCCACATTTTGACACCATCAGACCTCATTTTCAATTATTTTCTTGTTATTTATAAGGAAAAATGTAGTTGTGTAAAATTTGCATCACCATACGTAGGTACACTAGAATGAGTATAATGTCAAGGAGAAAATCCTCTTGGGATATATAGATGTCTCAGTTTTTATGGCTCAATTGGGGGCAATAAAATATTAATATAAAATATTTCTAACATGCACATGTCAATGACATATAGGACTGATAAGCATGTGGTGTACCCCTTAGCATCACCATACGTAGGTACATTGAATCATTGATTAAAGGAGAGTAATCAATATTTAGTAAATTATTTCATAACATGTAAATATATGTGGTCCAGGGAATATCCATGCAAAATATTGTCATAACTGGATGAATACGTTGCAACCTATTGGGAAAAATCATGGAAATATCACCGTACATAGGTACTTCACCATGCATAGGTCCATGATTGTAACCTATGCCATAGAATGATAGAAATAGCTAATGCTATCTATAAACCTGTTGATATACTTCAATTGACTAAGGATGAATACTATGGACCAGTAACAATACCAGAAATCAATACATTTGTGAAGATAATGACTGCAATGCATAGACATCACCATACGTAGGTACATCACCATACGTAGGTCCAGCTCCATAAGTGGGTATAATTAATTGCAGCAGAATCTATTCTTATCATAGATATAAATGATAAAGACCACTAGCCAACATGTTGTTATGACTGTATGAACAAAATATATCAGTTTTCTTGCAAATAATTCTATTTTACAGCAACCTATGTAATTTGTTCATATGCAAGATTCATCACTGTACGTAGGTCCACCAGTTTTCTTCCTAAAACTGTCATAAAATCTTTAATTTTCATAGTTAGTGTTCCCAATTTTGTGAGTAATTAAGATTATATGCTGCCTTTCAGCCCACAAGAAATAAAAAAAAAAAAAACATCTGAGCAGTTCAGATTTTTTCTCCTCCTCGGCCATGTGCTCCATTTTCATGAGAATTGACCACATGTGTGTTTCACATGTACTGTTTGGTGGGTAGTCATGGTTATAGATTAGAGTACAATATACCCCCACTATTAAGTGGCAATTTGCTTTAAATCTTCTTTTTACATTGATTGTTTATTTTGACCTATTGTGGGCATCACAGAGCTTTGTTAAGCAATGTCCTATTAATTTTGACATTTTGTATCCTTCTCTCTTTGCATTGGCATCCCAGCAAAGTGTCGTGACTCCTTGTCAACCTGTGTGAAGTGGCTCACACATGTCGCTAGATGGAACACGACGTCGCTATAGCACAAGATCACCAGGAATAGCAATGGTGGTGATCACATGGCCTCACCTCAGATGACAAGGATGGTGATCACTCAGACTCACCACGGATGGGGACGCGGGTGATCACTCACCTCGCTAGATGAAACACGCACCTCGTCATAGCACATGTTCACCAGGGATGGCGAGGATCGTGATCACTCATCCTCACCAGGGATGGCGACATGAGTGATCACTCATCCTCACCAGGGATGACGACATGAGTGATCACTCACTTCGCTAGATGAGATGCACACCACGTCATAATACACATTCACCACGGATAGCAAGGATTGTGATCAGTCACTTCGCTAGATAACGCGTACCTCGTGATAGCACAGGTTCACCACAGAGGGTGAGGATCTTGATCACCCACACTCACCAGGGATGGCGACACGAGTGATCACTCACCTCGCTAGATGAAACGCACACCACGTCATAGCGCAGGTTCACCATGGATGGCGAGAGTGGTGATCACTCAGACTCACCAGTGATGGCAACGCTGGTGATCACTCACCTTGTTAGATGAAAAGCTCATGATCATCGACATTGGTAATCATGCAGCCTCACATCTGCCAGATCAAAGTATGTTTTGCCAGAGAAGGTATTGCCATATGTATCTTCCCTCTAACCACAGACAAGGTGTTCATGTTGATATTTCCCTATGTATTTTTCCTGTAACCAGAGAAAAGGTGTTTATGGATAGTTGCTTTCATTTTAGAGATACCTCTATCTAAATTCAATTGATATTCTCTCTATATAATCTTGTTTGATTCAACTCTGAAGTATTACATGGAAATCAGTGTGAAACAAAGCACATTTGATATGTATGGGACTTATACTTCATGCCCACACTTCCTAGATAGGCTACATGTTGAACAGTGGTGCTGTCTCAACAACTTTGGCAATGGTGGTGATAAGTTGCCACTGTGAGTGAGAGTGAGTGACAGATGATGCAATCCTCAGAGAGCATTGATTTGGAGTGACACAAATTCACGTATTGAGTGAGACCAATGTTGGCAATGGTGGTGATAAGTCGCCATTTTGAGAGAAGATTAACTAGGAGTGATACACACTCACGCAGTGAGTGAGAGCCATGTGGCAATGCAGGTGAAAAGTTGCCATTCTGACTGAGAGTTGACAGGCAGTGGCACATACTCACGCAGTGAGTTAGATCCATTTTGGCGATGGTGGTGATAAGTTACCATGCTTTGTGAGGGATGACAAGGGGTGGTACATACTCACGCAGTGAGTGAGATCATGTTGGCAACTGTTGTGATAAATCGCCATGCCATGTGAGACTGACACACAGTGGCGAAAGATGACGCAGTGAGTTATCACTCAGAAAGGAGTCACCACTGATGACCAATCATGGTGACAGATAACGACAATTTGCTGGGATATTTTTAGATATGAGATACATCGGGAAAGATATTTCTTAAGGTTGTCCATGTGTATAATAATTATTGTTTCTAATAATCGTGGATCAATAGAGACGTTGCAAAATACAAAATTTTAAAACCATAAAAAGGAGATAAAACCCTGTCTCTATGTATACTAATTCTCCTGCACCCCCCCAGCAAACCCAACCCAACCCTTGTCTTCCTTAGCACATACCTTCTTTTCTTCTGTATTTTTCCTTCACAGACTGTTGTTGTGTGTTTTGGGGTAGGGTTCTTCTTATATTTTTCCTCCTTATTTCTCCTCTTCTTCTGACGGCACAGACGTCCCCCTCCTGGAGCAGACGGTAGGTTATTTGTGGAGCTGTGTTTGTTTTTAGCCAAGCCCTGAACCCTCCAAGGGCTGCAGAAAGCCTCCAGGTTAAAGCATTGATCGACACGATGCATTAAATACAGCACTGACAAGTAACACTCCAGGGCCATACCTATTCACTATGTCGACCCCTTGGGTGATACATTTTGTACATTCCCAGAGGGATGTCATGGTGTGCTAGCAAGTCGATTTGCCATAGCTTCATTGGTGTATCATGCCAACCATCCCAGAAAATTGGTGTCAGTCTGAGCCAGCATGTGCCACCAAGTGTGAGCAGGTTTCACGTGATAACACGGAGCGTCAGCTCAAGCCACCATATGTCAATAGTCACGATGTGTGACATATTGTGACACATAGTGACTCATCTCCAAAAGTAATAGGATTATGCAGGGTGAGCATGTGCCAGTCTGTGTCAGTAGTCACATTGACTGACTCATGGTGACGCATTTCATGATTCGTGTGAGGTGAACCTGTGTGAGCATGCGCCAGACTGTGTCAGTAGTCACACAGAGTGACATTTGCTCACACATTTTGCTATCCGTGTGAGGTGACACTGCATGAGCAGGCACCAGTCCATACCAGTAGTCACACAGAGTGACTCATAGTGATACATACAGATATTTGTGTGAGGTGAAAACATGTGAGCATGTGTCAGTCTGTGTCAGTAGGTGTCAGTATTCACTCAATGCCACACATATTGACGCATTTATGAAGGCATGAAGTGACACATGTGTGAGAATGTGTAGGTCTGTGTCAGTAGTCACACTGGTTAGCACATGGCAACATAGGTGTCAGGTCTGAGAGAACTTGTATGGATTCACTCTATGTGTGTACTTTGGGGCAGGGGGAAATCAGATAAATGCTGATTCAACTAATATTGCCTAATGAATCAATGTGTTTATAGGTGATATGCATTGATATGTATGTAGGGAATCTAATGATACCTGATTTTTGGCTTTGGCATATTAAAAGGTAGTTTCATTTGTCTATGGGACTTAACACTGAATTGGAATCATCAACATCTCATGTCGTATTGAGGCATAGATTTGTCTTGGTTTCATAAATGATCAATAGTTTGATGCACAGTGATCAAGAAGGTGGCATGTATTCAAGAAACATGTGTAAGAACTCTTGATATAAGGACAATTAAGATTGTACATCGGGTGATAATAGGGGAAATATGCTGCATTTGATCCAAACATGATAGGTTCTGACACATGTGTGAATATTTGTCACTCTGTGTCAGTACTCACGCATTATGATGCAAGCTGACTTACAGTGACACAACCTGGTATTTCCTTTATGGTGTGTGCGTGACCATGCGTCACTCGATGTCAGTTCTCACACATTGTGACGTACACTCACTCACAATGACACATCCTACAAGTTCCATGAATTCTGATTGGTCAATTTCAAATTCTTAGCCCCTGATTGGTCCATTTCAGATTTCCCTCCTTTTCCTAGTTCCTTTGTTCTCAGCATTTGTAACTTGGGTTTCACAACACACAGGCACAGGAGGCAAGGATACCACATACAAGGTGAGTAGTCTTACAGTCCTAGTACAGATTCTTATTGGAATTCCAGAAGACCTGCAGTTTTACAGATGCACATGAGCACATATTGTCTTTTTCTTAATCTATAAATTCCTGGTTGATAGCACATTTCATGTTGGTAATTTCCAGGCTGGATGGGTTGAGAATGCAGTACATTTTACTCCATTTCTATCTCATGGCACATAAGGGAGTGATATTTTTATAACAACAGGGGGGCTGGTGGGTTTGACAGGGGGGTAAATGTTTTTCAGCCTCTTGTCCGTGCATTACTATAGGCTAAATGGGCATGGTTTTTCAAAAAAATTCAACCCTTCTAGGGAGGGCATAGTTATTTTACTTCTTTTCAGTGAAAAAGCCTGTGTGTCTCTATAGGTTAAAAGGGCGCAATTGCACACAATATTCAGGTCCTGGGGGGGAAATGTTGACCCTCCCAAGGGGTGGGGAATTTTTTTCAACCCTTTGAGGGGGAGGCAAAATAATTTACTTCTTTTCAGGGAATAAGCTTGTGCATTACTACAGAGGTTGAAAGGGCGTGTTCATGCATGATTTTCCAAACGTGGGGGGGGGGAGGGGGAATTTGACCCTCCTTGCTTCCACATGAAAATCCACCACCCCCTGTTGTTAAAAAAAGGATCACTCTCTTCTGTGGGAGATTCAGGTGTGTAGAAATATGTGGTACTGAAAATGTGTTTATGCTATGCTTTATTGAATGTTCATGTCTGTTGTCTGTTTTATATCTTGACAGGTATATGAATAGCACCTCAAAGAATCAACCATGGAGAAAGGCCATGCAAGATACCCATACAAATCAAAAGGACATGGAAACAGGATGAATTGATGATATTTGATTTTGAATAAAAGAACCCCCTCCCCCATTCTAAAGGGATATTGAAATGCCAGTATGCGTGAGTGTGAGTGAGTGTGTGTTATGGCACATGTGTCATTATGTGTGAGAATGTGTCATAACTCATGTGTCAGCTCTGGTGAGGTTGCGTTATAACACATGCGTCAACATGTGTGAGGCCGCGTCATAACACATGCGTCAGTATGGGTGAGGCCGTGAATCATAACACATGTGTCAGTATGGGTTAGTGTGCGTTATGACACATGTGTCAGCATGGGTGGGGCTGCGTCATGACACATGTGTCAGTATGTGCCAGTCGGTGTCATCAATGACACAAGGTGGCTCAATTTTTTTTCTGTAGAGCGCACAAGTTAGCACTCACACACATTGACTCAGAGCGACACCAATTTGCTGGGATTGTGCATAATGCACTCCTGCATTAGCTGCTGAAAAGGTTAAGGTTATTTGGTTGTCACGATGCACCAATGCAGTGCTGGTGAGCCTACTCGCCAGCACTGCATTGGAAAATCATGCTGACCTCTTTAGGATTGTATCAACCCCGAAGGGTCGGTGTGATGCATGAATGCATTAACATGCTTAAGGGAGTGGTCATTTTTTATCAACAGGGGGGTGGTGGGTTTGAGGGGGGGCGTAAAGTTTTCAGACCCCTTCCGAGGGGGGGGGCTAAAAAAATTTTTGACCCCTCTTGAGGGGGGGCTAAAAAAATTCACCCTTTTTTTGGCAAAAAAGCCCGCGCGCTACTATAGATCAAATATGGGCGCAAAAAATTTTGACAGCCGTCGAGGGGGGGCGTAAAAAAACCCACCACCCCCCCCCCGTTGATAAATAATGACCACTCCCTAAGGTCACGACAGTATACCTATCAATCCAGGCTGATCGTCACCATGAGATGCTCCAGCACACTGTTAGTGAGTAACTCGCCAGTACTGCTTTGGTGCATCAAGACAACCATTCAACCATTCAAGACTGCATATTCAGCTATGGTCAACATGATGCATGAATGCAGTCCTTGTCAGGGCTGCATTCATACATTATGCTGTCAAATGATTAGAACAATATATTATTAAAGCACTATGTGGTGTTTTGAGTGTTAGGTGGGTTTGTATGTTTTCGGTCTGCAGTGTTTTGCACCTTATGCCAACAGTCTCATAGAAACAAAGATATCAGGTACAACTGGGTCTGGGGAGACTATACCACATCTACTATAGACGGAAATCCAGGGGCCATTTCCCCCTCAGAAATTATCGAGAGATCCATGCACCTACTCCTCAGGAAAACATCCAGTACTCCTCAGGAAAAGATCCAGGAACCCGTTCCTCGTTGAGAGATTGATTCAGAGACCCATTCCTCATTGGAATGTTGATTCAGGGACCTACTCCCCATTGAGAGACCCAGGGGTCAATTCCTCATTGGGGGACGCAGGGGTCAATTCCTCATTGGGAGACCCTATGTTAATTCCATATTTGTGACCCATCCTTACAAAATGGTACGGAAGTCGCACATACAAAATGTTTAGTTATTGGCATATTCATTTACAGCTCACCAAGAGCTTTCATTTGGTATATAACACTTGTATATTTGAACCAGGTGGTCCTCTAAGGATCTGCGGTCGGTAAATTTAGTCGGATGAATTAAAAATCATTTAAACTGAGATAATTGACATTTTAAACATATAATAATTTATGAATCCTATATAATTCCCATGTAATTCTATATAACCAAGAAAACTATAGCTATGTCTTTTAGGCATTTGGGGCTTAAATTCAGTTCAGCAGGCAATGATTCTGAAAGATATCTACCCATAGGTTAGAAAAATGCTAAAATATCAATTTTAAAAAAATCTGATATTTTTGACACTATACCAATTGAGAAGCCTATATCTAGGCTTCTAAATGTGCGACTTCAGTACCACTTTGTTAGGATGGGTCACATTTGTTATAAGGAGATCCAGGGGGCAATTAATTGCTCACTGAGGGAGATCCAGGACCATTTCTTCATATAGAGGTCTAATTTAACCCCTTCCTCACTGGGCAGTCTATTCCCCATTTAATGCAGGAACCTATTCCCCATTGAGACCCGGTGTTATAATAACATTTCCATCATGGAGAGATCCAGAGACCTAATTCCTCATTAAGAGATGTAGTGGCAATTTGCCAAGTTGTTGTGAAGCGTTTAATACCGCCAATTCCTTATGGAGAGATCTGGAGGTAAAGTTCCTGCTAAGTGTATGATCAATTAGAGTGACATCTATATAGCGTTTAATCCCTTATTGTGAAATCCACGGGGCAAATCTAAAAAAAGTCCAAGGGCCAGTTTTCCCCTTTATCACAAGGGAGTCCACATAATGCATGTGATTCAGGCTTGGCAGGACTGCATCGGTCCATTGTTAAGACAAAGGGACATGACATGAACAACCTGGACGGGGCATGCAAAGTTAAAGGATTAACAGAACATCCAGCTAACCAAATAGAATTGCTCTTCAGGAGTGTTTGAGATGCGATCGATGCATTTAAACCACCTAAAAAGACGAAGACCAAATAAACTGAAACTGAATATCATATTTCTTTATGGGCGTCTCATTATTAAATGCTGTTTATAGAAATTTTACCAAAGCTCGCAGCTGCTTTCATTCTAAGTAAAGTAATGCCATAATATTCTCCGAAATAAGATGGGAATTTCCCTCTATTTTGTGCTATTGGGTGAATACTTACTAACAATCCAGTCCATAGGAAATTCCCATGTGGAAACCATCTATCTCCTCTGGTCCTTTCCTTAGACAGGAGTACATTTCAGAATATATGCAAAGACCTTGAATTTTTTGGAAGTGAATCATTTCTAATTAGAGAAGTTTGGTTCTATGACGTAATAAACGCCATTCGAAAAAGAGAGGCAATACTTTAAAAAGACTAGTTAGGGTACAAGCGTGGGTTAAGCGTTATCCACAAATTGTGACACGATCTTCGAAAAGGGGTCTTAGTGCAGGTTACAATAAGCACCCTTTTTCCAGTACATGTCACAATTATAGTTTTCTTTGACAAATACATGTATGATGCACTCCAGCATCAACGGCGCCTTAAGGTTCATCGGTCTATTGTTCAAATGCATTAATCCCCTGGGGTCAGCATGATGCACGATGTTATAATGCACTGTTTAGCTTTAAATGGTTAAACAAACCCTCCCCAAGATCTCAAGTCTCCCAGTACGCCCTACACCCAATTACGCGTGTTGGTCGTGCTGCGCCATGTGCAACCTTTGACCCGGAATAGTCCAAGCTAAATGCCAGTTCAGTTTGAAAACTGCGGGAGGCGGAGGTTGGGGATGTGGTTTTGAGGTCTAGGCCTACATACAACTAATACATGCAGTTCATGATTTATCTGTGTAAAACCCTGAATAATCGCTGCTTTATTGAACTGCGTTAAATATTCTGATTGTAATTATCATCTTTACCCCTTACCCAGAGATACCCCCCTTTACAAAATTATCACAAAGCAATCTAGAAGTTCTCGCGGGGTGCAATTGAAGAGAGAAGAGAGATATACCGCTAGAGTGTATAGGACTCAGTATGGAGGCCTAGTGGAGCTGCCATTTTGAATTTTGCTGGTTAAGGTAAAACCCACTGATAACACACACACCATGATGGGTACCTTGTCCCTGGTTAACACCCACTTCCAGGAACATGCTGGTCCCATCTTATCAGTTCTTATCAGTGTGTGTCACCGGGACCAGCTTCACACCAGCTAGTGGCCAATAATGGACCTGATATATTGTAGATGTCTAATCAGAGGGTTTAGTATACGGACTTAGCAGGTTTAATTATTAGCCAATGAGATAATCCCAACTATTCACTGCGGCCCTGTCGGGGCCAACTGGTACCCATCTGATAGGTGTTATCAGTAGAACTCGCTGGTAATAAGCTCCAGCAATGGCGGCGCCCATGGGACAACCTGCTAAGGGTCTATACTGAGAAGGATTAAAACGGGTTCTGGACCTTTTGTTTGTAGAAACCTTTCTCGTAGGCCTGCGTCAAAAGAATTGTCATTTTTATTATGGACTGTCATTTATTAGCAGGGTTTCTGCAGCGGAGTAAAAGTGGCATTCCTCAAATAAAGGCAAGTGGTGTATTTACATGATGTTGAAGTTCTCTCGGAGGAACTTTACCAGAGTACTTTGTTATCGCTGCTGCCCCCGTGTGACACAATTTAGAACTAACCGACACATCTTATAGTGCTGCTACCTTCTGGGACCCGAAATCTGTGACGCCTCCTTGGCTTGGGACTAATTGAAGATCGCCATTCAATAAACTCAGTCACATATTTTTTATAATTTCTTATGGCCCATTGTGCCACTCTCTCAAAAGATAGGGATTTTGGCCGGTCTTCTATCCTGTCTTTATTTACTTCTATTGTTCTCACCGCCTATACACAGCTGCCTATTCGGGCTTCCCTAGCCCACTTAAAAGGGTCTATATCTCCTCTTTCCTATCCCCTCAGAATGTGTGTGGTGCACATATGCGCGGGCACTGACACATTCCTTTGTTAAATTATAAACCTGTGAAGCACGGGATAGCCACTTAGTGCCGCTAAAGTGCTGTAAAACACAAATCAATCAATCAATCAATCAACAGCTGCCTATTCCGGGTTAGCGTGTTCCTTGGTGGGCTGACCCCTGCTGAAGCTGGTATCTTGCAAGATAAGGACTGGTAACAACCAGCTGATGGGTATCAGGTGTTATGTAATGCATCCTGAAAAGTCTGCACTGAATGAAAGGAATTTTCTCATTGGTCAATAATGTATGACGCTAGGTCGGAATATCCATATCTCTTTAGACCTTAGAGAATTTCAGAAGTGCTATATTTCCTTAGGATTTGATCGATTTTGGCCAAAAATCAACAGAAGAACTTTTGTGAATATGGTACTACCAAAACCTACTACTGTCATGCCATCAAAAATCGTTGAAAATCGGCCGTCAACGGCCATCTTGAGGAAACTAGACATGGCAGTTTTGGGCCGTTTTGAGGTCTAAAAAAGAAATGCTTCGGTCTGCAGTTCCACAACTTCATTGTCATTTGCGAACAAATGTCTTTCAAGAATTTTTGATGCACGACAGGATTTTCTTTTAAGGTAGATATGCCAATAATGAGTCAAGTGGAATGTATACAAAGATAAAGTCTCAGGTATTTCCAGTTTTCAACAATTTATTCATCCATCACATATTTACAATTAAAACTTAGATAATTTCATACTGGTTGTGTATCTATTTAATCAGTTCATAATTGGTCAATACTCACGAGTCAGGCCAAAATACAAACATCCTTAAACACTTGTTATTCTATCACTCTACACCACTCTAGGTGGGTGGAAAATGATAAATCTACCGGAGTACTTCATGTTTAAGCTGCTCCTTATATGCAAGGATTTAGTTTCCTCAAAACAATTTTTAAATACTAAATTGAGGACATAAGACATGCCATTTTGATTTCTTAAGGGCAAATCCAAAAACTAGGTGCGCATAATAATGTGAACTGTATATGTGAAATACTATGGTAGTTTAAATAAATTAATTCATGTTCCAAACTACCGGTATGTCCACAGGGTCTGTATAGTGTAAACCAAACTTTTTACGCTTATGCTGAATTTTTTTTGTTGCAAATTTTGGTCCAACCCGTGAGAATCGACCCATTGATAATGCCTTGTGTATAGGAGATGTTACATGGAGTCTGGCGTATGCCCAGTGCTTGGGTCTCACTATATGTACATATTCCCACATATATCAACAACAATAATAATACAGAAGAATATACACAGCATCTGTTATATTCACTTATTACAAAAGCATTTGAGAATGTTACTCAAATAATATTAACCCTTTAAGGACCGCTATTCATTGGTGCACCATGCGCATAGGTCATGATGCACAAATAAGGTGCTGGCGCGCTTTCTGAACATCATCAATCGGTGCATCATGCCAACCCTCTGGGAGTGCATCAACTCCCTAGGGTCTGTATGATTGATGCATAAATGCAGGACTGGCGATACCCGTATCAGCGCTGCATACATGCATCATGACAACCAATAGGCATGATGCATTAATACACTATCGGCCCGTGAATGGTTAATCATGATATAGCAACTCGTAACGACACACAGTGCCACATTAATTAAGTCAGGAACACATGAGGGTTGCGCATTATTTTGTCGGTACATCTGTATTTTTAATCCTTTTGAGGCCACATGATGCCTCAAGGTCCATATTCCTTGGTCGTCACGATGCACCAATGCAATTCCGGTGAGTTACTCGCCTGCACTGAATTGGTGCATCATGGTGATATATATGAAGATGAAGCATTATGTCGTCCTTACAAAGCTATGGGTTTGAAAAGTCATCTCTTAAGTATCTGGTTAACATTAAATTTTCCATGAAATGGCAGGGTTCCCACAAAATTCTCAGACGCTTCCATGAAAAAATTCTAAATTTTGCATAACTTGATTATATACTTTTGGACATGGGCGGGCAAAGAACCTAGGAAGATTCCTTCAACTGAGGAGGCAAAATGGGTAAATATCAAAATAATTTTGGTAAATATATCCATTTTTCTCATTTTCCATGACTTTGCCTCACATATATGATGAAATTGAAATCTCTTGGAATCCCATGACATTCCCTGACAACTTCTCATTTCATGTCTTGCCATTGAGTGTGGGAGCCCTGAGTAACCATATTCATAGAAATAACATATAAATCAACTAAATGAAGATGCTCCAATCCTACTGGTCCTTATTTGGTTTACTTGCTCAGCGCAAAATGGTTTCTCAGATACTGATTGGTCCAAAATCGCACCAACGAAAAGTCTTATTTTTTCTCCTTTCAATATACAATTATGTATAGTGGTTAATCATATATTACTTTGTCTTTTTGACAACAGTTTTATTTCATACTATGTACACTGGAATATGATTTCTATTTTCAAAATACTCAAGTTTGTGTAATATATCAGGACTGCGTGATCGAGTTGTCTCCTCGTCTGTGCAGACCTGATTGGTAATGCAACTGCCCCTTTTCATAACTCTTGTATAGTCATCCCCTAGTTCAAACATTCAGTAAAAACAAGGGAAATTACACTTCTCAATTCACAACTAATGCTGTATGCAACATTAATAGAACATTAACAGAAAATAGGCCTGTCTTCAGTGAACATTTTGTAGGAAAATAACTCCACACAGATCTCCATAAAAAGGTAATTTCCAAATTTGTTCACCTAATAAATTTTTGGCTTTTGGAATTTACATTGGACTTTTTTTCAACCAGGGTTTTCTTGAAAAATGTATATGGTTTTTATTACAGGTGAGATTACTTGTTTTGCTATAATGTTTCATATCGGTGACCAAGGAGGTATATTTCTCAAAATAAGGGGGAACATAGGAGTAGGTCCCTTTGTTCTACTAAATGTTGAAACCATGGGCATCCAAAATACATTGCCTTTTAACCCACTAAGTGCAGCATAGTGCCTTAATGTGCCATGCCCCTTTGTCATGATATTGTATCAATGCACCACTGGTGGGTAATTCACCGGGCTCGATCCACACCAACCCTGCAGGATCAACACTCCACCGAATGGGCTTTTCCCAATACAGTCCTGGGGAAAAGACCTGTCATCAGTGAGGCGGTGTATCAAGGAACATGACGCGAGAGGCATCATGTGGCCCTAAAAGGTTAACCCTTAAAAGGCCAACCGTGCATTAATGCGGCATGGCCATTGGTCGTCATGATGTATGAATGCAGCCTTGGCTACTTACTCATCAGAGCTACATTCATGCATCATACCGACCCCATAGGATAGTTTCACTCCCACAGGGTCAGCATGATGCACAAGGGAAGACCAATAGGCATGATGCACTCCTACATTGGCAGCCCTTACTAGCTATTGATACTCATGATGCCTGACTGCAGCCTTGGCTACATTCATGTATCATGCTGCCCTATGGGTTTGATACACTCTCTGGGGGTCAGCATGATGCTCCAATTAAGTGCTGGCGAGCACTTCATTGGTGCATCATGCCGACCAAGGGGCATGATGCATTCTGCATTAGCTGGTTAATAAATGCTAGGTTTCCATTACTTGTTGTTAATGGGGCGGTAGTGTAACGTCAAGTCTCCACCCTGTTTCCAGATGAAGTGTTTGACAGTGCGTAGATCCATGTTGGGGTCCAGCACCTGGAAGATCCAAAATCACATGGAATAAGTAAACCAAAGACACAGATACTTAGAATTCCATGAAACCGAGCGTAAAAATTGCAGTGGCTTAATAGACCATTTCAGAAGCATAGTGTAGCTTTAAACAGAGATGCCAGTTGGGTGTTGGGTCAAACCTCTGAACATTTTGGGGCCTTTGAACATTTTATAAGTGGAAGCATTTCTCAACATATGAAACTCCACTTAAGTCTCAACCTGATGGGCCTCTGAAGCTCTGAAAGTAGACGCACCTCTGAAGGTCTGACATCTATAAGCTTATAGTCCTACATATTTACCCTACATCTTGTAGCATTGTTAAAATAAAAACCACTCACTTATCGACAATATCATAACTAAACTGAATTTGCCTGATTTGATACACAAACTTACCTGATCATTACATAATAACTCGACTTTCTCCTCAGCTATTGATGCTAGATCGTCGTCTTTCTCTGTCTCTGACTTCTCTTGGCTGGTCGTTGAGTTTCCAGCTGCCGTTTGTGATCCTGCGTCTGACCCTTGTCCCATGACCTTCTCATACACATGCTCTATAACCTTGCGTACTTGTAACATGTCACTCGCTGAGAGTCTGTCCCTGCAAGATATGTAAAGCATGGTTTGATTTGAAGGCCAAAGTTATCACTCTCAAAGTCAAATTGTGACCTTGGTGTTGTTAGTCATTACACAGTCATGTATTAAACTTTCTAGTTTATATATATATATATATATATATATATATATATATATATATATATATATATATATATATATATATATATATATATATATAGAGAGAGAGAGAGAGAGAGAGAGAGAGAGAGAGAGAGAGAGAGATGTGAAGACTGTTACCTTTGATCTCATTGATCTTGTGAATATATATATATATATATATATATATATATATATATATATATATATATATATATATATATATATATATATATATATATATATAATTCACAAGATCAATGAGATCAAAGGTAACAGTCTTCACATCCATGGTCAAATATTGATATGTATCATTCGCTACCAGTACCTTATTAGGTCTACTTTCTTTTCAAAAACTGTTCTCCCAACTTGTCGATAAGTACCCAGTAACTACTGATAACACATGTAAAAAGTACCATACTTACTTTTTAAGAGATTTTATTCCTGAACTCGTATGCGGTTGTAAAAAGAATGGAATCTTGTTGAACTTAGGTAAATTTCTCTGAAGTAGAAAAGAAAACAATGGTGATTATTGTGAATACCGGCAGTAGCAAGTCCTATCCAAATGGCAATTGAACTCTTTGCCAAATGCTCAAAATATGATTTGAGTTTTATGACTCTTCACCTACACATATTGAATATGTATAAATGTTGAAAATGGTGGTAACTACAACTCTAGCACTTACTGTGGCTGCTTTCAAGCAAGCTTAATAAGTACCCAGCAGCTTTTGCTGTCTTCAACGGTTAAGAGTAATATAAAATAACGACCAACAGGTGCTTACATCTACAGTAATATCTACCACCCAGTTAGGGACCGTCTCGTTTAGTAACATTTGTTCTGTGTCCCCGCCCGCGTCTCGACACAATAACCGGAATAACGTCCTGCCGCCAACCTCACTGTAACATACAAAGTCAAACAGGGACATGTATGTCATGATTTATATCCATTAATCTACTGAGCACAATGCAATTTTTTTAAAACTGTCTTTCAGATTTCTCATGGGGTTTATTTTGTCCCCCCAGGAGGAAACTAGATCACGACATTTCATTGCAGACTTGATCTTTTCAAAAGACAGAAAGACATGAGAAGTTTTAATTCAATACTCACAATTTGATCTTTTTCTCTCCAAAATCCATTTATAAAATTTTATAGAATTTTTTTTTAAAAGTCATATGCTAAGTTAGCCGAATATGTGATTTATTTTGTCCATCGAGATGGAAACGGCTCATAATTTTGGACCTGACCTTCTCAAAATATCTACCAAATTCTACAAATGTAGGAGAAATCTTATCATCTCAGATATTTCGTACCTGAAGATGACTGGTGTGTGTGCAGGTACAGAGAAGTATGGGTTGCCTCGCTTTTTCTCTGTGTCACCGCCCCCGTCATGTTCCCCATTCTCTGGGTTCTCCTCGAGGTATGAGCGCGGCCAGTGTTCTAACAACGCTTGGAGCACCAGACCACCAAAGTTAACTGTGGACGAAGACAAAAATGAGGTAATTTAAGCCTTAAAACCTTAAAGGGAATCACACCATGCGCAATGGTTGTCATGATGCATGAATGCAGCTACCGGTAAGGCAAGTCCACATCCCAGGGTTGCATTCATGCATCATGCTGATAAAACTATGACAAGTCTACCAATCATACCCAGTCAGTATTATCTAGATCAGTATAATCTAGAAAGTCAGCATCTCAACGTACTCGCTAGAGTCCTTCTACAACCCAAAGAATGTTTCCAGAGCAAGTATTTCACCCTATAGGACATGGCTAAACTAGACACTTTCAAGCCTCCGATGCAGCTTATAGCTTCTCCCAGAGTTGGGGTGCGGCTTATACACAGGTGCGTGTTATACATGAGATTTTATGGTAGTTCATAAAGCCACTGTGCCCAGAGTCTGATGCTGCACTTACCGTAATCTCCCGCGTAGAAGACGCGTTGCGCGTATAGGACGCACCCCCTTCTTGGGATAAGCATTTTCGCGTATAAGACGCACCTCTTAGGCACCAATTTCGTAAATTCAGTACATTTCTATAGTAAAATTACCCCTCGTATAAGACGCACCCCCAATTTCAGTACATCCTATAAGACGCACAAGGCATTTGTTTGGCGTAGTGGACGCGTCTTATACGCGAGGTTTTACGGTAGTAACTCCATTGCTTAGTGCTTTAATGAACTAAGTCCTTCTCTTGTCATGATAAATATAGCCCCGGCGAGTAACTCAACAGGGCTAGCAAGTCACTAGCAAGCACTACATTGGTGCATCATGATGACAAAGAAAGATAAAACCAGTATCATGTTGCACATAAAGAGATTAATCAGGAATACATCATGACAGCACCATCACGATGCTGTCATGAAATACCTTAAAACCCGCGTATAAGGTGCAACATATAGACCATTTTAGGCGCTATGTGTGGCTAATAGGATTGGCCTGAACAAAGTTCGGCTTAAATTAGGCAGGGTTTTGTCACTGCAGAAAAATTCTCAAACAGCAATTTTCAAGTAATGGGAGCGGCTTTTAGTTCCTTCCAAAGTTTGGGTGTGGCCAATATACGGTTGCGGGTTATATACATGGGACTTGCGGTATTCCTGATTTAATCCCTTATGGTGTGCATTGTGCATATATCGAAGTCTTACATACGAGGTTCTAAAGTATTCTAAGAGCAACCAGAGAGATCAACTAAAACTACATATATTAAAGTACAACAATGGACAATTACAAACAAGATAAAACTCTACAGTAACTTAAAAATGAAGGTAAGTATAGGATATCTCAGGATATTTCGCTCACCTGCCCCTGAACATTGACAAGTCAGATATCAACTTTGTCATAATCATTCACACTGTATTCAACCTATTAAATACAAACCATATCCCTGTTTTTAATTGGAATTTTAGATTTTCTGGTATGAAATACTTTCTGATCTTAAATTAAACAATTAAACTCTTAAAGTAGATGATGCACCATGATATCTCGTGTATGGATGTTAAGATTTCAGTTAGGACTATGAGATTTGGCATTTATGCGATATATCTAGAAATATAGCGCCGTATCAAACCACACATTAACACAGGATAAAATCAAAGAAGCGATACCGCTCATACATTTGGTGCAGCTGTTATGCAGGAATCTACGGTGTTTTAAGTGTACTTAATAGCTTGAATACAGTAGTTCTCCCTAATGTCGCCCATTATACATCGTATATCCTCAATATTATTTATAAGGATTATAACAATAATGCACTTACAGCCTAATAAGACAATGTTTTAAGTAGCATCTTACGTTTAGTCGTTGTATCAAATTTATTGTCAGCAGAATCTTTAGATTCGGTTATCTGCTTACGTTTGGCATCCGTACCATCCACGGCAGCACCCATGCCCTCCTCCTTTGCAGACACCCATGCCGCAAAGCAGTCTGTTTCTTCTAAATGTATTGTCAACATCTGGGGATGAAAACAATGCAAGTGATGAAATCCAATTTTGAAAAGTCCTTATTATATAAACCTCAGATTTTGAAAGACACTTAATCATTTGATGTAAAAATATTTATAAAACTGCAAGGAAAGGAAATACAGTATTGCAATATTTAGAACAAAATATGGATGTCCACACGATATTTTGATCAGCAAATATCACTTTGGATATTTCAATTTTAATATAAATATATAATATTCAAATATAATGGTAATACCAAAAATATGCTAGACTTCTTCACTTACCCCTGTTTTTAAGTCTACTGAGAACCAGTTAGGAACATAAACCATTTTAAATCTCTTTTTTACTTCCTCGTCAAAATCTACTCCACCGAGGTCCTCTAATTTTTTGGCGGTGAGGACATCCCATAGTGCTACGTTGTGGTCGGTGTCTTTCGTGAGTATATGTCGCTTGTCGTTCAGTACATGGTACTGTCGTATACTGGCTCCACCTGGTGACGGAGAACAGAATTATTGTTGAAAGCCAATACCATATTCATTTTAAAGAGGGCATATGCGCCAATAAACGCACACCACTTTTTTTTTTGCATCTGGACAATGAAAGTGACAAAATCCAAACTTGGTTTTACAGACTTGCTGGCTAACACCAACAGAAGACATACAATATTATTATCTATTATATCAATTTGAGAAGTTTCTCATTATCTTACCTTTGATTGTGACTAGAGGTTGTAATGATGGTGTGACCGTGTTGTCGTTATCATAGTCTCCTGATGACCGTGAATTTCGATTTGTTGTAGCCTGAAAAAAAATTAATGTTTATATACCGGTAGTAATCAAGATATCTATTCATGAAAGGACCCAGTTTATAAATAAAATGAATCTGAATGTAAATTTCCAATTTCAATTAAATAGAAGATACCACAGCATGGTTGTCAACCTCTGAACTGTGAACTAGGAAGAGTCATCGCGGTGCTGAAGAGTTATCCATGCACTACTTTTAACAAGCTTCGATGGCTGGCATAAACTTTCATTCAACTTTGCAATAATGACATCAACTTACCCAATTTTTTATCGTGGAGTCGGTGGTGGCCACCCAGATAGAGTTCTGCTCCGGTTGTACAAGCTCTAACTGTGAAAAAAATAATGATAATGATAATGATAATAATAATAATGATAATAATAATAATAATGATGATAATAATAATAATGGATATAAAGATGACTAGTTCAGTACTGATGACTATTTAAGTACTAATGTAGCATCCTGTTTAAGCACAGAACCTCAAATTATCACTGGTTCTCTATTAGCACTCGGTAAAGAATGGCTGCAAATTTTTACAAATTCAACAATTTTTATTTCTTAAATTAGCCCAGGACCCATTACAGTATAGGGCAAATCGTAGGCCGAATAAATAAGCGCAGGTGGAGTAAACAGGCCATTACCCTAATTCAACTTTTGGTCCAGGAGCCTTACTAGTACCCTATTGTGCGTAGTACCTGAATGTATTTGTAATATTGTAAAGTTTACTTTTAGTTCGCGACCTAACACAGTAGTACCCATTTGTATTTGTTATATCGTAACGTTTACTTTTTCTGGGAGCCTCACCCATACGCATACGACTATAATTAATTAGATTGTAAAGAGTAAAGCTTACCTTTAGTATAGGAGCCTTCTCCTCACACACCAATACCCTATTATCAGGGTTCCTGAGTTCCGTTTGCCAGACCCGCTGGTCCCGTCCCCCAGACCATACAGTACTAAAGGCATCGTTAGCTTGTAGCGCCCACACTCCCTCGTCATGTACCCGCATGGTTGCTATACATCGCTGCTGTCCTAGGGACCAAAGACGGATCGTGCCATCTGAACTACCCGATAAGCACTGAAACAACAGGGAAAATCCATTATATTGCAATTATTGTTACTACCCGGGTATGTGATTTTATAAGTTGTTATCTTTATTGACAATGGTTTAACTCAAAATTAAATTGAAAGGTCTGAAACCAATGCTATTTCTTCACCCCTTATAGCCATCATTCCAAGTCAGGCCGCTCATTATAAGCGTGATGCGCCTTACATGCAAGGTTTTACATTACTTTACAATTTCCTTACCTGTGTGCCATCCCTGTTTATAACGAGAGCCTTGACATTGTCTGAATGCCCTTTAAGCTTCATCAGTTTCTGACAGGTACGTGGGTCCCAGACCCGGAGAACCTTCTCGGTGGAGCCTGATATGATGACTGTCCCCCATGGGTTCATCGCTAGGCTGTATATGGAGTCTTTGTTGCCGTTTAGTGACGACGCTGGATGAACAAATACACAGAGATGTACATGTATTGAGAGAATCCCTGATTCATGCATTGTACCGATATTTACCTAAAAACCCTGGAAAATCGCTGTTTTGATGTTTTTGTTACTACTCTGAAAGCCACATTTTGAGGGGAAGCCCCGAAGAATAACATTTCTGTAAACACTGCCTTGCTTTAATGGCCAATTCGTGAAACAAAAACAAAAATGTGAACACACAACAGATAGCTAAACTTAAAAGAGTTGTAGGCCAGAAATCCTACACCACAAACCAACAATGAACACAATGAACTAATGTGCCACCTACGGTCTTAGGATAACAAAAACAGGTATCGAGTAGTTTGGAATTATGTATGGATAATTGATTTAGTATGGTGTTACCATTTAAGTGTGTGTCACAATTTAAAGGTGTAGGAAAATGGATTTTCCTGATTCAAACACCAGTCAGTTGTTAAGAGCCCCCATCCCCTTAACAATACTGAGAGAGTTAGAAAAGTATTGGCTATGTTTAACAGCTAACCCCTCTCACCCCTGATCTGGGTCTTACTCACACTCCAGTCGAGGGGAGTTTAGAACAGGTTCAGAAGACCTGAAACACATTCCCCCCCCCCCCCCCCAATTAAGGCCTTTTACTTACTGGTGACTGTGTTATTTGATGCAGTTAATGCTGTAAGTGTGTTTACGTCCCACAGAAAGATGTTCCGGTCCAGTCCCGCTGACGCTACTTGTTCCCGATCTTTGGCATACGCCAACGACTTCACATAGTCCTGAAGAGAAGAAAACACAAAATTCTAGAATCGCTGAACCAAGGAAATAGAAAGGCATGAAGTGGGATTCCATATGTGAGCTTATTTTAAATAACTGACGATATCTTCCCTTCAGATCATCAGGGAAGCCATTAATACTCTTACATATAGTGCTTGCAGTGCTGAGACTGTTCTACCAAATACTACCGTAAAACCTCGCGTATAAGACGCATCCTCTACGCCAAACAAATGCCTTGTGGGTCTTATAGGATTTCTTCAAGTTGGGGGTGCGTCTTATACGAGGGGTAATTTTACTATAGAAATGTACTAATCTTACAAATTTACGCATTAAAATGTGCATCTTATACGGGAAAATGCATGTGCTGAGTTTGGGGTGCGTCTTATACGCGCAGCGCGTCTTGTACGCGGGAGATTACGGTACCGTTTTTGCTCATGCTTACACAGGGTATAATCTGGGGGGGGGGGTATCAATTCTGTTGGGTCAGCATAATGCATGGATGTAGCACTAGTGAGTATCTCGCCTAGGTTGCATCTATAAGTGCATGGGCATACTACATTAACATACTCTGTGTCATTTCCATGTTTATACGGTTATCCTACCTTGTGTGTCCGTAGCGTCGACATACAGAACCCTTTGTGTGCGTTCCATACTTTTACTGTAGAATCACTAGACGCTGAGATAACTGTAAAGTAAAAATATAAGTTTTATTTATTCGAAACATTCACAATTTGAATTCCCACCAACTGTTACAAAATAAATTCTATTGTATAAATGTAAATGGAAGTATTTTCCACCCCAGGCTTTGCATAAGGTCCATATTGTTAGGATTGATTAGCCCTGTATCAAAGATAAGTTCCAACTTACGAGTCCGGCCGCCGCAGCACAGTACGATGTCGTTGACCCAGTCTGTGTGATGCTCCATAGACTGGATGTATGGGTCCTACGAAAAAACAATATTTCATACACCCTAAAACCTCGCTTATAACCATACCAAGAAGCCAAAAGTGCTATGGCTTGCATGTGGAACTTAAAGGTTTGGAGTCAGTACAATAGTTTCAAGTGTGAATATGGCTTTGACCCACGATGACAACTTGGTGCAAAGGAAGACAGTTATTGTTTCCCATGAGTGTGGGTTAAACCATTTCACTTCTGTATGGTTACGAGGCATTTATAAAAATAATAAAGTGCCACATTGATCAATGGGCACTGGTTATACCTCGTGTTAAACCCTACAGAAGGGTGTAATTAGATGCCGGTAATACATAATTTCACTGATTCATTTTTTTTTCAGGGTGACTTACCTTTTGGTTGTTGGTGTTCCATATCCGCACTATGGAGTCGCGTCCAGCCGTATAAAGTCGGTGTAGGGATGGATCAAACTTGATGGAGTTAACCCCGGAGCGGTGCCTCCGTTCAACTGCCTCCCGGATCACATACGACACCTAGGAGCAAAATTTTCTAATATTATTCTCTGAAGAATAAAACTACTGAAAAATCTTTCAGTTTCCTGATAACTAACATGATGTATGGCCTTCTAGTCTCATAACACTGGTCAGACCCAGGATCCAGCCCAAAGCCTGACTACCACCACAACTACAGCCCTGACATGGGTTCCCACAAAAAACTCGGATGAATGATTATTTTTCCTGAGCGAATTATAATGTCAGGGAATATGACTTGCCAAAGTTAAACCTAAAACCTATTATCAGAGGTCTTCATTTGAAAAGCAATTACAAACAATACTGTAAGTTACCAATAGTAAATCAATACCTAATTTGGAAAAGAAAAGAAGGATATTGCCCTTGTTGGAAATAATTCTTAAATGCCCTAGGCTTGGGAAGACTTATCACAAATTTATCACAAGTGATACATTTTGGCAGACTTTCCCTGACTTTCTGTAATGGCGAAATTTCATGAAATTCCCTGACCACTTTATTTTCCCTGACTTTTAGTCTTTCTCTGATCTGTGGCAACCCTGTCTGACCTACCAGGTATGCTATGTAACGTAAACGTAAGTCCTCTCCTCACCCCCTTGTAACAGTCATTTATATGGGGATATTTAAGCTTCTGATAAATATAATTAAAAACTTCTTTCACTGTTCTGACCTGAGGTCAGGTCATTATTGCATACCTTTAAACCGGAAACCTGGCCTTGAAATGCTTCCCACAATAATCTCAGATCAAAATTCCGACTTTCAGTGACCAAAATTGATTGTTTTCCCTGAACAAATTAATCCCCAAAGATACCGCATACCAGCCTTTAACCTTGAATCTCGTAGTAAGTCACCACAAAACATAACGAACGTGTTCAGACGGGGTAATTATCTATGTAGGCCACCACTTCGTGCTATAAGAAATATGTTATTACTTTTTTACGATGTATTATGTAGATAGGCACACTCCAGAGACTTTCTAGACTTAGACCAACAACAACACCTATCGTTAAGTCCACCACACAAGACACTGGTCCGGTCAAGGCATATTAGCTAACCAGAGGCTTATTAAATAAAATACTGCTACCGGAAATAGAATCTATCTACACAAAGGTGCGGATTATAGGCGGCTATTGGAAATGAATAATAATAATATTATTAATATCATTTAGGGGTGGGCCTGTTACGATGTTTAGCTACTTTAATCTCCCCCGCATAATGTCCATTCTGCGTATAAGACGCACCTAGAGTTTAAGAATATTGTTAAAAAAAAAAGAAAAATTCACAACTTTTATCCTACTGGATGGATTTTGAGAATTCAAAAAACTATGTGTAGCTAAGGCCCCCCGGAACCCCCGGTCAGGCCGCCACCTTTCCCCAAACTTGGTCCCTCCCTCCTCCCTCTGGGTTTCCTCTTTCTGTCAACCACTGTCACTGACTGTGTGATGATCGATTCAATTCCAATTAGTAATATGTGATATCTATCATCTAATACTTCACTCATACATAATTTTGGTCTATTAATTATCAAGTCCTAGCAGCCATTGTAGTTTTTCTTCTTCTTTTTTTTTTTTTTTTACACATTGATTGGCCAACTGAAGTCAGACGAACATAGGTTGACCTTCAACCTACTCTGGCTGTGCCTACTCGCACAGGCCCAAGTATGACTAAAAGATAAAACAAAACAAAACAAACAAAAAAAAAAAAATATATACCACCTATATTCCTTAGTTCATTCTATCCCTTTATTTCTCTGGTTCAGGTAACGGTCAAAAAAGAAATAAGGTATGTACGTAGATAAGTTTTTGGAGGTAAATTTTGGAGAATTTCTTTTAATGCTGGCTGTAAATTTTCACGCCTACCCGGCGCAAATTTGATGTGCGTGATTGTTTAAAAAAATGATACGAAAAAAAATCCACATCTCAATAAGTGCGAAAAAAATCAGATTTTTTCCCCAAAAACGCCCATAGAAAGTATGAGGGTAGAGAGTATCCTATTCTACAGGGACCATAGACCAATGAGTCAGTCTAACTCTAAATCATTAAACTGTAATATTCAAGCTTTTAGGCTAATTACCCAGCAAATATGCTTGTGCTGGAGTGAGGGTTGAGGGAGGCCAGGGCGAGGGTGTTGTGAGCTATAGCGCGGGGGTGAGAAGGAGCAAGGTGTGAGAGCGAGCTCCCTCACACCTCACTCCTTCTCACCCAGGCCTACTCAATAAAAGGGGAGGGATGGGGTGAGGAAGGGAGCTTGAGCGTGGGTGTGGGTGAGCTTATGAGCAGGCTCACTCAGCTTAACTCATGCTCATATGAATGTATAGTCATCTTTGTCCTCTTCCCTGATTGGTCCATTTTGAAGTTTGAAAGTTCTTTGTCCACCTGGTAATTTTCCACTGACAGTTTCAAGCAGCCTTCACTAAAGCAAATCGGGAGGTAGGTTGTCTCTTACTCTTAGGATTTATATCACCTATTTATTAATCAATCTTATAGTAAATAATACTCCACTGGAAATTAGAACACCCCATGCAAGAGTACAAATAGTGTATGTCTACCACCTATATTCCTTAGTTCATTCTAACAGTACATTAGATAGCCCATGCTTATATTTACTGCCAAATGCTGCTGACTGTCTCATTATAATTTGTATTCGTTTTTTTCCAGCAAATATGTCCCGGTGTCATCCAGAGCATTTGGCTCTAATAGCACTTTAATGTGTATAGGACAACATGAACGCCCCTCCCAGGATGCCCCTGCTTCATCCTTCATGGACCCCACATACTAACTTAGTAGCAGCAGCACACAGCTAGAGAGCATCAGAGTGCTGACAGCGTCTGCTGGGAGAGGCCAGGCAACGGCACTTAACTGGCCCCTCCTGCTGCCTTTTCCAGGATGGCATCACGTGGGTTGACATTGTGCACTGTCAACCCACATGGCACGGCTCAAGGGCACACCACCCTGTAGAAATCTGTTCCCAGCTGTATATCAACATGACTGTCATCCCTTGGGACTGCCCCTGTAATGTACACATTCAGTGCAATCAACATGCTCCAGAGAGTCGGGACTGCAGCTGCTATGGTTTCCGATGTTATCATTAATTCTGTCGTTTACTGCATGTACAAGATCATCACAATCATCATCACAATCCTCATCACGATCCTCTTTAATCTCTACCATAGAAAAATGCTTCAAGTAGATGTAGGCCTATACGATCACTTTTCATATATCTTACTTTATTCCCATGGTTATAATTTACATGTGTGCCAGCATTAGGACTCATTTGTCCTTTTACAACTATACATTAATCTGTTTTATTCTAGAAAATGGGCCCATGCAAAAGCTAAGAAGGACGGATGATGGACTGTGCGTGAAAATAGTCTACAATTGATGTTCTTGATTGAATAAAGAAGAACATTTACAATGCATAAATGCCCCTCCTCCAATATCTAGGCCCCCCCCCTACACCCCCATACAGAATGAACCAGGTCATGTGATCAGCGCAAAAATATGATGCCGTGGGGCTGCGCAACACTTGCATGTTGGCATAGGGGTCTGCTGGAGGAAGGGTCACATCTTTGCGCCCAGTCTAACCCCATTCGAATGGAAATCGCGCTGGGCGACGATGTGCTCGCAGACATTGCGCCTGCTCACAGCGTTTTCCTGGGTATTTGCCTATATTAGGTTATAAATATAACAGTCTCTAAATTATATTTCGTAGGCTGTAATTTATTAATAGTAGATTTACTGGTAGCAGTTCCCCCCCAACCTATAGTATAGTGTAGACTTGATTATGGTATCTATAGACCATAGGCCTACTCAGGCTACTGAGTAAGGCCAAAAAAAATAAAGGTATGTTTCCAGTACCATGACCTGAGAAGGGAGGGTCGGTAGGTCGGTTTTTTGTTTTTGTTTTGTTTTTTTAGATTTATATGGGAAATGTGAGGGCACATATCAAAGGATCTATCAAATTCTTTGAATTCTTTGTAAAATAATGACGGGTAAGTGACAACTGTGAGAGAAGGGAAGAACACAAAAATGGTACAGGAAATGGTGAAAAAAATGTAATGAAAATTTTCTCTAAAGTATGAAAAAATGAGACAAAATTCTCCAAAATAAAAAAAAAGGGGTTTTTTTTGTCCCTGTTTTGCTAGGGTCGGTCGTGTAAGTGTAACTGGAAACAAACTTCTTTTTTTTTTTGGCCTAATTTATAGTCAAACTTTAATAGGGTATTGCAAATTTACAGACATGTCAAACTCAAAGACAAAGGTAAAAGTGAGTTTGCAAACGCATCTGGGTCTCTTTGGGGATTTGTACCTGGCTGGAAGTAGAATGACGTCACACTGGAGACAAACATTCATGCCGCCTCAGTTCCTCAGATACGTGGTGGGACCATGCTGTTACACACTTCTGACTGTTTTCAGATGAGATCTCATCTGAATAATAATCTCCCATTTAAGTTTCCATAAGTTTCAGATGATCTCATCTGAATGTAATTCAAATTCAGATCAGATCTGGCATATATCCTTGATCGGGGGCTCTGCCCCCGAACCCCTGTTTGCCGGGCACCCCAGGAACCGCGACTGCGTCAACATTCGTCTCTGCGGCGGGCCAGGAACATTCTCCAGGACTTAGTAACATTGGTTTAGGACCTCAGATTGATCAAAACTGCTGATAATAGGGCCCTGCTGATAATAGGAGCCTCTACTCTACACCCTTTTGGCAGTTTTGCTTTGCAGACAATATACTATAGACAGGTCAGGTAGTGTTCAAATTCAATTCACATCAGTATGCAGTACATACACCGTTTAAACTACAATAATACTGTCCTACACATAAGCGAAGAGTACAGCCAGGACAATTTGTTTACAAACATTCTCACTGGACAATTTGTTATTTGGGAGTTGGTTGGCGGTACAGACAGTGCCACTGTCTGTGGAGTGGCTTCCCCGGCCCTGGGAGTCAGCCGACTTTTCCTCGCTCCGTTTTTATCGAAGTAGACACACCAAAACTACTCGACCACTTTACAGATACAACATTAGTCTATCTTCTGGAGTATTTTCAGAATATATCAGAAGGCGATATTATTTACCTGAACCTTTTTCCTGATATTTCCTGCACTCTGTCGATGGCATGCCGCCATTTTCTCTTAGGTTTGTGTACTACGTCATCAGGAGGTGTGCACAGTGCGTCCCTGGCTGGCAGCTCGGTCATGACGCCGTTCATGAAATCGATTTCCCGCCAACAATTTGCCAACATTTTCTAACAAATGGTGTAGGCTTACGTGTGTCATTTATACATGATTTGATTTTGCCCAGCCCTACGTTTTATCAAAGAAAGAAAGAAAGAAAGAAAGAAAGAAAGAAAGAAAGAAAGAAAGAAAGAAAGAAAGAAAGAAAGAAAGAAAGAAAGAAAGAAAAGAAAGAAAGAAAGAAAGTAGAATTTTGTTGGTTCGTAATTGTAAATCATAGCCTAAGGGACTGGTCATCATTATCAACAGGGGGTCGGGTTGTGGATTTCCGCGCAGACACATGTCCATTTTATAAACCCCCCCTTCAATGGCAGTCAAAATCTTTTTGGCCCCCCCCCTACGCCGGAGGCGCAGAGAATTTTCACGCCCCTTTTTGATCTAAAGTAGCACGTGGGATTTTTTGCTAAAAAGAGGGCAAATCTTTTTAGCCCCCCCCCCCCACCCTCAAGAGAGGTCAAAATTTTTTTAGCCCTCCCTCAAGGGGGGTTCTGAAATTTTTACGCCCCCCTCAAACCCGCCATCCCCCCTGTTGATAAATAATGACCACTCCCTGAGTGATTGAGGCTTTACGGTGGTCCCTCTGCGTTACACGCATGCTCCTGATGCTGCTCTCCGTTATAACGGGCCTCCCTAGCCCACTTAAAAGGGTCTATTTCTCCTCTTTCCTATCCCCACAGGATGTGTGTGGTGCACATATATGCGCAGGCACTGACACATTCCTCTGTGAAATTGTGTAATGTATTTCTCGCCATGAATATGACCTTAGCTGTCGAAATGGCGTTAAACATCTATTACTCACTCACTCACTCTCCGTTATAATGTAGAGCAGCGGCAGCTGAATTTGGAAAGGTATCCAGTTTCTTTTTTTTTCTTCTTTCTTTCATTTAGTGCTGGTTCAGTGCAGTGTGTGATCTACCACTTACCGTAATCTCCCGCGTATAAGACGCGTCCTCTAGGCCAAACAAATGCCTTGTGCGTCTTATAGGATTTCTTCAAGTTGGGGGTGCGTCTTATACGAGGGGTAATTTTACTATAGAAATGTACTAATCTTACAAATTTCAGTATTAAAATGTGCGTCTTATACGCGAAAATGCATGTGCTGAGTTTGGGGTGCGTCTTATACATGCAGCGCGTCTTCTACGCGGGAGATTACGGTATTATCCAATTGGTCAACTAAATGGCCGGCATTCTACTATTTTCATAAAAGAAAATATAATTATTTTTTTTAAAGAATATTGAATATAACCCCTATGAGAGGCACATTATATGTTGGACACACACATACATGTACAGCTCTCAAGGATACTTTTACAGCAAAATATCCCCAGCAAGAGTCCAGATTTGGACCAAAATGTCTCTACCAAGGGTCTATTTTTCTGCAAAATGTCCCAAGCATGGGTCAACATTCAACAACAAAAAAAACCTACACGGAGAATTTTGATTTTTTTTTCTTTCATGAAAATTATCCCACTTTTCAATCAATGTAAATTCAAAATATTTTTTAGCTAAATAAAAAAAAATGTTGTGTCAAAAGTGCCCTAGATAAAATAGGGCTTTGAAGGGGGAAAACACAGGTCACAGGTCACAGGTAACTGTTCAACCGCACACCCGTATCAAACTGAGGGCAGTTGGGGACATGAATCGTTCACACCCTTCAACTTATTAACCCCATGTTTTTTTAAGAAAAAAAATAGACCAATTAACATTTTTTTCCAAACCTATAACTATAACCCCCATCTCATGCATTGATATCTCTGTTATAAAACCTTGCTGACACTATAGGAGTCACGGTAGAGTAGACACCCAGAATACATACCTGTTTGTGTGATGTTGAGGACATTGACAAACTACAGTCTACACTTGAACTTAAAGGGAGTCCATTCATCTTCAATGTATCAAAAGAGAGATATATATTAACTCTGTACTGACAAGCATACATCACTTAAATACCCTCACCCTCTCATGATACGTGAATGAAGCTCTGTCAAGGGACCCATAGTACTGATACATCATGCCACCCAAATGACAACTAGGGTTGGCATGATGTACAAATGTTGTGCTGACGAGTAGAGCAATGAATCGGTCTGTCACGATGATGAAAACAAGATTGCCGCAATACAGTACATAGCATTTATAAATAGATATCATTTCAAGTTGAATACAGCAGCCCCCTATTGGTTTAACCAAGGAGGCTCATATATTAAATATCCTACCCCGTATTTCACGAACATTTAATCGCAGCAACCTAAATGGCCAGATATAATAATCAGATCATTATTCCATAATGATTTGATGTTATTTTTGAAAATTTCCAACGCCAACAACAAGAGGAGAATGTTAAGGTTCACTCAAATTGGCCTGGAAGGTCTTGCCAAAAGAGAAAACGTGCATGTTTTGGTATTGCTAAAAGATTGTTTAGATAATTATCGTTCAGATGGAACATGCACGGTTTTTACATATCAAAAAGAGTTTTCCATGCATTAATTCTGCTGTAATTTTTTTGTCAATTCTAGAGTTATGTGACACTTTATGTGGTAGGAGTGCACCATGGCCATTGGTCGTCATGATGCACCAAAAAGTGTTGGCGAGTCTACTCGCTGGCATCTCATTGGAGCATCATGCCGACACCCGAGATTGTATCAAACCCATAGGGTTATCATCTTAACAATCATACAAGAAGCCTTTCAAGTCAGTCATAGGAAGGACATCGAAAATGATCAGATAGAGATTCAAGAGATTCAGAGATTCAAGATGGCTTTATTGACTAATGTACAGGTACACTTATGTCAGCACCAGGTTTTCATTTACAATGTTGTAGACAGATTTTATATATGAGTATATACAGTTCACAGCCCCTGGCCTTTTAGATGATTTGCAATATGGGGCCACTGCTAGTATTTGAGAAAGTTTCCTATTGTCATCGTGTCTTTTATAGTAATCAACAAACTTGAGGTATTTTGTTTCAAACACTGACCGTGCGTTTCTCATCTCGGGCATGTTACAATGTAAGAAGACATGATTGACATCTTGCACAGCATTACAGAATGTGCACTTAGAATTGACAGGTTTCTTTCCTCTATATCTTCTTGACAGGCTGTCAAGTGTACAGTTATTGTCAGTCCGGAGTTTAGCAATAATGGTTCTAATTTTAGGTGATTCTGTATGTGTTAGGTATTCACGCTCTTCATAAATGTCATTGAGATCATCTTTACACATCTTGATAATTCTACACTTGCTAGTATTCTCTGGGTTATCAATGTACTGGTTGTATTTCTGAATATGTGCATCATTTAACCTTCTCTTTATATTGTTTTTGAGTGAGGACTTTGACCAAACATAAGGATCGAGCAGACATTCTTACAACCGATTTTAAACAAGAGGTATTGGATATCTTTAAGCCATTGGTGGTTTTCACTCTTCATGGTAGAGAAGGCCTCATTTAGAATAGGGTTTTTCGATCCATGCTCAAGCCTCAGCCAATATAGAATGTTCAGTACGATTATTTTGGATTCAATAGGAAATCTCCCTAACTCACCTAGTGCAAGAGTAGTACTTGCATATTTTGATATACCCAGAGCAAACTTGCAACTTTTAGAGTAAAACACTTCTACCGGACAGGCCTTTCTGATGCCTTCAGAGGTTAAGTCCTCAATTATAAGAGTTACCGGTTGCTATATAGATATACTTACTATGAACACACAACACTAACAGATGACAATAATGTAATATAATATAGTCGGAACTAAAATGCAACCTAACTATCATTGAATTTTCAGGGCAGCATGAAAACCACTAGGCATAATGTAGCATTAGCCCTTGAGTACCCAATATGCACGTGCTCTGGTGGCACGTGTATTGGCCACCAGCTGGTCTGGTGCTGGTTCCAGCAACACACACTGATAAGAATTGACAAGATGGGACCAGCATGTCACTGGAAGCCGGTGTTAACCAGGGACACGGTACCCATCATGGTATGTGTTATCAGTGGGTTTTACCTCAACCAGCGAAATTCAAAATGGCGGCTCCACTAGGCCTCCATACTGAGTCCTATATCTGTAACCACTTGATCTAGTTTACATGTATTAGACATGAGTAGACTGACATGCGAGGATGTAACCTTTAAGGTTTCTTATTTAAGTCCCGTCATGCTTTAATACACCACTTACACCACAGATTTAAATTGTCCTGCTGGGCTACATAAAATGCATAACGACAATCCTATGACTTAATACATCACCCACTCAGAAATCTAAACCAAATTTAGTTTATCCCCCTTTGTGAGCCAAATTGTGGACAATAGACACTTCACGGGCAGTCATCAAGGGAATTGTAGATTTAGATGGATAAGCAAGCACAATTGGAGGGCTGTGTTTGGTTAGCCTGTGCCACTTGTATGGAAAGCTCAGCTGCCAATTTACAGGTTGATATGACATGATTGCACAGTGGCAGTGAGCAACTCACTGGTCCTTAATTCCTGCTTTATAACAGACAATTAGAATAAGCCATCATTGTGCTGTCCTTAAGTGATTAGATCCACATAAGCACAATCCTGCAGGACATCCTGTGGAGCATGGCTATTCCAGCCAGAGTGCAAATCCCACTATATTTAGTACATCCAGATATGATCCCCGCCTTGGAGATGGCACTTGCTGGTACTGCATTCATTATATAATAGGGCTCTGAACAGGTGGTCCATCGGATCCGCTTATTCCTGGTTTTCACATCGGTTATGGTCGGGAACTATATTGGATATGCTAATTAAGTTATGCAGCAATTTCAAATGCTTTTTAATTGCTTCATGCCCAATGCCTTCCTTTGCATTATAATGAAATTGAATTTTCCTTTAGATTTCATTGGATCTTATTGGGTGACCAATCACAATGCACTCGATTATATCCAAATGTTCCTATTGCCACAGCCTAAATCATTATGATTAAATCAGTGGGTTATAGATAGTCCAACCATGTCATTAAAAGGATCAAAGGCTTTATAATAACTGTGTCTGGTCAGCTTAGGGCTTAATGTATAATGCATGGTTTAAGGACGTCCTGTGGACAAAAGTCCATATGAGTCCAAGTCTGCATGGAGAATAGCTCCACACCATTATCCTCTATTTGGTGCCCTGTGTAATATTTACATGCATATAACATTGTGGAAATAACACTGTGAGCCAAAATTAACTCTTACCCTTCAAGAACAAAGTGCAGTAATGCATTATGCCCCTTAGGCCTTAGTCATCATGATGACTAAGGGGCATCCCCTAAATATGATGGGATGTTCCTAAATTGTTTGGAGTTCATTTGAGAGCAATTTAAAATTTAAAGATAATCGGACTATGTCACTCCATAAGTATATAAAAAAAATGCATGCATGCATCATGTCCATCGGTCGACATGGTGCACCAATGACATGCTCACCTTAATTTGGGCCTAACCATGAACAAGGGGTGAAACAAACCATAGACTTATGAATGCAACCCTGTCACTTAGAACAGACATGGCAGCATTCATGTTTCATGATGATCAATGCACAGTATGCATTATCCCTTCAAATGCCGCTACTGCATTAATGCATCATGTCCATTGGTCGTTATGATGCATGAATGTAGTCCTGTCGAGTAACTTGCCAGGGTTACATTCAAGAACCATGCCAACCCTGCAGGGTTGATACACTCCCAGAGGGTTGACATGATGCTGAAAAGTGAAATGATGTGCTTGCGAGATTGCTCGCCAGCACGATCATTGGTGCATCATATGACGAGCAACCCCTGCAACAGTGGCCCTTAACCCATTGAGGCCTAGCATCAACTATAGTCGACACCATGGTAGGCCTAGCATCGACTATAGTCAACACCATGGCAGGCCTAGCGTCGACTATAGTCAATGCCAGTTATATAGGATTAGTATAGGAATTGAAAATAGGCTCGTCCTCTAGGAACTATACTTTTTTCAGGGGCCGTCCCCATGGCCAGAGCAACAATTTTTGCTCTGCCCTTAAAGGGTTAAAGGTTTGATTACCATCAAAGGTTTAAGTAGCACATGTACTGGTTGCATGTGCTCATTCTTCATCACATATTTAGCACGCTATGTCCTGGTTTATGAACCACTTGATCTGGATTATTAACCGACATTATGGCATGTAACCTGCAAGGTTCCCCTGAAGGACCACACAGGGTTTTATTAATTTCTTTTGGGCATATATATATATATATATATATATATATATATATATATATATATATATATCCACACAGTGTTTAGGCAAACTGAGGACATGACCACACATTGTGTGTATGCAAATAGAGGACTTGGCTTAGATACACTCCACACAGTGTGTGTAGGCAAACTGAGGACATTAGTACACAGAATGAGTATGCAAATAGAGGACTTAGTCTTAGATACACTCCACGCAGTGTGTGTAGGCAGTATATGAAGCAGGTGTAGTTACCGTGCCGCTTCCAGATAATTGTGTTGAATCCTAATTACCATTATGTTACTGCCTAATACACTAACATGAATGTCAAATGTTATGTAAACCTTAGCTACTATACCAGTACATTATATCTTATATTATCTTATAACAAAAATGCATGTGTGTATGTTACTATGATCAGTCAACCAGCTCCTGAACTCTCCAATGTTGTTGATCTTGTACAAATTGACTATTGTCATGTTTTGTGTTTTGTAGTTGCTGTTCCTTATTTTGTTGTTGAAAAATCTAATAAAACTTGGTGTGCTCTATAGCTTCACTTAAATGAACATAACAGTTCATTGATGCAATGAGCGAGTCCAAAAAAAAAAAAAACACAGGAAGTGTGCCGATATCTCTGAACTGAGATCCAATATGGCGACCATTGCAGATTTACTGGCAACTTTTGAGGTTATTAAACGATTTACCAAGCAAGTAAACAAAGAACACCTCAAAAGTTAAGTATCAGGAACTAATCAAGTTTGTGAAACACCCCCAAAGTATTAGAATATTTTTGTTTAAATGTCAACATATCATGTCGAATTAGCTGGCACTTTCCTCACTTCTTCACAGCCTGAAATTTTGCTTCATCTAGTACCCCAAGGGTACCCCACTCTGAAGCAGTCACAAATTGAACTGAACAAGGATCCCACATCCCAGCAGCAGAAGGTATATGAACCAAAAAGGTGTCTGTATCAAGGGAACATTATAGATATTTACCTGCATGCACCAATGTCTAATAACAATTCAATTCTTGTGGTCCACATTCATACAACAATAGTGAATTCAATTGCTGGCCCTTTCTCATCTGAATTAATGTACACGTGAGAATTACCATCCAATAATATGTCAGTTAATGAAAACTAAAAAAAAATGAGAATGTTGATTGAGAGCAGACTTTGGGTCTATGAGTAACATGAAAAGTGATGTATGTATGTTTCTATTCCTGTCATATAGAGCCAATACCTTAATTAATGTGACCAGAACCTTAGGTTAATTGGGTCACAGAAACAGGCAAGTTGTATACTAATCCCTGCAGTGCTGAAGCTTTGAAGTGGGGAAGGACCCCACAGTACATCTGACTAAAGACCCCATAAACCAGGGGGAGGACTGACATAAATAAGTCTTTGTCCTTCCTACATTAGAGCTGTCAGAGAGTAGAGAAGAGACCACATACCACAGTTGTTCATACAAATCTTCTCAAAAGTTGCATGATTATTTTTCTGTTTTTTGACTGTTTATTACCTTAATGTTGGTTTTAGGTTCAGAAGAAAATTCTGTACAGTACATCAGAGCCATCTTAATGTTTTCTCTTCTGCAGAAAAAAGGGGGAGTACAGTACTCGGGTCCACATGGGTCCCACCAGAACATGGCATATTTAGTTTGTTGATCTACTCCCAGTAGAAGAGGCTGAAAGAATCATTTTTGACAAAGAAAAAAGGGATTTTTTAACCTGTTTTCCCTGTTGACAACTGTGGCTTGTTTTGGTATTCTAGTTCACGGTTTCACCACACGGCGCAGCACCAGCAGGGTTGGCTAATTGACAGCCCGCCATCCGCGGCTTAAACTATGTCTTCCCCTGTTCTGTCACCCATAGCACACCGTGGCCGAACGGTCTATGCATTCGCATTTTAAATCCGCAAGCAGGAGGCCACGCGGGTTCGAGTCCCGATATTGGCATAGGTTGTTGTATACGATTTCATGATTTCATAATTTTGCCAGTGGCAATTTTGTGACAATTGCACACAATAGAAATGTAATTCAAGCACCAAAAGAAGAGAGCTTTATGATATCTTTCCTTATAGCTTTCTACCTCTTCTACTGGGATCAGAACAACAAACCTTACATTTTCTGAATCAGCAGAAGCCAGTCTTTTGCATAGTGCTATTCATTTGACGCTACGATGATAACTTTTTGCCGCGGCTGGCTGACCTGTCAAAATGCATCTTGCTTCAGCCTGGCTTTACTATAGGTGATATCAGTTAAATGTAAGATTTATGATAAAAGTAGGGGTTGGGGGAAAGCCACTGGTTTTTAAATTTTGTTCTATCACAAAAAAAAAAATGTCAACACATCATGTCGAGTTAGCTGGCACTTCCCTCACTTCTACACAGGTTGAAAATTTTGCTTCATCTGGTACCCCAAGGGTACCCCACTCTGAAGCAGTCACAAATTGTAACATTTCTAACCAGTGATCTAGCAACCCATTTTTATATATAGTGTAACCAAAATGGCAGGACCCCACACTCCAGGGTGGTGACTGAACAAGGATCCCACATCCCAAGAGCAGAAGGTGTATGAACCAGGAAGGTGTCTGTATTTTCTAATCTTATGATCCTTATGGGACAGGTCTTATTTAGTTCTGTGTGCATACTTGCGCACATGATATCCCAGCATGTATTAGGGTCCCTGCTATAATAGAAGTTGTGCCAATCAAAAGACTTTCTGAAAATCATTTTTGACATAGTACCTGTATGATCTCCCAACAAATTAGATACTAGTCATGTTTAAAGAATACATATCCTTATACATGCACCTGCCTACCCCTTTTTACACAAATTTATATTGATCTATATTGATGTACCAATTCCATGATATTAGTGATATCACCAACATGTGCACTAAAATGACAGGACCCCACACTCCAGGGCGGTGACTGAACAAGGATCCCACATCCCAGCAGCAGAAGGTATATGAACCAAAAAGGTGTCTGTATCAAGGGAACATTATTGATATTTACCTGCATGCACCAATGTCTAATAACAATTCAAGTCTTGTGGTCCACATTCATACAACAATAGTGAATTCAATTGCTGGCCCTTTTCTAATCTGAATTAATGTACACGTGAGTATTACCATCCAATGATATGTCAGTTAATGACAACTAAAGAAAAATGAGAATGTTGATTGAGAGCAGACTTTGGGTCTATGAGTAACATGAAAAGTGATGTATGTATGTTTCTATTCCTGTCGTATAGAGCCAATACCTAAATTAATGTGACCAGAACCTTAGGTTAATTGGGTCACAGAAATGGTCAAGTTGTAAACTAGTCCCTGCAGTGCTGAAGCTTTGAAGTGGGGAAGGACCCCACAGTACATGGTAAGGACTGACTAAAGACCCCATAAGCCAGGGGGAGGACTGACATAAATATGTCTTTTTCCTTCCTACATTAGAGCTGTCAGAGAGTAGAGAAGAGACAACATACAACAGTTGTTCATACATATCTTCTCAAAAGTTGCATGATTATTTTTCTGTGTTTTTGACTGTATATTACCTTAATGTTGGTTTTAGGTTCAGAAGAAAATTCTGTACAGTACATCAGAGCCATCTAAATGTTTTCTCTACTGCAGTTCCTCCTATATCCACTCACTCCCAAGGGGAACCTTGTCACAAGGACTCCCTTTACAATGAAAATGTAATTTTGGATATGTCATCGGTTTGCTCAGAGTATGCATACACTAGTTTTCTATTTGCAGGCGCGCACTATATTAGTTTGTATGCACACACTTTGTGGACCTTATCTTTAACCAGGTCCTGTATTTGCCCACATGGTGTACTAATGTCCTCTATTTGCATACACTGTTAGATACCTGTTTCTATCATCTATAACTGTTATCTTCTCACTATCATTAGTCACCTTACTATATCCTGTCTACCCTTTCCTTTATAAACAATTCTCAGAACTCATCTTTAATAGTAACTCCAACACATAGAGTTTAACAACACATACTGTGTGGCCATGTCCTCAGTTTGCATACATATACTGTGTGTCCTCAGTTTACATACACACTCTATTGTGGCTAAGTCCTCAGTTTGCAAACACACTGTGTGGAGTATATCTAAGATCAAGTCCTCTACTCGCATATACATACTGTGTGATTATGTCCTCAGTTTGCATACACATTGTTTGAGTCACCAATTTGTTTGAGCACATGGGTAAGTAATAATGTCTTGGTTATTCAAAAAAACAGTCTATTCTTCACAAATAGACTGAATACTCTTGTGTTTAGGATCAGAAAAGTAGATATAAGATAGCTATTTGAATTGTACAAATGTCCTCACTTCGCTTATTAAACACTGGCCATGTCCTCAGTTTAGGCACATCATACTGGTCTACTTGGGAGCATCAGAGGCCAGTTTGGTATTTTGCACTATAACTGTTTACTGTTTAATGGGAGCTAAAATGGACTTGTGCTCTAAATTGTATCAGGGCTACATGAATGAAACCCTCATGGATAGCATCAACCCAATATTAATTAGGGTAATAGTAGATATATAAGTAACATAGGGGCTGGTGTTTCAAGACCAGGAGCACACTGATTGCTGAGTTCATAGGTGTAGAGATTCTCCAGGTCTGTGCTGAGTTACACTGGTGTACTGAGACTGAGTGACATTGAGTGCAGTATGATGCCAAATTAAAGTACACCTTTTCTATAATGTTGTCCTTAGATAACTAACAGTATATGTATATACATGTAATAATTGAAGACATCATGTGGAGCAGCATCGGGTCCAAATCTTTCTATATTTAGTAAACCACATAGAGCGTATTATCCACACCTTGGAGATGACATTTGAGGCCAATACCAGAGCCTTAAACCTTCAAGAAGGGTGCGATGCTGCCATGTTCCCATTCCATTGCCATCTTCATGGCTTAAAAGCCGTATAGACTTGAGGACTGTGTGTATACATTTGTAGTTTGTGCAAGTGAAGTAACATGACGATTTACCACAACTGCACAAGGGGGTATAAGTAACAAACCAGGAGGCCATTTCTTTACACACTACGACTGCTGTCCTTAAAATCGTAGTGAGAACCTAATAATTTGGCCTTAACAGCACCATGAACTAGTAGTCCCTAATGTCTGCACCAGTAGGACTGCCCTACTAAACCTTATGTAATTAGTGCATAGCTGCTAATCGTAGTGAGCAGTCGTAGGGCAGTTCCTACGATAGCCTGGCTTATTCTTGGCATTTTTAAATCGTAGTGGCTGTGTGCAGTCATAGTACATTGAGAAATGGCCTCCTGAGCCGCCTGAATAGCGTGGGCCGCATTAGACTAGTGCATATGGTGCCTATATATAGGGATTTAATTTATATAGGCCTATTAAAAGTAACCATGTGGATTTGGGTAGGCTATGTTGACACTATGGGTAGACTGTAACCAGCCAAGCCTAACGCTACGTCCTCCTGTAACCCGTCAATCATCTCTCTGCTTTGTTACCGTCAGGCACGTATGACTAGGTAGGCTGGGGACTTTGGCAGTGACCGACCCTGATCTATAACTAATAAAGAGAAAAACACCAATCAGAATGTGTCGGAAGTCCAGTTTCTAGTCCAGGATTGGAATCATGGAATGACATGGGTGATGCTTTAATTTCCCCCCTTGCCTAATGTCTTCCTATCCTTTCCAGTGATTTTCTTTTTATTTCATCTTTAATATTGGACCAATCTAATTGTATGTGTTCTTAAATCGCATCCGGTGAAACTACCACTTTAAAGCACTCTGGTGTCATGAAAAGGTTATAGTACTATACTCTCATTAAAAAGATTAACGGATTATTTATATCTGCGTCTGGTCCGCTCAGCATGGACCCTCCAGAAATAGGTTCAACACTGCCTAGACCATTACAGACCTGCTGCATGCATGCCTTTAGATTCAGGTTCCTTCATCGCTTTGATGCACCAGTGTAGTGCTGATGAGTTGTTTTTTGTGTGTGTTTTTTGTGTGTGTGTGTTGTTTTTTTTTTTTTGTTTTTTTTTTACTTAAAGATTTTTTTGTCAAATGGGTCCGTAACACTAGGCCTACTTGTGGATGACATGCCAAGGGTTGATACACTCCTACAGGTCTGCACTGGCATGATGCACCAATGCACCAGCAGCCTTTGATGGGTTATGGGCTGCATGATGCTCAAATGAATCATGTGCTACTAAATCATACTGATTGGTTATCATGATGCTTGAATGTAGGTTACATCCATGAATCATTCCAAGCATGTAGGTTTGGTATATGCTCTTTAACCCTTTGAGGTCCGCTCATGCATTGGTGCATCATGCCCATTGGTTGTCATATGCATCATTGCATGAATGTAGCCCTGGCAAGTAACTCAGCCGGGCTACATTCATGCATCATGATGACCCTACGGGATTGATACAGTTAGGGAGGGTCGGGATGAGGCTCCAATGAAGTGCTGGCTAGCAGACTTACCAAGACTTCATTGGTACATTATGACAACCAATGGGCACGATGCACTTTTGCATCAGCGGCCCTGGAAGGGTTAACGATGCTCTGCTGATGCATGAGTAAATTATCTAACATTGCAACATTGATGTAGCATTAATAACCAAAGAACATGAAGGAGGCGACATGTTGTCCCAAATGCTAGTTGTATGCCTACTTTTCAAACAATTCGCTACTGCAGGAATTAATCTACATGCTCGGGAACACCATATGCATAGCACACCATATTTGCACACACGTCTAAATACTATACTGTTTTGGATTTGTCTCTCTTTTTTGTTTTCTTCACAATTATCATGTAAGTGCTCGACTAACTTGTATGTCTTGTATTGATTGTTACTCAAAGATCTAAAGTATTTTCTGGTGATTTCGACCACTAAAATTGACTGAGTGAACATTGTATTTGAAGTATCCTCAACAGTGCACAACAGGGGAAGGTTTAGATATATTGCCTTTGTCAAAAAAGAGAGAGAACGTGATACTAGAAATAAAACTGAGACGTAAATAAAAGTAACAAAAATAAAAGAACAATAACAGGCTAATCGACCTCATTCTGTTCCGGACATAGTGTATATATTTTAACACTTCAGTTTTCTAGGGCGTACCTTAGGTTCCCTTCTGGGAACAGTGTATTTTCATGGAAGTCCCCTCTTCTAGTACCCCTCAGCCATTTCCCCTTGTACACCAGTGTCTGTCAAGCCACCACAAATGACAGAACCTCCTCACAAAGGGAGCTGATTCTGTGTAGAGCAAAACCTTACCTAGCTGGATAGCATTTAGGATGAATTCCCTTGTGTGTATCTGTGGGAAACCTGCCATGGATACCAAGGACTGTGCACTCCCTCTGGAGCAGATGTTATATTTAACATGGATGGCAGGTAGGATTTATCGTGGTTTTGTATATTTCACTTTAAATTTCAAATAGCCTAAGCCCTTCAAGGACTTAAAGGATCATGCATATTGGTCGTCTTGATAAGGTACATTGATCCATCATACCGACCTTATGGCGTTGATGCATTCCCAGAGACCCACCATGAGAGAACCCTCTATGCACTTCAGTGGTGCATCATGATGACCTATGGGGATTATATGCATCAGCGGCTCTTAGATTTAATCCTGATACTCCTGGTCAATCTATTACCCTGTCCCCAAAGACAGTAGTGGTGGTTAAAGGGTATGGTGCATGAGACCACCTGGGGCTTCTCCCGTTTTCAGGGATGTAAGTTTTCAGACCTTTTGTCTGAATTCAGAATTTCCTTGGTTTGATATACCTAAAGTTTTATCGGAATTTCCTATCTTTGGTCACAGTTTTCTAGTATTATATAAGGAATTCAGACTTTCTATACATGTCTTCAAATTTTTTTTTTCATTACTTACATCCCTGTTTTTTTTGTGCTCTTCCTTTGAGCAGACTTCTCTGTCCCCCCCCCCTCTCTCTCTCTCTCTCTCTCTCTCTCTCTCTCTCTCTCTCTCTCTCTCCCTCTCTCTCTCTCTCTCTCTGTCTCTCTCTCTCTCTCGCACTCATCCATCTCTTGGTCCCGATGACCATGCCATCTCTTTCTGCCCCCCCCCACACACACCCATCCATGCATACACGTGCCCCCTAACCATCTCCACCTTCTCTAAAGTGTCTAGATATTTCATTACAAGTATTCATATATATATATATATATATATATATATATATATATATATATATATATATATATATATATATATGTAAATAGTCTCAATGGACTTATTTAAGGGAATATGACCTTTTCCAAGGACGAAATCTAAGTTCAGATTTCAAGATTTGGGCGGGAAAAGGTAGGCTGTAATTTGACCTTGCAGAAATTCTTGGAGAGAAATCTGGGTCTACTCCTACTGGATGAATTGAGGGATTGCAGTTCTGGGGAAAATAACTCAGTGCCTCGTGCCTTGTACATTGACACGCCAATTCAAGCTGCTGCTATGACTTACCATTGTAATTAATAAGCATTTGGGGTTTACGAAATTTGTCACGGAAAGAAAACCAGTGTAGAGGGCAGAGTTCAGCACTTAAAGAAACGGTGTCCTATATCAGATAGACACATATGTGTACAGTTGTTTAGGAACATGATCACGCCTGTGCTTGACTACCATAATTTCATCGTGGACAGCCCAGTGCATGAACAAAATATTTCCAAACACTGCAGAATAGTGAATTCTGTCTGAGTCTAGGAACCTAGGAACCAAAAGACAATGTTTTATTTATCCATGACCTACTGCAAATCCTTACTTTGATAAGAGGTCAGTCACGGCCAACTAATCATACTGTACCTGACCGTTAGAGCACAACTCTTAAGTGAAATTAAAAAATAAATAAAGTAGGGTCCATTGCGCCATGACAAGGTTCGCTCGAAAAACTCACGCCTGAGATGCTAAAATGTGAAAGAAATGATGCGTTCATGAAGAAAACATGAATTTTATTTGTAGTTAGTAAGTAGGCCTATATGCATGGGTCAACTTTATAGTATGCCCTGTATGTGTGGTCATGTACCGAGAACTGCCTTTGGTGCCAAACTGTCACGTCATTATTATCAAATTCTCATTAAATGAATACAGTCAGGTCTCAATAAATCGGCCAGCTGGGTTGGGGGGAAAAATGGCAATTTACTGAATTAGCCGGTTCTTTGAAGCAGAATCAGAATGGAACTCAACAGGATTCACTAGATTTGTTCGGACAAATTGGCCCCTATCTGGCAGATATCTGAAACGTTTTAGAGATCGTTATACCACGATTTCTGGCTTACACAGTGCTTTTTGGGGTCTATTCCCATCCACATATCTGTCGATATTGCACACCCTATAGGCTGTAACATCAATTTTGTAAGGCGTGCGGTTATCCATGTAAGGCGTGCAGTTATCCATGTAAGGCATGCGGTTATCCAGGATAACCGCACGCCTCTCCCATGTCACATGTCACATGTTAAAACCCACGAAATTTTCCAGGCCAGGGTAGGGATCGAACCTGCAGTCTCCCATCCCAAATCCAACTCCTTATGCACTGCGCCACAAGGACTGACGAGAAATGCTCGGTTCGAACCAAGTCTGGATATGATACAAAGCCGTGTGCACTGTCGCTGTCCGCTGCCGGGCGAGGAGGTGTATTATACACAAACATAACCGCTAGGCGCAGTGAACGGAGAAGGCGCGGTGGCCTAGCGGTTAGCGCTTTGCGCTCAGCCGTGAGAGGTACATGGATCGAGCCCCGGTCTGGGCGCATCTTTTTTCGCCGTGTGCGCTGTCGCTGTCCGCTGCCGGGCGACGAGGTGTATTTTATACACAAACATAACAGCGAGACGCATTGAAATCTTTAGCCGTGTGCCGCTGCCTGTCCGAGCTGAGGAGGTGTATTCAGTACACAAACATAACAGCGAGACACATTGAAATCTTTAGCCGTGTGCCGCTACCTGTCCGAGCCGAGACGGCCGCTGTCACTGTCCGCTGCCGGGCGAGGAGGTGTATGTACCGATCGTGTACACACAATGGCTGGCATCGAGTCCCGGGGAGGGGGAATAATTTTTGTTTTCAACTTGAATTTATTGGTATGATATTGATTATTTATTGGTTTCGTGGTATAAAATAAGTAGTCAATGGATAACTCATGACTTGTGTGTGTTAGCAAAGGCTAATAACACTCGGCCTATGGCCTCATGTCATTATTGAACAAGTAACCAATGAATAACTCATGACGTGTGGGGGTTATCGACGGATAATAACACGAGGCCGTAGGCCGAGTGTTATTATCCGTCGATAACCCTCACATGTCATGAGTTATCCATTGACTACTTATTTTATACCACAAAACCAATAAATAATTAATATTATACCAATAAATTCAAGTTGAAAACAAAAATTATTCCCCCTCCCCGGGACTCGATACCAGCCATTGTGTGTACATGTAGGCCTACCTCGGCGCCCGGCAGCGGACAGCGACAGCCCCGGTCTCGGCTAGGCTTGGCAGCGGCACACGGCGAAAAATAGTGTTTGTACACGATCGGTACATACACCTCCTCACCCGGCAGCGGACAGCTAAAGCTTTGAATGCGTCTCGCGGTTATGTTTGTGTAGAATACACCTCGTCGCCCGGCAGCGGACAGCGACAGCGCACACGGCGAAAAAAGAAGCTTCTCGCAGTTATGTTTGTGTAGAATACACCTCCTCGCCCGGCAGCGGACAGGGACAGCGCACACGGCGAAAAAAGACGCGTCCGGGCCGGGAATCGATCCATGTACCTCTCACGGCTGAGCGCAATGTGCTAACTGCTAGACCACCGCGCCTTCTCCATTGACTGCGTCTCGCTGTTATGTTTGTGTAGAATACACCTCGTCGCCCGGCAGCGGACAGCGACAGCACACAAGGCTTTGTATCATAGCAAGACCTAGTTCTAACCGAGCGTATCTCGTCAGTCGCTGTGGCGCACTGCATAGGGGGTTGGACTAGGGATCTTAGGCTGCAGGTTCGAGCCCTGCCCTGGTCAAGCCTATCATGGGTTTTAACATGTAACATATGACATGGGAGGACATGAGAGGCATGCGTTTATCCTGGATAACCGCACGCCTTACCTGGATAATCGCACGCCTTACCTGGATAACCGCACGCCTTCCAAAATTGATGTTACAGCCTATAGGGTGTGCAATATCGACAGATATGTGGATGGGAATAGACACCAAAAAGCACTGTGTAACCCACAAATCGTGGTATAACCTTCACTAACACACACGCGTCATGAGTTATCCATTGATTACTTGTTCAATATATCGAGACCTGACTTATAAGTTATATTCCTATTTTTTTTGTTGTCTTATATGATCGTGACAAGATTCTTTGTAGTGATTGTTCTAATAGCCAAAATATACAAACGCAAATTCGGCCCAAGGGCAGCATATAAAGCAGACTTGCAAGCACTTCATTTAGAGAATAGACAACAACATTCTTCACGTCGAGACCTTATGAAGGCCCTCGACCATCGTGCGTTATAGTCCAACAGAGAGTCAAGATGTGAAGAATGAGTTGTCCATTGTCTTTATAAAACATGTTAGCATTTGTATCACACTGATCTAAAGGTCTAAAGCCTACAATACCCCACAGGATTGATGGACAAGCCGTGACCTTGCTCAGACGTGCACTGTACTCCTATAATTCATAAATACTGACGACCATACTCGGTATAATGTTTGTCATTTTTTATGAATCGCCCTCCAGTGGCCTTAAAGGGTTCACTACTCTTCACCCCACCCCCATACAGCCGAAATTGGTAAGTCGCTGACGTCCAGGGATCTGGTCACGAACCCACGGCGTGAGAAGGACGTGACAAACGTCATTCTTGACGTCATAGACCAGCAGGAGGTTCAACGCATTATAAAGTAACAATACATTTCTTTGATTTTGCTATCGACAGATAATCTAGCATTAGTACGTTGAGTTATTCTGGAGATAGGGAGTGGTCATTATTTATCAACAGGGGGGGTGGTGGGTTTTCGCGCAGACGCGTGGAAATTTTTTACGCCCCCCCCCCCTCGACGGCAGTCAAAATTTTTTGCGCCCCCCCGCGCCGGAGGCGTGGAGAGTTTTCGCGCCCCTCTTTGATCTATAGTAGCGCGCAGGCTTTTTTGCTAAAAAGAGGGTGAATTTTTTTAGCCCCCCCCTCAAGAGGGGTCAAAATTTTTTTAGCCCCCCTCAGGAGGCGTCTGAAAATTTTACGCCCCCCCCTCAAACCCACCCTCCCCCCTCCTGTTGATAAATAATGACCACTCCCTTACTAAAGATATAAGACCGTGATATCATTATACTCTACATCAGCACACGGTACCCAATCAGCAATGGAGCATTGGACCATGCTTGTCCATGCTTGGCCCAATATAAGCCGACATTGGCCCCCAGCATTGGCCCAATATAAGCGACATTGGCCCAATGTATCCTTGCTACCTGGGTAGGGTCTTTTTATAGGCCTATATACAAAACAGCATTATTTTATCAACACAAAGGGAAATAGAACATAGAAAAGTTGTATGATTGTGGGAAATCTACAGTTACAATTCATGGGCCTCTTAAACTTATAAACACACCTACCGGTAGTCATTTAGTCATATGGATGCCCATTGATGTCGATAGCTGTGATAAGGTTATTAACTGCATCTTTGTTGTTAACAGGCTATAATTATTAGGTAAAAAAAAGTTGATACGCATGATGATAGAATTTATGTTTGGAAGCTCTTCTTCCATGAATTTGACTTTCGTGAAAACCCCCAAGTTATTCTGGTTAAAGTATAGATTTGTATGCCGCAGCGAGATCCATTCATGCTCTGAGTACAGATGGGAATTGGAGCATGGCATACTCCACCACCTCCCTTATATAATATAAAACCATTTAACAGTTAGGCCCGCTGATGCAGGAGTACATCATGTCCATCGGTCGTTATGATGCACTGATGAAACATTGGAGAATCTGTTCGCCAGCACTTCGTTAGTGCATCATACGGATCCTCTGGGTATATATATATATATATATATATATATATATATATATATATATATATATATATTTATATTTATATATCAACCAGGTAGAGTCGTCACGATACATTAAACTTAATGTATTATCACCCCTTAAAGAGTTGATTGTAAAATAATATAAGATAACTATGTCCAACTAGTGTAAGTAGAGTGTTCCTAGGCCTTAAGGGTATACTTGTTGCATGCATCAGTCCGGCCCTAGGGTATATCAACCCTGTATAGCGTACGCATAGGTGTAAGTTACTCGCCAGGACTGCATTCATGCACCAATGCCGATCAAAGGGTACTTAAGTATTGCACCACCCCGAGAGGGATAAAGTATAGTATATAAAAAAAACCTTCATAAATAAATGCAAAAATGGTTGTTACAAATTACATGGTCTGAATATTTAGGGAGTGTAGGTCAGATTCTTTTATTTCTCTTCTTTTAACTTTCACTTTATGGACATACTGGTAGCCAGCTCCGATTGACCTAAATCAGACAAGATTCGCCTGAGAATACGAGCTGAGGTTAGATTGCTTTATGGATTCAGTGAAATGACAGTAATAGCTTAGATAAAACTGGAAAGGATATGTCAGTCAAGAGCTGGACCTCGCAGCAAGGGGGAATAGAATACAAATTAAATAAACCCTTTGGAATACCATAAACCATACATGGAGGAATGGACCTACTGAAAAAAATGGCCACAGAAGCTAACCGCGGGCAATAATCCCTTCAAGGACCGCCAATGTGTGCTTCATACCCGTACAATAGGCGCAGTCTTCAACAGATATTGTAGTTTCTTTTTGTTTTTTTGTGGCACACCTTTTCTCTTTGACAATCATCAAAAGGCCCACAGAAGGTTCCTATTGGTATGTAATAATATATTGGTGCATACTTAACTATTATGATGAAACCCACATTTTGCTTTTCTATAGAATGATACATGTATGTTTCATTAACTCATCCTCTGCTTTTATAGTCTAATTTTGATACTAATTCTATCAAAACACACTCCAATGAAATAGCAGCCAGTCATAAAGCCAGATTCATCTAGGTTGTGAACCCTACACTGATGATAAAACCTAAAGTCAGTAGTGACTATACCCACAAATTCTGAGCCCCATAGTCACATACCTTAGTCACATACTAGTCAGAAAGATAGTCAATTTGACTATATGTAGAGCTTACAGATTGAGGTCTCTGTGCACAAAAACCGTCATCCAGAAAGAGGACATATTTATGGTTGCCTGGACTAAGAGGAGACAATTATAATCAGGCCAAATCATCATCTTAACCTGTTCATCCATGGAAACTCAATATGTCTGGTCATTAATTGATAGGTAAGTTAACTATTTGTTGTGATATTTGTGGCCATTGCAGTATAACAATAGTTATTTTGGGTTCAAACTGTTCATCAATGGGAAGGCATATGGCAGCCATCTTTGATTGGATGAATGTTTGCTTGCAGGTATATAGTCAGTACTGACTATATATATATTATTCATATTTACTAACTATGTTGCTTAGCAACAAAATGATAGTCATCTGACTAAGAACTATTTCAATAAATTAAAGGCATGACTATGTGTTGACTATATAACTAACTTAAGTTAGTCACAGCTGACTATAGAGGGATAGCCAAAAATCGCACTATCATTTGACTAGCTTAAGTTAGTCACTACTGACTAAGATATTAGGCTCTATTTTTTATCAGTGTAGGTGTGTGTTGAAACTGAAACATCCAACTTTCACCGATTGGCACTATGCCAGTGTCGCGTTGTACAGGAGATTTTATATCGTCCACAAGTCTGTCCATGGATTATTCAATTTTCAATCAACTTGAGCACCCACACACAAAAAAACGTACCTAAGAAAACTTAGTCAAAGTGACTTATTAATCTTACTTAGTACTTATGACTAACAAATGACCAAGGAGGTCTAAGTTTTCTTAGTCATATTGACTACCCAGATCAGTTTCACTCTCCGAGCACTATCTTGAACAGGGTATCTGCTGGGAGTTTCAGGCAAGCTAACATATCTTAGTCACTTTCACTAAGAGATCTTAGTCATTTTGACCAAGGTCCGTTAGTGAATTTGACTAAGGGATAGACACATGGTGTTACCTTTACACACCAGATGGCACTGTGGTTTTAAACAGGATTTTTCTGATGGGTGGGTACAATGAATAGCTCCATGGATGTCAAAACTATGATGATTTTTCAGAAACGACATGTATTTGAGGCTTTCAAAATTCAATCTAACATTACACTTGGCAAAATGTACCAAATAGGTTGATGCCTTGTCAAAGGAAATAGGTAGTCAGAGAGGAACACCTATTCTGTGGTATTCTAGATAAATACAATATCCATATTTGAATTTGTTTCTTTGTTGGAAACCCAGAGTACTTTGGCTCAGGGGTTCTAAAGGAATATGGTGTGAGGCATTTCAAATTCTTCCTCAATGAGTAGACTCTGATCTGTCAGGTGTGAATCCTATATAGAGCTTAACACAATCACCAGTTGAATTGAAGTAAAAATATCAAGAATTGTACTTAGTCAAAACAACCAAGGAATCCTAGTCAAAATCAGGCAAGCCAAGGCAATTTGGCCACTTTGTCTAATGGTTAGTCATATTCGACCAAGAAAAAGAGGGACGTTTAAAGACGGCGTTTTGACTAACTATTGCTAGAAAGTTAGACAATTTGACTCGTATATGACTAACATTTGGAACTTATTTTTTTCTGTGCAACAGATACATAATGGAAACAGAATATCAAAAATGAAAACCTAGAAGTAAGAGGAATTCCTACAGAGTCCTTGCTCAGACTGTTTCTGGACAACATTGGCGTTCTACAGACTTGCTCTCAAACTGAGAGAATGCCCCCACAGTTGGGAGTATTCATGATCTAGATTCACCCTACCGTATCGCCCCACTACCCTAGCTGTACACCCAGACACCTGCTGTGTCAGTGAGACCACACTTCTTGGTACTACTACTTTCTGTATGTTCCATGAACTAACTCATCATTTCTACGTCAATCCATGTTTCCCCTAAGTTCATTGTAGGACATTTTCAAGGACGGCCCAGTTTGTGACATTGGCTGCCAATGCTTTCATTCTGACCTGTCAAATGGTACATGTTTTAACATTTTTAGGTCGACGTGATGTGCTAATCAACTGCTGGTGAGTCTGCTCCCCAACCCTGGCGAGTTACTCGCCGGCGCTGCATGCATAGTGCATGAATGCATCATGTCCATGGTTATTTGTGACATAATGATTGGATGTATTCAATATGCATGAATGCGGGAATATGTATACAGTAGATATATGCGATATTAGCTGTGCATTTCCTTTGTCTTTCAACACAAGTGAATAAAACAAATAATACTGACACACTGTACAGAGTCTTACAGCGAGGCCAGTACAGTACTAAAATACGTTAATGCTTTGCTGATAGTCAACTGCTGGTCTATAGATTCGCCAGCACTGGATTGGTGCATCGTGATGAAACGTGAACCTGCGAGCATCAAGTTACCCGTGAAGGGTCACGTTGATTCATTTCTTACTTGAGACATGGCTGCCGCAGCACATGGGAGCACTTTCATGACTTTGCTTATACGCGTATAATACATTATGCTATAAAAAAAAATATTGGCCAGATGGTGCGTAAACCCAGTATAGTGTCGGGTAGATACATGAGCTGGTGAGCACTGGTGAGTTACTCGCCAGGGCTTCATACCTGCAGTAATAAGTACATAGTGTATCAAGGGGAGGAGGGCTGCATCACATTTTGATGCACACTGCATCATGCAGAAGTGCATCATGCCCACTGGTCGGCATGATGCACTTCACTGGGAGCGTATCAACCCCATAGGGTCGGCATGAGTATAGCTCTGGTGAGTTACTCGCCAGGGCTGCATTCATGAATCATGGCGACCAATGGGCGCAATACTTTAAATCGGTGTCGGTCCTTGAGGGTTTAAGACTACATCTAATATGTTAGCAGGTTAGACAATGAGGGATGATGCTAACGTTTAAGGCACAGCGACCGTGAAATTAGCTCAGTTGTCAGTCACTGGCTCTATTTTCACTTTCAGTCTGGTGAGACATTTTTTAGCGCCTCCCACGCCGCGTAGCGGCGGTACCGCGAAGTGGTACGGGAGTGCGCTATGATGATTGCATTTGCCCTATGTGATGAGGTCTCACAATACAAAATTACTGAATAGAGAAATTGATAATTGTGAAATCTTCTTTATGTCTGCTTTTATGAGACATGTGATCAAACACTGGTATACCAACATTAACGGCGGGAGGCTTTTTTTTACGCGGTCACAACCGCTTTTCTTGTTTTATGGTTTATCCTTCAACCACTTAAAGGCGCTGTATCAGTGCATCATGCACAATGGTCACCATGATGCACAAATGAGTGCTGAGCATGCAGTCTATTTCAGTACATCAGTAGGGCATCATGCCAGTTCTCTGAGCTAGGACTGCATGTATCAAGTCTGCAGGGTCACCATGATTATAATGAATGCAGTCTTGGGGAGTAGATCAACTACAGCCACTATATGACTGAGGTATAAGGCACACCACACTTATAATAGGCGCACCCTGGGTTGAAGGAAGTGGTATCAGGCGCGCATTGAGTCATACTATTATTTTATTCACTTAAGTGCTGTTCAAAATCCTCACATATGAGACACACCTAACTTATCTGATCTTACAGTGCTCACTAGGGGGTTTGTACTCGTGTATAAGCCGCATCATAATATTATATTCGGGGTACTACAGTAGTAGTCGAAATCGTCATCACCATGAATGAATGTAGTCCTAGTGAGTGAGAAACTGGTAAGGGCTGTATCCATGCATCATGTTCCTCTATTGAACTGATGCGCTCTCCAGGGTCTGCATGATGTACCAATGTATAGAATAGAGTGAATTTTAGGGTAGGGGAGAAGCACGGGAAAAACTAAGCAGTTTTCCCAGGAAAGTAGGCCGCTGAAGAAATTGGACCATGTATATACATGTGAACTCGTCAAGACTCAATTCCCTGAATTATAAGTGTGTTTGAGGTCAAATCCTATGTCTGGATTAGGTTCATTTGCCATGTCACATGAAGTGCCCCCCTCATGTCAAGTTTAAGACGTTACTCCTTGGAGGACAACACCAAGGAGGTCGCGGTTTTCTGGGTCAAAGAGAGCTTTATAAAGTTGTAGCTAAATCTTGAATTGCTCTTTTCTGAACTCTGGCGAGCGATATCAGACCAATGATAGTCAGAAGAATGGTCCAATGCTGAGGTTTTTATATTTACAAAGGACTGGCTTCTATCTCTGAGGGTCAGCTCCAGAAGGGTAAGGGCCATCATTTTGGTTCATCAATTGGATTTCATAGAGAAGTGTCCGTAATCGGGGCCTGTCCAGCATTGAGGGTAAGCCTAAGATATGCGGATTGGGTCAAAGAACTATATGGATCCCTATACGGACTTAGCAGGATCATTTATTAGCCAATAAGATAAGCCCAACGATTCACTGCGGTCCTCTCGGCGGCCGACTGGTACCCATCTGATAGGTCTTATCAGTGGAACTCGCTGGTAACAAGCTCTAGTAATGGCGGCGCCTATGGAGCGACCTGCTAACTCGGATATTCCCAGTGATTGTATGACTGCCCCCGCCCCCCCCCCCCCGCCCAGGCGAACTAAGGGAGTGATCATTTTTTAACAACAGGGGGGGCTGGTGGGTTTGCGCGTGGAGACGCGAAAAAAATTTCAACCCCCCCCCTCTCGAGGGGGTAAAATTTTTTGACCCCCCCCATAAGGGACAAAAATCGCGCGCGAACGTCCCCTTTTAGCCTATAGTAACGCGCGGGGTTTTCCACTGAAAACAGGTGAAATTATTTTGACCCCCCCATCAGAGGTATTGAAAAAATTCTGACCCCCCCGGTCAAGGGGTTGAAAAAATTCTGACCCCCCCTCAAACCCACCGGCCCCCCCCCTGTTGTTAAAAAATGATCACTCCCTAAGGCTTTTAGGTCCCTTTTAGGGCCGCTCATGTAGGAGTACATCATGCCCCAATTATCGCAATGATGCAACAATGGAATGGTGGTAAGTCTGCTCACCAGTATTTCATTGGAGCATCATGGCGACCCTCCAGGTGTGCGTCAACCCTTATAGTCTCGGCATGATGCTTGAACGCAGATCTGAACTTTTTTTCCAGGGCTACATTTGTGACATGTACTGGAAATAGGGACCTTAATGTACCCTGCATTAAGGGCCCTTTTCGCAGATCCTGTCACATTTAAGCATCAAGACGACCAATGCACACCCATGTATCACTAGCTCTTGAAGGGCTAATTAGGCCGCCCCCTAAACCACCAAGCTTGGTATGTACTTAAAACTTATATAACAACCCAAACTGTACATTGGCCATATATAATCACTGACCCGTTCTTTGCCCCGCTATCCCAGCGCGATGCTTTCAGGGACGACCTTTATAAAGGTCGCGACTGAAAGCACAAATGCCCGACGTAGTGATGCACTTAAGCATATTGACCAATGATGCATTTTGCATATTGACCCATTACCGTGATGAAATGAAACGCCAATATTCTCACAGACCATCATGACATCACGACGACCTAGGAAATACGTCATATTTATGGAGAGAAAACTGCATTAGACAGCAATTGATGAATGGGTGTTTTTTTTTCTCAGTGCCGGCGGACGTGTGTATACTAGACACACAGAAGGGGAAAAGAGACAAGATCTAGAACCTTTTATCATGACCTAGGGGTGCCCAACCAGGGAATGTTGCATTACCGACCCTTAAAGGGTTAATCAACCCCAATATTCCTCTTGCATATATTTTTGGCTTAAGGCCAACGCTGTTCACTTTGTATTAGCGAGCCATTCCATTCACCACAGAAAAGTAGCTTACAAGAATTCCTCTTCATTCTTCATGATCCGCGTGATGCATCAAGTACATGTGCCGCTATGATACGTGAATGCATCTGGTGAGTTAGGCTGGTGCATCTGTGCAACATATTTAGAAATCGTATCGAACCTGTAAAATCCTTGTCATAATCAAAAACATGTGTAGGTCTGGTGTGTAGATTTAAACAAAAAAGAAGAAAGCTGTATGGGTGCAACGTGACGAGGGGCAACAGATTGCAGCCCCGAAAGGGTTAAGAATTACACTATGTTATAAAACCCCCAGTCACCTTGGCTTTGACATTGAAACATTTTGAAACCCAATTGTCAATGTCAACGCTAAATTGGTCGATGGCTGTTTATATTGGGGAAAGGGTAAGAATGAATTGTCATCACTCTTAGCTAAACTTTAAGTATTATCAGTTGTAGTTAGGGGTCAGTTAAAAAGTGTAATACCGTTGAAATATGAATCAACTCCCACCTGCCCCCCCCCTAGAAAAGGGACTTAATTCCCCTTGAAATAAAGTCCCTTTTCAAAGATCGCGTCATATGTTGTCCAACAGTGTTCTGTATCTCTATATTTATAGGCAAGTTGAAGGGGACAAATTAGATAAACGGTGGTACATTACACCACCGTCTGTAGATGGACCTTTTTTTTAAAGACTGCCTTAGTGTTAATCTTGTGTTAGTGCCAGAAACCAGACCCAGGTAGCAAGGGTACATTGGGCCAATGTCGGCTTATATTGGGCCAAGCATGGACAAGCATGTCCCAATGCTCCATTGCTGATTGGGGAGGGACCAGAAGGGCTAGAAACAAATGGTGGGCGTCTACCCGAGGAAGGGCACACGGTATAGGCAATAAGAATCCCGAATCATCACCAGGCAGAGAATCAAAAATTCATATTTCATCTTTAAAATAGAAGTTTCCTGTGATTTACTCCTATATTGATCGGTTATGTTATTCTTTATACAAGAGCATTGTTCAGAATAAGCTACTATTGTCAGTGGTCTTCATTATGTTGAGTGCTACTTTAATTGACCACTCATACATTGAACTGTTTATGACAGTATATCATTATGCATTAGTGGGCCTGAAAGGGTTAACCCTTTAAGTGCCGAGGATGCAGCAGTGCACCATGCCCTTCATTGTATCATGCCTAACCTCAAATAGTCTGTAAGCCACGGCTTCTACCGACTGATACGCAGGGTTCCACTGTAGTCATAAAGTATTAATACATGTATCCTACACAATCCTCAAATGGTTATACATTTGTACCTGATGTAAGAGTGCACTACCTGAAGGAACAGAGGTCATATCGTGCACAAGTCAAAAAGTGCATAATCTTTTAACTCTTTAAATCTCTGAGTGAACTCTTTAGGAGATGGCAATACAGGAGTGCATCATGCACATTGGTCGGTTTGAAGTCGTATTGAGTCTGGTTGCAAGAACTTCATTGGCCAGTGGCGGATTTAGAGGGGGCGGGGGCGCCCCTCCCCCCTTTCCCCAGTACTTAGGAGTTTAATTACATATTTTGGACCCCAAAATTTGCTCTAAAATAGGAGGTGCGCCCCTCCTTTTGGGCTGCGCCCCCTCCTTTTTCAAATCCTGGATCCGCCACTGATTGGTGAATCATCTCGACCCTCTGGGGTATATCTAGTGTATCAACTACATGTATGTAGGGTTAGCTTGATGCACGAGTGTCGGCCTGGTCACTGGTCAGCAGACTCGACTCAGCTGCATTCAAGCATCATGCCGACCAATGAGCATAATGCATGAATACACTACATGTATCTAGTTTTTAAGCACTAAGTGCATCATAGTGCATTAATCTCTTAAGCGCCGCTGATGCATTAATGCATTATGCTCACTGTTCGTCATTGATGTATGAAACCTGGTAAGTAACTCGCCTCGGCTACATCCATGCATCATGCCGAGCCCACAATGTTGATACAGTTCATGCATCGGGATCGGCATGATGCTCCAATGAATGAGTTTCTCATTGATCAAGGCTGCTTTCATGAATGGTGACGACCAATAGGCATGATGCAATAATGTAATGTGTGGCCTTAAAATGGATAGTTCATGTTCACTCATATTATATCAAAAAACCGCCTCTTCTTTGACACACCTCCGCTGAAGTTCACTGCCATTGGTCCATTATGCCTTCAGCATGATGCATGAATCAGCACTCATGCATCACGACGACTAATAGGCATGATGCATTAATGCACACTTCCGACCATAGCCCTATAAGGACCGTTTTAGTGTTGGAATGCATCATGCCATGATGCATAGGTCATCATGATGCACCAATGATGTGTTGGCGAGTCTGCTCACCAGCACTTCATTAGTGCATCATGCCGACCCTCCGGTTACACAAGAAGCAACACAGCAGGGTCAGCATGATGCTTTGATACACCGTTCTGACCTTAAACGATTATAGGTTCAATAGGCTTACCAGTAGATGGTTCCAGCTGGGCGAGCTGGCCCCCTTTCACAGTCACATAGATACCTGGTACTTTGTATGCAGTGCAGATCGAGAGGGAGAGGGAGGGGGAAGGGAGGGTGGCGGAGGAGGGAGGGAGGGGGAGGGAGGGGCCGAGGGAGGAGCTACAGAGGTGTGCTTATATAAAAGCCTCCAGATGAGACTTACCTACCAGAAACTACCCTTCTCCTCATACATAGTACTACAACCAGTGATTGTATGACTGACAATTATTACCTCTCATCACTGTGCCACTACTACTGCTAATGCTGCCATTGCTGCTTAAGGTACTCTTCCAGCTTCAAGATCAATCACATTGCTCCCGGCGTCCCTCATCCCATTGGCAATTGACACTGGGAGTCCATCCCTGATCTGCTAGAATCCAAGGAGAGACACTGCAAAAGCATCTTGAAGTTGCTTCATTTGATTTGAAATAGACTGATTTGATTCTTCAAAATCGGTTTATTGGTCATGGAATAGAGATAATACGCAGAGCTTATGGTGGAGCCTGTGGTATCATAGTATACATAGATAAGGTGCGTCCAGGTACCATTGCTCCAGTACATTAACCTTGGGTTTGCTGAAACCCTGGAGAAGACCACGACCCTGGATAAGAAATACACAGAGAGGTGAACCCAGATCAAACAAACCCTGGAGAGTCCAGACCACCCTGGCTGGTCAAGGCCCCACTCAACAAGCCTACTTACGACGCATTACAACCTGCACTGAATACCCTGGTACCCATTCCAAGTACATGACCTTTGAATTCAAGACATATATCAGAAAGTAGCAAAACCTCTTTGAAGAACTCACATCCATTGCATACCCTGAATACCCCAAAACACCTTCCACCCAGTCCACACTGAACCCATTGTCCCTACCTGCATCCCCATCTACCAATACACCTCGACCATGCCCTGCACCATGGAGACCCTGAGGGGGGTAGTGAACTTCCTCCAGGAGTTGGTAGTCCTAATGACACACCTGTTGGTGGCCTACCTGGTGGCAGCCTGGAGGGTTGTGAGGCCCAGGAGGAGGAAGGATGTGGCAGGGAGGACTGTCTTAGTCACTGGAGCAGCCTCTGGGTTAGGGAGACAACTGGCGCTAATATTTGGACGTCTGGGGGCCAGGACGGTGCTGTGGGATATTGATCAGGTGAGTGCTGGGGCTCTGTATTTAACACTGTATGTGAGATATAAGCAAATGTCAACGTATTCAACGATGCCTTACCAAGGTACGATGCAAAAATATCCCACGCTTATTGACATTTGCATTTATGTCATGGCCCACAGGGTTAGATTGCTTTTTTACTCAGATTCAAAGTGCCTGCGTCTTGTTTACATCCACCATCTTGGATTTTGAACAGCCATGGAATATGAGCCCATTGTATTCCATCCCCCTATTGAATATGGCAGTTTAGTACTAATCTATAGTGGCGTTCGTGACATTTATAAGCCGTAATACCTCGCGTATCTGGCGCACCTTGCGGATAAGTTGAAGGAAATGATGCAAGGCGCATATAGGGGTCGATTCTGCATGAGCAGACTTATACTAATTTCATGTGCATGTAATAAACACTCTTGAGTTTTGAAATGTACTGTAAGTCTAATCTGTGTGTATAAGTTGCGCCTTATGTGCGAGGTAACATCATGATACTCTAAATTTTCAAGGGAGTGTGGTGTATTCATACATGTATCATAACCATTGGTTGGTATGATGCACTAATGCAACCCTGGGGAGTAATTTAGAAGGGCTGCATGCATGCATCGTGCAAGCTGCATAGGGTTGATGCAACAAAAAAGTGCTGGTTGGAATCACTTCAGAAGGATCGACGTTATGCACCATACAGTGGAGGCGTGTAGACTTGCATTATGACGATAAAGGAACATGAAGTTAGAGATATCCCACAGCCCCCGAGGGGTATTGTCACAGAAATGGCATATAAAGATACATTGTAATTGTATCGGTTGATGTCCTATATCATATGTAGTACATATACAATTGACGTCAGAAATGACGTGAGATTGTTTCAGAACACCATTCTAGTATAGTGTTTACATTGTATGAAATGTACATTCAAAATCAAATATACATCAATGTAAGTTTATACTGTCTTACACAGAATTACTGAGGGGCACTCCCACCAGTCCTGTACTCCTCATATATGTCGAGTTTGACGTCATATGTGACACCTCCATTAAGGACAGTAACAAATTTTGACCCCTTACGGCTTGAGAATCAGTCACGCATTAATGCTTCGGACCCATCGGTCGTTATGGTGAATGAAGGTAGTCGTGCCAAGGAAATGGCCAGGGCTACATTCCCGTTGAATGGCCCTATGATACACTTAATAGTTTTATTTTTTGAACCGAAATGTAGTACTTAACCGTCCAGAATTAAGCTCAAGATGCGCATTATAATATTTCCACCATTTGAGGGTGCGTCTTCAAACACGAAGACACCCTATATGACATACTCGAGGATTTCCAGTATACTTCGCTTATTGCCTTAGCTACGAATAGTCGGTGTAACTTATTCAGCCTTACAATGTCATGTATAGTTTCAAATTATTTCTCCGGCATACCGTCGACCCTTGCTTTCTCAGATATGGAAAATGCAAGGAAAAATGTCTGAGGAAGCAAAGCGTCGAGGAAGGGAGGGTTGGCTGTATAATATTGTGCAGCCACCAGACAGACATAGGTAGCTTTCAGAAAAAGTATGATTAATAAATAGATATCTATTGTCTCCATATTATGCAAGTCAGCATAATGCTGAGTAGCTAAATTAGACGGTTTTCCGGTTTTAGAATGAACGATGGGGGAAAAAAGTGCTATGACGTCCTTCAGTGATCATTCGTCTATCACACTTACAATGCCGTTGTATATTTTTTGTGTGTGTATATATATATATATATATATATATATATATATATATATATATATATATATATATATATATATCGTGGTTCTACTCCAGAGAAAGGGATAGCGCCGTTTTTAAGCTTGGTGTTTCAACTGCAAGCTTCTGGGAATTATTTTCCTCTGTAGGAACTCGGTATGAAACTGCTGGTCTATTCATCAATCTCACGTCCAATTTAATGGTAGTTTTGACCAAAGTTAATATTTAGAACTATTCGTTTTAAAGCGTCTGTCGGTTGCTGTCATGAATTGCAAATCTAATGTACCACAAACCCTATATAACCGAGTCTTATGGAACATTTCAGAGAGTATAAGTATTGGCTTTTAGAGTATATTACTGAACTCAGAGAGCATGGCTCTCAGAGTTAGCGAGCAAACACGCCAACACTTCATAGGTGCATCGTGCCAACCATGAGGTATGATGCACTCCTGCATCAGTGGCGCTAAAAGGGATAAGGGTTGCATCATGCTAACTTACCAGTAGATTATAGCTGATGATGCATTATTCAGCTGTGAAAGGGTTAACTCATGGTATGTGGGCATATTGCCAAGTTCTTCCACACCAGTAAGATGTCCTTGTAATATAATCTATCATATTAACACGCAGTGACTGGACCTTCCTAAACTGGTCACCACACACACCCCCCACCCACCCATACTCATTCTTGCTATCCCTGTTGAAGAGAGACGTATTATGAATTTGGTAACATCTTGTTTAATATCATAATTCCATCTATTAGTATGTTAGTACATTTAGCCTTTAGTTCTGAAATTTCCGTCATGAGTTAGGCCTTTAAAGATTGCATAATGGCCATTAATTCACGTCTGGTTATGAGGCACGGTCCCGGGGGGTAACTCGCCAGTGCAGCATTAGTGCTTCATGAAGAGAGAGAACATCGTGCATCCTTATATATACCTCTAGAGGCCCTCTGGAGGGTCTTGCCAAAAGATGACGATGAAGAACCTCTATAAACGTTTTCAGAGAGTGCTGAGTAAAACATGTATAGTGTATAACTCGTTTTTATAGTATTGACAAAAAGAAAATACAGCACATTGTATGGAAAACTATTTTTGAGATGTAGAAAAATGTGCATGTTTCCTCCAAACGATTATCTAAACAATTATTTAGCAAGACAAAAATGTGCAGGTTTTCTCTTTGGGTTCACGTTTCATTTTTGGCAAGACCCTCCTGGTGCTTCCAGGTTCAAGATCCTTGGTCGTCATGATGTCCCTATACAGTGCTGGTGAGTCTGCACTTCATTGGTGCATCATGCCAGGGGCGGTATGATGCATCAATAAAGCCCTTACAATTCAAAATTATCTGGAATGATTTACGCATCATGGCGACCAGTTGGCTCGATACATTATCAATGCACTATCATGTACAACCAATGCAATAAGGGGTTTACTGAATAAGTAAGCAGAGGTATATATATAAGACGGGGGGGGGGGGGGTCGTGGATGACGAATCACAAAGAGGCTTTGTGGAGGTGTGGCCATCCAGAGAAGTTCCAGGATTCAGGAAGCCTTTTCATAAAGTTCGGCGAGTGTTATTCATTTTTATGTGAAGCGAGTGAATTTTCAGGCAAGTTTCCTGATTTTAAGAATGGTGTGCAATTCTAAAAAAAATACTTGCCAGACTTGAATTCTGGCATTCTGTAACAAATCTTCCAAATGACGACTCTGTACTGTCAGTATTGTCATACTGACGACTCAGGTCGTCATTTTGACTACCTAAAGTTGTAGTTTTAGGTATCGTCAACTTGAGGACCTAAAGTGGTCACCGCTGACTAGTTTCGGCTCTTCCATGTTTTCAGTGTTATGAATTTTGACTCTCTACAGCACTGTGAATGGTACCCTGTGAATAGCCTTCCAGGGGTAGACTCGGTACCAGTCGATATCATGTCTCGCAGTATAGATCTGGGCTTGTGACCAAGACGAGTGGCTCCTTTAAACCCTTCAAGTACCGCCAGCCTGGTCGTCATGATGCACCAATGCAGTGTTTGACCAAGATTGATTGCACAGGTGCGTCATGATTCGGAGTGTATCAGTCGAATGGGGTCGACACGAGGCAGGTTTTTCACCAGGACTGCATTCATGCAACATGCATCATGATGACATGTGGCTTTGAAGTTTGATGCAGTTATGCTTTAGTTGCGGCAGTTAAAGAATTAAAGAGCAAAAATGCGTTCATGGTTCATTCCCATTGCATACACCTGCAGGGCCAAGCAGACTGCTGGAGGGTTGGCATGATGCACTATATGTGAAGTACTGGCATTTCATTGGACCACGGCTCTTGAAGAGTTAAAATACACTATTTGAAGTCCAGGGCCCTCTTCCCGGGTCATTTTACCTCAGGCCGTGGCAAGGTCAATATACAAATATACACATATTATACTATAGTGTAGTGGACTAAATAGGGTAAGGTCATGAAATCCAGATTTCGGGTACAGAAGGTTCAATCGGTATATACTCTTGATCCAGACCAAATGTCTGGCTGTGATCTTGTGAGTGAGAAAACTCTATACCCACCAGCCTAATTGATAGGTTTCTCTGTGCGTTTGCTTGATGAGCACTGACATCGACCTACCAGAACTGCATTCATGCATTGTGACGACCAATGTGCATGATCCATTGGTACATAACAGTCCTCAATGGTGCATTGATCCATAAGCAGACATTAAAAGGCCAACCAGGCCTCCCCCTCCCTTCTCAATATCCATCTATTCATTTATCTATTTATTCATTTCATCTATCTATTATCATTAGTGTTGGGGAGGGGTACAAATCTGTTATGGTTGGGCAGGTTAGGCGTGGATCCAATGATTTTTCCATCATAAGCGAGTCCCGGTCAGGCCATTCTCTGCGTCTTCTTCAACTGAGGCATGTTGACCTACATCCACATCTGGGCCACTGATAGACTTTCGTCGAGCAAGGAGCCCAGTGGGAATGGATGGACTGCGACTCGGTTACAATGGAAAATCATTGGATTCTTCTTTATTTTGAATATTTTAGACATAATAAGCATGGAGGGATCATATAGACTATCTGAGGATGTGTACATTTTAATATGGAGACTTGTCATGGTTGGATTCCATATGAAAAGTGTGTGTAAAGACAGGACTACTGCTACAGGTTAGATTTTATTATAGACTATCTGAGGATGTGTACATTTTAATATGGAGACTTGTCATGGTTGGATTCCATATGAAAAGTGTGTGTAAAGACAGGACTACTGCTACAGGTTAGATTTTATTTATTTTCACATTGGATTTCATCACCGTTCAGTGTGGTGTAATGGCTAAGGCTTCCGCCTACTTCCACTGCAGCCGGGGCTCAATACTCCTACGAGTTGGGACGATTTTTCACATTGAAACAATGGCGAGACTGAATGTGTATGTCTCACCACTCTCCCAAAATATTCTAAGTCCATCTTGACCTCGAAAAAATATATCCAAAGATCCCGAAAATGAACATGTGCATATATGCTCTGGTAAGGCACTGGTAGAGGACAGCATAACAGTAAAGGAGGTGGCACAATAGTGGTATAAAGGCGGATAAGGCACACTATACGCAGTTAGTCACCTTCACCGATAACTTAAATAGATCCTCTTTATATTGACCCAGGTCCTTTGTGGATTAAAATGCCTGACCCCCCCCCCTCCCTGCAGCAACCCCCCCCCCCTTCTCCACAGTCAAATTAATTATGGAGCCGCATGGTGCCTCAGAATGCACTTCATTGATTGGCATGATGCACTAATGCAGGGCTGGTGAATCTACCCAATCGGGCTGAATTGGTGCATCATACTGCTTAGCCCTCAGTGAGTGTATCAATCTTGTGAGCATTGCATGATGCAAGAATGCAGCACTGGCACCTTGAGGAAATATCGGCTCAGAGCATTTACAGCCCAATGTAGTGTTGAAATGGTTAATATACAGGATAAGTCTAGCTATTGGAGTGATGCCAGAAACTACACAGTGTTCTTGAATTAGCTCTTATGGCGTTGTTAAAAAAAGTGAACTTTGTTCTTGAATACTGACCTCATGACGGAACTTAATTTCTATCTGGGCTATGTTCCTTAATGAAGTGATCTAGTGTATCAGCTTCATTAATCAGATGGTAAAAAGGGAGTTGTAATCATGAAATATATTTTATATAAAAGATACCAAGAGAAATATGTTGCCGAGATGTGAATAGGATCGAAAATTAGATCAATGATATGACACTTTTATTTTGTGCAGAATTATGCGGGGCCAATGGTACCCTGTAGGCATGGTGGTTGACATCAGTGCTTATAGGGTTGACCCGGGATACGTTATTAACCAATCAGATCATTTCCTGTATTCACTGCAGACTTTTTTGGGTACATTATGTAATACCTGGTACCCATCATGCTGGTTCTTGTTAAACTACCATATATAAAATACCTCGGCCCTCGAATGCTGGCCACCGGAACTGTCAAAACGGAAGTAGTATTGATGGCGTGATTAGTAAAGCTTAAAGATAATAAAAATAATTACCCATAATTACGATTATTCCTTTAGTTCTACTATTCTTAGGTCTAAAAATACCATTATTCTTTGCAAGAGGGTTTCAATGGTTTTGTTAACTTTTTGTCCATTATCACAGCGCCGTAGGCGCTGGTCAGTGCTTATCTTGCCAGGCGCCAGATCAAGCAATGGCGGCCCCACTAGGCCTCCATACTAAGCTGGTGTAAAAAGAAATCACCCAGTCTAATATAAGTGTTCTGGATAAGGATTTACTGCTATCTGAGCTTTATTCAGCGTTCCAAGGTAGATTTGATCCTTCAAAGGCCGATAGTGCAATAATGCATCATGTCCGTTGGTCATCATGCCTCATCGGTCTACTTCTAGGATATGCATTCAAGCATCATGCCGACCCAATGGTGTTACTGCACTTCCAGAGGGTCGTCATGATGCACCAATGATTCATCAAATGACATGATGCATCTCTGAATCAGCATCCTCTTTAAATTTTAACATTAAAGGACCATCTATCTGTTTTTGACAGGAAGGTAACGAGGAGACGGCCCGGATGGTACGACGAGCCGGGGGCGAAGCATTGCCGGCTGTATGTGATGTGAGGAGTAAGGTAAGGAAATTTTAATTTCTCTCTTAAAAGAGGAGCAGCCCACTGTAGGAGTAGAAGTGTCCATTATTTACTCTTTGTTTTATATCTATATATAGGAGGACGTACATAGAGCTGCTCAGTATGGGGGTAGATGTACTCATGTGCTTAGCATGTATAAGGGTTCCCACAAAATCCCCATACTCAAATTCCATGACATTTCCATGACTTTCCATGACAAAAATCTAATTTTTACTATATTTGGACATTATCAGGTTCGACCTTCCGGCAAAATTCCTGCAATTGAGGTGGAAAAAAATAATAAACATTTAGTTTTCCCATTTTCTATGGCTCAAGAAGATATTTTCAGAAATTCCATGACATGCCATGTCTTTTTCCTGACAACTTTTAATTCTATGTCATTCCATGACTTTCCATGACGCGTGGGAACCCTGATATGTGTGGGGGGGGGGAGGGTAGATGTATTAAGGGAGCAGCTCAGTGTGGGGGTAGATGTACTCATGTGTTAAAGGAGCAGCTCAGTGTGGGGGTAAATGTACTTATGTGTTAAGGGACCAGCTCAGTGTGGGGGTAGATCTCGGGGGTAGATGTACCCATGTGTTGAATTAGCAGCTTAAGGGAGACATAATCATTAATAACTCCTTTCTCTCTCCCTATATAGGAAGACGTACAGAGAGCAGCCCATATGTTAAGGGAGCAGCTCGATGTTGGCGTAGATGTACTCGTTAACAATGCCGGCGTCATGGCCTGTAGGAACCTGCTTGATCTCAGTGAAGAAGAAATCACCAACACCCTCAATACCAACACGCTGGCACACTTCTGGGTAAGTCCTTTTTTTATATTTATTGGGGAGATTTTATGTATCTTTAAAAAGTTATAATCATTTGAACGATGTTTTACCTCAAGAGTAACCAGGTGAAAAACACACCTGGGCTCTTCCTTAGTTAAGGTCGAATTCCACTACTAGAAAAATGGGTGTGAAATGTCTGTGATTTTGGATATCAGCAGCCTTGGCCAATTGACAATAATCTAAATCACAAGGGGCCTCACTCTACCTTTACGTAACCCGAATCCTACCAGTAGCCGATATTGAGCACTGGATCTCTGTGATTTTGATTCCATTGCCGATATTAGGCAGTAGATCTCTGTGATTTTGATTCTATTGCCTTATTGGGCATCCAAGTCCTGTGGAATACGCAGGTAGACAGTGGAATCAAAATGATAAACTAAATCACAGAGATTTGTGGCTCTTTGTGAAGAAAATATCAAAAACTTTGGCAAGGATTCTTAGGCCTTCCTTAGACAATATCTCCACCCCAATATCGGCTACACAACCACATATCCTATATCACAAGGATTTTCTGCCCATTTTCACATCATGTGATTTGGCCTTTACACCTTCCTGGACAGGACCGAAAAGAAAATCATCCCCTTTTCATCAAAGATTCCCATAAAACATAACAATCTGTAGAATTGAATTCCACCCACTCATTGGGGATTGAAAGAAATCTTTGGCACACTCAAACAGATATCCACAAGCGCACCTGTTAGACATTGTCAATTGATTTGTATAAGCTGCGTCTGGTTAACAGGTTTGGTAAAAGCTTACTTTTTCACATCACATGCATAATCTAGCACCTACTGCCAAAAATGGCAGTAGGTGATCTACACCTACTGCCATTTTTAGCAGTAGGTGCTAGATTCTGCAGTGGGCATTTTAAATTGTTATTTATATGAACTTATATTAAAAACAACATTTTAGAAGCATGTGTATTCTGAAGATCATTCATAGACCTACATATTTTCTGTACATTTCATTCATTATGATATCTATCATCACTCTATAAATTCAGCTTTTGTGATGGAAATCTGGGTAAGTTTTGGTGATCCAAAAGTGTAGGCAATTTGTGGTGTCTTAATCATAATTTGTGGTCAAATTTGAGAGTAATATGTGCAAGGTCATTATCCTATCTACATCCATACAGGTTCTCAGGTATCTAACTCAGTGCATTTGCAAGAAAATCTCAATAATTTGATAAAAACATCAATTAATAATCAATAATTTTCATATCATCTGCTAAATATAGGGGCATACGCCATATTTGGCAGTACCTGCTATATCTAAGGTACATGCCATATTTTGCAAGGAAGACCTACTTTGTGTAGGGACATACACCATATTTGGCAGTACCTGCCATATCTAGGATACATGCCATATTTTGCAATGGAAACCTGCTGTATTTCAGGATATACGCCATATTTGGCAGTACCTGCTATATCTAAGGCACATGCCATATTCCACAGGTACTGCAAAATTCATGGATTGACCTAACCTGGTTAAATAATTATAAGTCACACTCTAAGGTCCCTGTTATACGATTATATACAGCTATAATCTGAAAACATAATGCAAAATTTTATACCTAATTGTCGAGTTGTGTAACATAACTGTTTTAGAATCTTTTTTAAATCAATATTAATGATGTAATATCATTGATGTTTCAGACAGTACAGGAATTCCTGCCTGATATGATAGCAAACAGATACGGCCACATCGTGACCATCTCCTCCATGTCAGGAGTACAGGGCAGCGCCATGGTATCTGACTATAGGTGAGTATAGTCATGTTATTCTACAAACATACTACTTCCCTAATACCTTGCATATATAATTAAGGTGAGCCTTATACGCAAGTATGCACCCCTAGTGTATGTACCTTATAGAGTCTGTAAAGCTTATAAATGTGCCTTATAAATGAGGATTTTACACAAAAGAACAGTATTAAAGCCACCGAAATGTTTTGGTCTCAGATGGAATGCTCCTTATAGGGCTTAGGATTGAGGTCCTGTGTCCGCCATTGCTTGATCTGGGAACTGGCGAGATAAGCACTGATAACAACCCATGATGGGTACCAGGTGTTACATAATGTACCCAAAAGTTTCTGCAGTGAATGGAGGGAGTCATCTCATTGGTTGATAATGTATCCCGGGTCAGTCCTATAGGATCAGGTTAAGATGGGGGTGTGCCTTATACAAGTGAGCTGCAGCTTATGCAATGTATGTGAGGTACACCTTATAAGCTAGGTATTACGGTAGGTCTTAATTATAAAGGGCCTCTGATCTGAGGCTTAATTATTTCACTGGCCTCAATGGGCTGTCTGATATTTAAGTCGCGCGAGGACTGGCTTGGTGATCCTACCAGTGTTACTGAGTGTAGTGGACAGTGAAAATATCTAGGATCACCGGGACTTGATCCTGGATCTCTGGCATGACATTCCAGCATGCTAACCATTACACCATGATCCCTTGCCTCATATTTCCACCTTCCAACCACAGCTGAATCAGTATGATACACACTAGGGGAGCAGTGATTACAGGTATCTGGCCCCTGAGGGTCAATCTACCAGGCACGAGGATTTCTGGTCCCCTACATGTACACGGTCTTATTTTAATTGTAACCCCATATCTATAGACCATTATATTATGTGACACAGTAACACATCTTACCCCATTACATCCACACGTCCATTATTGTACACTACAAAATATAGGTTGACGAATGCATACCCAGGTGCCCCCAGCCAGCCTCCAGTGACTAGCAACGACTACAGCATCAACAGACCATGACAGCTTTAATTCTAAGAAGCTACTGATTTTACCATAATTTATATAGAAGCAGAGAGGACCCTTTAAGGGCCGCTTAAAGCACCAATGCATCATACCCTACGGTCGTTATGATGCATCAGTGTAGCCTTGATGAGTAACACGCCAGGAGGGCGATTCATAAAAACTCACGAAGTCAGCAAGGACAGACGACCTTAGAATTGTGATTTTTGTTAATACATAATAATTGCTGAAAATGGTGGAATTAACATTCTTATGCATACTGTGATCAATCACCCTTTATAATCATTTAACCAAAAGTCTTTTTAAGGCTTGATAGGGTTGGAATATCTATATAATGTGCAAATAATTCTTGATATATCTTTCTAGAATGATCGTTTCTAAATTCATCGTTTTACCTTAATTGGTCGTCAGTTTTTATGAATCGCCCTCCAGGGCTACATACATGTGTTATGCGCTATTTGAGAATCTGCGCAATTTCAGAATACTATAGCAGAGATACTGAACCTGGAAACAAGTTGATTTAAAGGCATAGATTTGATAATCATGTTTATAGCAACTCCATAATGTTTTGGTTTTCTCCCTGTCACCTATGACGTCATTGGTGACGTCATGCTGCCTCAGTGACGTCACCCGCAGTGGCTAGCAGAGTGCCCATGATCTATGAGCGCATCGGTGCATAGGACGACAGGCTGTCGAGATGTGAATAAGGAGTCTATTCTTTATAAAACAAGTAGATACCTCTCGCATGACACTGACTAAATTGAAAGTGTTTTTAGAAACCTCCAATACAGTCAAGTCTCGATATATCAGTCTTCAAAAAGTCGGTTGATTCACTTAGGGCCAAAACCCACTACCCGATTTTACAATAATCGGTACCATTATCGGTCAAATATTACATAATACACATCAACATTGCTCAGTTTGAGCTGATAGGCTGGTGCAATCTAGGAATAAGTCACCGATTCTGTGGCCGGTTGTACAACACACTGCTGATTCTTATTTTGATTCCCAATTTTAACAAATCAAACATGTTTGAAAATCCCCGTACTTAATGAATTGGATTATACCAATATTTTTAAGGTTGTTTCTTTTATGAAATGATTTTGTAGTAGCAATGATTTCCCACCTGATTTGTACTATCTGGCATATTGGATTGCCCATCTAAAACCCTACAATTGCCGATTCTGCAACCGATTTTAATGTGTATCCTGATAATCGTCCAGTTTTACAATCGTCTAATGGGTTTAGGCCCTTACCGGGCACCTATACCACCAAACAGATTTGATCATAGCCATTGAATTCTATTGTAATCATGATTCAGAGAACCAGCCGATTTAGGAACCAGCCAAATTTAATCTCAAACGAAGGTGGCTGGTTTATAGAGACATGACTGTATCCCTAAAGAGTTACGAGCCGTGAGGTGCACCACTGTGCACTATATACACTCCTAAAATGCATTCAAGGGCACTTCCATCTTGCAGAATGGGCTGCCATTTTGTGATGCCTAAGACGGCATCCATAATATGCAACGTGAATTAAGCCTTTTGGGCTGAATCATTCCCATACAGTCAGAGAGATTATCAAATTCAATGCTAGTGAGTCTTGATTTGTGCATCATGGCGACCATAATGGGTTGCACACACTAAGTCTGAGAGCTGTCAATCATGTTGGATCCATGTCATGCAGCTACTTAATACCCCTGGTATACATCTCAGGTATTCCCTGTAACTGGACCGTACAGCTTCTTGGAATTAAGGGCCGTTTTCCACCACCTGATAGGGCCCTTCTACCGGCCGACAGCTACACTTCACTACCACCTCGGCCGACAGGGCTTCCGTCTATAGGGTTCAATAGAAGAGCATGGGCTCTGTCAGCCGACATTAGCATTTTCTATGGGTATATCAGCCAATAGAGGGGCCATGTCGGGTGGTGGAAAATGGGCCTAAGACCTTATTACAAGGCTGTATTTTCGAATTATGATAGTTCTCTGAATTGTAGTTGGCGAAAAACGAAAGTAGGCTAAGGTGATAAACGTGTCGAGTCTCCTCATTCCAGTCTAGACTTTTGTCGAGCATTTCTGTGTGATAGCTGACTACAAGGCGTAACCATAGATGTTGTAGTTGTTGAATATTTTTATTGGTTACTCATACATACAATACAAAGTGTACTTTTTTCATGTCAACCAATGTGCGGAAAAAAGAATGATAAGAAAAATACATTGAATCAAAGACAATAAGCAGTAGAAATACAAACAATGATTATCGTCATCAGGGTTTTATCCAGCAGCAAAACAGAACCTATAGGTCTACGATACTCATCAGTCCAAAGTTAAGACTTCAATTATGTCATGGGTTTATGTCTTAGAAACTTTCATAAAGTTCTTGAAGATTTCAATCGTTAAGGCCGACTTTTGGTCCTTATTCAAGCCATTCCAGAGCATCTCACCCCTATACAATGGGCTTAGGGCCTAAACCCATTAGACGATTGTAAAACTGGCTGATCATCAAGTTAAACATCAAAATCGGTTGCAAAATCGGGCATTGTAGGGGTGTAGAAGGACAACCAATGTGTTAGCTGATACAAATTGAGTGGTGATCAATGCTAGTACATAATAATCCCTCAAAAGAGAAAGGTACAACCTTGAAGATGATGGCACAGTCCAATACATTACCTACCAGGACAATCTAACATGTTTGATATGTTAAAATCGTGAATAAAAATAATGAGTCTGCAGTATGGTGCTGAATCGGCCACAAAATCGGGACTTATTGTTAGATTTCAACACCCTATCATCTCAAACTGAGCAATATCTATGTGTATTATGCAATATTCAGCCGATAAATGTTCCGATTATTGCAAAATCGGGTAATGGGTTTTGGCCCTTAGCTTATATTGCACTAGGTTAGGACGAACAACCTTCAGGTGTATTTTTGCGCTACTCCTGGTCACGCGGTTCGGGATTCTGATATTCTCTGGATCTCTAGGCACTTTGTACATTTATTGTCTATAAGTGCTCATTCCTCCTCTTTATCAACTTTTCACAATTACATTCATGATATAGTGCATCAATAGAGATTGTCTGTGGGTCTCGGATTTTAAGACAACATCGCAGACAATGATTTTGCAGAGTATCCAAAGGACCTACATTCATGTCATAATTATGCACAATCCAACACGAAATCACCATAATCAAGTACACCCCTCCGCCCGACCCTGCTTTCAATGGTTTTTTTTTTCTCGATTCAAAGCAAAGAACCGAAAAATGTTAATGTGCATGTGTGTGGGGAGGGGGGTAGGGGTGGGGGGTCGTCTAAATCACTATTATATATTATGCGCGCTAATGCCTGTTTATAAGTGTACCAAAATTAATAAGAGGAGCACATGAAGAATCAGTCCCATAAACAATGGCGCCATGATTGCCTCGGGTTGATATCCTTTTCAGACCATGATGCCCAGTGGAAACTAGGCAATTCACCAGCACTGCATTATAAATGCATCATGGCAGCCACTCCCCCATTAATGGTGCTGATGCAGGAGTGCATCGTGCCATTTGAGTGACTTCCAAGGACTACCTTAGGGTCTAATGCAGCATGGTAACCAATGGGCACGATGCATTAATGCATTAGCGGCCCTTGAAACTGAAGGGTTAAGCAGGCATGATGTGTTAATATCAGTCTCACTAGTGCTGCTTTCATGCATCATGGCTATAAGTGGACATTGATACACTTTTAGCTTTTAGCTAACTCTTTGAGTATCACCTAGCATTTTAATGTTTCATGCCCGTTCCTCGATGAATCTAGGATTTTAAAATTACCCATTTCATTCTGCAGGTAGTAATATACAGGCCTTTCCGCTGAAAAGATGGTTCACTGAATGATTTGTCCCCCCCCCCTTCTAAAAAAACAAACTTTTTCATACAATACTTCGGATAAATGGGATTTTGAACATCTCTATCTAAAAAAAACACACATGAAAAATCTCCATTTCGAGCAATTCTCTTGAACGTTTGTCTATAATCTCCCACCTCGTTTTCTATTTTTCAGTGCGTCCAAGTTTGCCGTCATGGGCTTCACTGAGGCATTAGAAGACGAATTGTGTCGTGACGGTTTACGTGATGTCATCAAGACGACAGTAGCATGCCCATACATGGTTAACACCAACCTGCTATCGTCCATCCAACACAGAGTCAAGCCTCTATCCAGGTATGAGGATTCGTGGATTTTGGATTTCTTTTGCACATCATCTTAATATTTCGTGTATATATGGCGCATCTTGAGTATAAGGCGAGCGAAGCGTCATGACGCATACCCGGGGCATGATTTTGATACTCTTTTGTTAAAAATGTAGGCTACCCCGACTAGTACCAGTACCAAAAAATAAAAAATAAATAAATAAGAAAAGGACAAAAAAAAATACGCATATAATACGCATTCGAATATAAGCCACATACCAACTTTGTTGACTGCTTTGAAAAAAGAAAGAAATCAAAGCTTATTTTAAACCAAAATCTTTTCAAAATTCAAAAGTGAATTTAACCCTGAGGGCTACCCTCAGTAGACTGCCATCACCCTAATGCCCCGATGCCAATAAAAAAAGATTAGGGAAAACCATGCATTTGGACGGTGCTACAGCTAGGCGGAAAGTCCCTTTTCCCCATGTTCACTGTGGCATGATTTATGATTTCTTTTCCTATATAGATTACCAACAACATTAACACTTTGATTCCTCTCTTGTCCAGGTTTGACCGAGTCATGGAGCCACAAGATGTGGCCGAGCAGGTGGTGGACGCCGTACTACGTGACGTACGTGTAGTGCACGTGCCCTCAAAGACAAGCACCATGACGTACCTAAAGACGTAAGTAGTATAAAGAAATGGAACTTATGTTACATAGCATTATTTTGACTGGAAGGATAACAATTTAACTTGACTTTTTCTTATGCATTTAAGTTCTCCATATGTTTATTAAATGAAAAAAAAAACGGTTTTCTGTGTGGGGCCTACCCAAAAGAGATATGATATTCTTGATGTTGATTTTAGGTTTTACAAAAAAAAAATGTCGTGCGATAAAACATAAACAATAAACATTAAAAAATATGTTTAAATTTTCAAACGTTTTTTTTTTCTTTGCCAAAACATTTTCAGAATGTTTCCAAATGTTGTAAGGCGTTTTAGTGGGTACACGCTTTGTATATATGAAGGACCTTATGGTTAACATTATGGTACAAATGCTCAAAACCAATTTCCATTGAAAACTTCTCAAACTCTGACATTAATTTCCTCTTCCTCTTTGCAGACTGATGCCCCACAGTGCATTGCGTCATATCATGGACTTTGTAGACACTGGTTTCTACAGCGTCAACGACAAGGAAAGGACGCCTGGCACTAAATGAAGACCGTGTTTTGATAGCTTCTATCACTTGTATATAGAACTACATGTAGTGAAGTACTATTCAGACAGAAATTAATTCAATATTAGATTATTGCGTAAGTTATGTCAAGGTATCCTTGAATGGCATTGGCTCCTTACGTTACAGGTTAATACTTGATATAGCATTTGATGTTAGACTTATGATGGCATATTCATTTTTCAAAAGAAAAAGAAAAAGATAGCTTAAGCATGATATTTATGAACAAATACCAGAGGTCAGTAGACTGGGGTCATTTAAAATGTGGATAATTCTCTCAATATAGTTTCGGCCCTATATGAATACATGTATAGGGAAATACATATGAGAATATCTTAACCACTTGAACGACCATGCGAGACAGCACTATAGAAAACGTTATCAGAGTTGTGTTTTAATATATCACTTATGCATTTATGTTAGGGATTCAACTTCAACCAATCATGCGTTGGGTTCTTCTACGTATGTGTGCTTCGGAGAATCCCTCTTGATGTAATATTTTATTCATTATTACATTGAAGACAACATTCCATATTTATTACATTATCATCGTCCTCATAGCTTTATCATCATCATCATCATCATCATCATCATCATCATCATCATCGTCGTCGTCGTCGTCGTCGTCGTCGTCGTCGTCGTCATCATCATCATCATCATCATCATCATAAACATCACGAAAATCATCACCACCACATCGATATTTTTCATAATCGACATCACGGACAGTCGGGTGTAGTTGATATAATCACTGTATTCCTTTGTTTCATAAGGCATTGCATTGTTATTTGCATGTACATAATCATCGACCATACTAGTATATCCAGGTTGCTATAATGGTCAGCTATATAGTTACACCAATTATTCTTAAGATAATTGTAATATAATTGTAATGATAGGATAATATGTGTGGTATATATGAGTTGTGGTCGTGTTTGATATTAAAGTGGAGCGGTATTGCAGGTGTATTTCAACATTTTTAATTATTGTAACTTTTTTTTACACTTAAACTTCTTTGTCATAATGGTTGAAGGGTAATTCAAATCGATAATCATATTGGGAAATATTTGAATTTCTTAGAGTAAGTTATAATTCTAATATGGTAAGATACTTCAGGGTAATTCAGCAAACTTTGTTTCGTCTTATGTTCTTAAAGATCTGTTTATGTGTATTTTTGATTTAGCTAGAGTTGCATGAACCAGGGTATCAAAACCGTCTTTATAATTTAAACGTCTACATATCTATAATGTTTATCGATTGTATTGAGTCTAGAGGCCACATGAGTTCATTCATCTCAACACAAAATCAGTGACAAAATAGCCTCAAATTTGGAAACAAGTTGCTTCAATCAATGCTATGACAAATCACTCTTTGTTCTCTTAGCGCCCACGCCTGGCTTTGTTGTTGTTTTTTTAATTTGAGGCTATTTTATCATCGATTATGCGTGGCGATGGATCGACTTGGGCTTTTTATGAGTAACTGTGACTGTTGACATAATCAGTATCTAAAGAATCTGTGATATTGTAAAAAGTTCACATATTGACCTTATGACCCTTTAAGGGCCGCATAATGCATTGATACACCGTGCTCATAACTTGGTGCATTAATTAATACATCATATCCTTTGCAAATGCATCATGTCCTTTGCATCAGTGCATCATGCAGGATTGATACATCAGTAGAGGGTCGGCTTGATGCACAAAGGAAGAGTCTATGCTCAATAGCACTTCATTGATGCATCATATCGAGCGATGGGCACGGTGCAAATCTGCATTATCGCCCCTTAAAGGGTTAATAGGTCATACTGATACCACCATTATGGCTATATTTTACATAGCCTCCATCTACCACGAAGTATTGAATTGGTGGACATATCCTGTGTTATCTAAGTATTACTATGTCTGAATAAATATATTCCAGGCTAGACCTCTTCGTTATTTTCTTCTTTATTGTAGGCCTATTGATATTAGCGGCCACTCAAAAGATAACAAGTGCATGTCATTACCGACCCCCCCCCCCCATCACACAAAGATAAATTATTTCGGAAGATTGAAAATAAATCATAATTGAAGCTTTTAAACCTCTCCAATTAGTTAACCAAAATAATTCATATTTGATAAACCATTGATAGAGCAAGGAAAGTCAAATTTCCAGAGAATCTGTTACCTGCAACTATTAAAGTTTTAGCACCTTTCCCAGGTACAATGGACGAGAATGCTTATAGCCCTATGCCCTCGAATTCTTCCCATGCATGTAATCATGTGGTTCTTTGTGTGATTCTCCTGATGCAATGAAGTGGCTTCTATCTATAAATGAAGATCCAGGGCCTAGGCAAAGTTTCTAGCACTTGATTCAAACGCAATTTCATCTATCAAAGTTCATACTTTCCTGCATAATTTTATTTTTATTTTATTTATCATTATTTTATTATTTTTTTGGGGTAGGGGAATCAAGGAAATAGACACTCAATATAATTGAAGCTGGTTAAGAGGGCTGCTTCCTTTCCGTTTGGGCTCCAAACCATAGGCCTAGAGTCTCGGGGCAAAGAGAATAGGGCTTATGTGGATCGGATATAGGCCCCTATTCATATTTTTTAAGTTTAAATGAAGTGTCCAGATTTAGAAGCTACGTGGTCAATCCAAATATAATAAAACTCTGCTGGACAACTGTCCCCTCATGAAAACCGGTTCAGGCTCTCTTAGAGGGGTCAGTTAGCGCGGCGATAAAAATAGTGTTATCCGGTGGCTCTTCTAGCAGATATCCTGAGCGGTTAGACTCCCCGAAGTGATTCCAGCAACTGCCAATGCTAGGTGAGTGAAAATAGCGAAGATGGCGGCCAATGGAGGAAATGTGGATTTTGCTCAAGTTAAATTGGGCTTTATTGGTTGTGGGAAAATGGCGCAGGCCATTGTGAAAGGTGTTATCAAGGCAGGTGAGTGCCGTGTACTTGTCTGTATTAATGTGAAGTCAAAACTACGCTCAAAGTCCCTTCTAACCATACATGTCTCAAAATTAGCATACACTACAGGCATGGGCTCTACCTAGATGGCGCCACGGTGTAATAATCACTAATGCATTGGCTAATAGAAGGGTGAGCAGGCTCAGGGGTAAACCTGACACCAGTTACCCCTCACCCCAGCAGATTGATGATTTACACATAGTTATCATGAGAATTTCATGGGGAATAAGCTATGGCCTGAAGCTGAGTATTCAATAAAGATATTGCAGTGGTCTGATTATGCTGACATGCATTTATCAGGGAGAATCAGGTGTTTATTCCAGCCAACACCAATGACACCAGTTACCCCTCACCTGGAATCCAGGAAGTGTGTGACTGCAGACCTGGTGTAAGTAGTATAATAGATGGTCTTTTCTGAATATTATCCAGAAAAGACCATCATATTTGGATTATCCAGAGAAGACCTCCTATTTTTAGATTATTTATAAAAGAGGTCGTTTATAGATATATTTAATTTATCTATAAAAGAGGTCGTTTATAGATATATTTAAATTATCTATAAAAGAGGTCGTTTATAGATATATTTAATTTATCTATAAAAGAGGTCGTTTATAGATATATTTAGAATCCAGAAAAGACCTGTATTTTTGAGAAAATGTAGATTGCAAGTGAAACGAGAAGTCATAATATTTTTATTTTTTCTTTATTGTTCTTTTTGAGACATATCATATAGTCAGACAATCCAACAGATAATCCAATTTATTCCTTTATCGTTTATGAATAGAGAGGCGGAGAATGAGTTACAATAACAATGAATAACATAATTGGAATCTTCATGAATAATGTGATTCATTGAACCAATACCATAGTAAATTTTCGTCACCTAGTTCTTTGTTAGAATCAACTTTAAGAATTCCTCTAAAGACATTAATTCATTTTCGGAGGGGTCCATTTCATGAGAACCTTTTTCATCGGTTGGTTCTTCTTCCGCCGAATAAAATTCTTGTTCTTCAGACGACGTTTCATCAGCTAAATGAGATTGTTCTATATTTGATTCTTCAGACGAGTCACTTTCTCCAGAATCACTTTCTTCACAGTCGTTTTTTTTTTTCAATGAAGCAGATATCTTTTTGCCTGATCCAAAACCTTGATCATTTCTTTCGGTTTTATCAGGTGTACATACTTCTTCTAGCTCAGGGATGAGAATTTTTTCTAATATTACTTGAGCTATTTGATCTCCATGTTTTATTTCGAAGACCTCATTTCCAAAATTAAACAGCAAAACACCTATTTTTCCCCTGTAGTCTTCATCTATTACCCCTGCTCCTACATCGATGAAATGATTAAGAGCAAGTCCTGATTTTGGTGCTATGCGACCATAGCATCCTGCAGGTATGCAAAGTATTATATCAGTTTGTACCAATTTTTTTTCTTTAGCAGGAATAATATAATCATAAGCACTATATAAATCAAACCCTGCAGATTTTTTTGTGGATCTGGTTGGCTTCAATGCTTTTGTTGATGCTTTAACATAATGCATAATAGGTTGGAGAATAGGTGAGGCAGGCAGTAAAGCAGATTTTTTACATGTTGTTACTAACAGTGTATTTGGTTTGTCTTTTACAAGAGTAATATAGAAAGAATCTTGACAACGCGCCATTTTGCTGAACGTTATTTCAGTTGTTTTGTTGTTTAATATAACGCTATTCACAGAGATGTTTTCTTTGTTTTAGTTCATTGAAGACGATCTTTGCTGTAATATTTAAGATTTTCATTGTAAATTTCTTCATATATTTTGCTGTAAGCTAATTGAGAGATTTTTTCACCTTTTTCAGTGTTTTCAAGCTTAGAACGTTCTTCTAATTTTATAGGATAAATTTTTTGTAAAACAAGTCGTGCAACAGCATCACCACTTTTTATTTTTAGGTCTTCTTCTCCGAAGTTAAATAAAACAATGGTAATATACCCTCTGTAATCTTCGTCTATTATTTTTTGGTTGATTAACACAAAGTTATGTTTTTTTGATTTGCATAGAGGTAAAATTATACCATAATAACCTTTAGGGATAGCAAGTTTAACTTCTGTTGTAATTGTACATGCTGTATTATTAGGAACAGTATGGTCATATGAACTGTACATTTGAATCCCTATGTTATTTTCCTCTTTAGTAGGAGAGAAGGAACCTGCTATTTTACTGTATTTTAGAACAGACATTTTCGTTCAGTTTTATATGACATGATGTGATGCCTATTGTTATGATTCTCAAGTAAGTAAATAACCAAACAAACAAAATGAAATAATTTTTTATATGATTTTATTTTGATTGTCACATGTGTAAAGACAGTTTTTCATTTTCAGTTTGTTCCTGTTCTTTTATCGAATTCAAGGAATATCATGTTTAGCACATCATTTCTTTTCATGTCGTATACTGCTTTCATCAGTTGATGAGTAGCACTGTACTTAGATCTTTGCCACATTTTTAAGACATTGAAGGTTAATTGAGCTATGTCTTGTTCGGGCTGGGACGATATTGTTCTTCTTTCGTCAGACGTGATATGTAGATATGTAGCTATGTCCTTCCAGTCTCTTGACATTTTTTCACTCAATAAGCTGAAATACATTTGCACGGAGGTCGATTCCACGTCATACTCTTCTAGTTTTTTTTCTTTGAAGAAATTTTCAGTTAATTCCACCAAGTCTATTCTGTGGTTTTCCTTTAAACTTTTCATCAGTTCTTCTGTTCGTAAGTAGTAAGGAACTTCTCTCCACCATTTATTCAGCATCTCTATGCCCATAGCAGTTGGAGTTTTCGTCTTGTTCATGCTTTCAAGTTTAGCATGAGGGATGCCAAGATATACTCCTAAGGTCATCCATTGACGTGCTAACGATACAGAGATTTTTTGAAGAAAGATATCTGAATATCCTAAATCATCTTGAAAGTAATAAGTAGGTAAAGGCATTTTTTACCTTCAAAGGATTAGAGTGACAATCAAAAGTAGGAAAAGAAATAAATCAAAAATACATATACCAATGATTTAAATAACACATGTACTTCCTCAACATATGTACTTATGAAGAACTTTAGATGCTCTTAACATGAGGCTTATATTTTATCTCAAGGAAGTAAAATTAAGTTCCAGACTGTTACAAAAAAGGTATATCGGGTAAATGTATACTAAGCATAAATAGACATAATGACATAGAAGAAAAGAAAACAGGATAAAAGATTATAGTAGTTATTAATCCATATATGAAATAGTATATAACGCTCATGAATCCATATATAGTACAAAACAAAAGAAACAAAAACAAAAAAAATTTATATATTTTAAGACTATCAATATTTTTCTTTTTAATCATTTTTTTTATTTAGATAAGTTGCAAGACAAAATATCTTTCCACGAAGACAGATATTCTTTCACTTTTTCTTTATCTTCTTCAGTATATCTTTCTAAGTATATTGGATTTATGTCCAAAAAATTGGTGATAGAAAGATCTCCGTCTAAAATACCATGAACATTTATTTCTTCTGGCTTCAGATCTCGTTCTGCATGACAAGCTAACATGTCTATCACACTTTCAATTAAAGCATATTTTCTCATATTTCCTTCTCTGTAATATTCAGGATGATGATCATTGTTTTCATAGTGATGAAATAAAGCATTTTCCCAAGTTGTTTTTTCTTGAGAATTTTTTGGTCCATTTTTAGTATGGAACTTAAAGGTGTAACCTATGGCTTCTCTCATTGAAAACTTAGATAAGTCATGCACCATTATTCGTTCTGTTAAACACATTTTATCTTTTTTGTCAAATACGTTTTCTAAAAGGTAAAAAGTGAAACATATCATTTGTCTATGCCTTAAAACCTGTTCGAAATGTTGCAAGAGAAGTTTCAAGAAAGAATTGTTGCAAGTTATTTTTTCTTTTTTAGATTTTATGTATTTAATGGCTATATCGTCTTCCCAGTTTGTGTGTTTCAACAGTTTTTTTATTTTAAAAGTGTACTTTCCCATATCAGCGTAGTGTTCTGCTCATGAAGCCAGACAAAAGTTTCTCTTGTTTTTCTGTGATTCGTTGCACAAGAATATTATTTTTGTTTCCTAAAGATTTTATTATTTCTTGATTCTTTTTTCTCTCTGCTCTAAGAATGCGAAATTGGTTTTGTTGCCTTTTTCTTGTTTCTTCAAGGGTTTCTATCTTATGTATGCAATCAGGACACACCCCGTCTTCTAGCGAAGGCTTCCAATCAGAATAACTGTTCATGTTACTTTGACGCAGATCAGTGTTCACATAAAGTCTGTTTGTTCACTTATCTCATCTATGTTTTTATTTCTTAATCACTTTCATGTTTTTTTTCTGAATTTAAATGAAAAGCTTCGTTTGGCTTATTCCTATAAGTCTCCATTAAAACATCAGAAGGCATAGAATCTGGCACATCACAAGTTTCGCCGTCTGCTACAATTTTACTGCCTTCTTCTGAGTCATCACCATCGGCTACTGTACGACCATACGGATAAGAACCTCTCCTGATGTTATATATTCTCTCTGCTTTAGCTAAGTTGTATGCCTTCCTGTGAGCCATTAAATTCATATTTTCATTTCGTGCTTCTCTTAATTGTAAAGTAAGATGGAGATTATTTTTTTCTTCCTCTTTTATGATATTAATGTGTTCACGTCTTTCTTCTTCTAACAGAGATATATAAGTGCCTTGATGTAAGCATATTTTTTCAAGTATTTCATTGCGCTTTACTTCAAAAATCATATTGTTCCCTTTTGTATCCATGATTAAGACTTGAGAAATAATCTTAATTTATATATTTTTTTTAGGTCTCACACGAGAAAGATGTTCATTCTTATAATTATTTGAGTATCTCAGGATCTTTTGTTTTTTCAGTGAATACATTTGAGTCGGGCAAATGTTCTTGATTTGCAATAGTAGTTAGTAATTGATTATTTTTTTCGTACATTATGTTATCAATATCTCGGTTTTCATTTATTTGAGTAGATTTTAAGTCATGGTTAGAAACAGAAGATCCTATGACAGGATATGTCCATGTTTTTCTGTGATTTACATTAGTTACAAAACAAGACAGGAAAGTTTGAGTTTTTTCATTGTTATGATAAATATTTCCGCTTTCTGTACAAGACAAAAATATTTCATCTCCTTTCTGTAAAGAAGGGGAGATAGATTGTTTACGCGTTTCTAAGATAATGACTACGATGCTTAAAATAAGAGTAAAAACTATTCCTCCTGCTCCTACTTTCCCGTTTGAAATCAAATTATTTATTTTGCTTAAACTTTTCATGCTTCCTTCTTTTGTTTTATGTTCGCTCATTTTTTAAAAAAAAAATATCTTTTTATGATGATCAGTTCCAACAAATCGGCAAATAATTTCCAAGACAAGATGAAAAAGAAATAATACATTAACCCTTAGGTGCCCAAGCGCGCATTTAAGCGCGGTTTTGTGATTAAATGCATGTATATTGAAATAAATTTTCATCCAGACACTTCTACTGGTCCAATCTGCAAAGTTAGACCCTCTATGGAATGCTTATGACCTCCAGATTTTGATACAACTATATATTTGGCTGTATCTGCTTTATATCAGGCACAGTGTGTCAAAACTTGAAAATGAGTTGTCATTTTATGTGATTCACTAGCAGATAACCCTCCAGCTAAAATCTGATATGGTAACAAAATGATGATGGATTATACACACATAGGTTCCAATATTCCAATTATATTTTACAGCAAGTGCCCATATCCTAAAGATAAGTCATGCATTGTTTCTAGTACAACATATCATGTTTCCTGTGTGCTGGTACATGTAGATGCATGCAGGCAAATCAGCTTTGAAAGGTCTCAGGATTGGAGGGATTATGGATATATAGAGACCAAATACCACTAAATGACAACAAATGGAATGTTTTGGTAACTATGGTTACTAGACCTGACCAGTAGTATCACATCCTTAACTGAAAGTCTTCGTTGAGTTATGAGAATTAAGAAAATGTAATATGCCAAGCCCTTATCAAGGAAGAAGATCGAAATTACACAATTTCTTATAAAACAAAAAAATGAAATCGTGAAATAATGTAAAATAATGTAAAATCTTCAAAATAATTCTGGGCACAAAAAGGTTAATCTTTTTTTCTTTTTTGTGTTGTTCTTAGAAAATTATTTTTTGTAGAACAAATTTGTTTGTTACAAAACAAGGATTTCTTTTTGCTTCGATTATTTTGTTTTTTCTTTAAAAAGTATTGTTTTACTTTACTGTCATTCCAATCAGGATCTGAAGTGAAGCTAGATATAACTTGTTGCATTGTCTTATTCTCAGCTCGTTTTTCTAAAAAGAACAAGCAATATAAACCACAAGTCATAGAAAAAAGTCCTTGAATAGAATGAGAGGAATATTTATATTTTTTTGGCAAAGCTTTCAGAAAACTCTTTCGCATAGGACTGAAGCCATATGAATCGAAATATTCAGCTAGTTTACGTGGTTTTTCATAATAAAAAGCTACCCAATGTTCTCCGGGTAAGTTACTGTTGTCGGTGTTGACTACATAACCTGTAGGAAATGATTTCACTGCAGGTATAGTGTCAGCTGAATAAACACCATAATTTCCTTCTTTTTTTCTTTTAATTTTCTGCAAGAAAAAATTTATTTCCGCTCCATTCATTTTTAGGAATTATGCTGTTTCAGATTTTGCTCTTAATATATTGCTAGAATCTAATCTCAGGAGTTCATGATGTTCTAAATATACGATAGCTGCTACTCCATGGGTTAATTCTTCTTCTAGTTTTATGACAAATCCTAAAGAACCATTTTCTGAATATTCGAATGTGCCTGACGTTATTCCGTTTTTAGATATGTCAAAACAGTAAAGACAATGTCCTTTTTTGAATTCGTCGAAAGAAATATCTATCGTATCGTCTCTGAAAATTGAACCTGTAGACCGTATAAGAGCTAGGTAGGCCATATTGTATAAATCATTAGGGTAATCTAATTCATAGTGATAAAAAGGAGTTCCACCGTCGTTCACTTTCAGTTCTATTTCCTTAGCTTTGAAGTGCTCAAATTGAAACGGATTACGATTATGACTTCCTGTAAAGGCATCTAAATGAACTAACCCTATGATGACTCTTTTTGGAAGAGGAGTGTTGTTCACTATATGAGAGGCTTGCAAAATAGATTTCTGAGGACCAAAAGTGACGTATTTCATGTCTATTTTGTTCACAGGATAATCCCAATACGGAGTAACCATTCTAGCATCCATTATTTTTTTATGGAATTTTTCAGACACTCTTATTCTTTTTATGAATAAATGTATGCCCTGTATGTCTATTATGTATTTTTGTGTTCCTAATTTAGACATCAAACAAAAGTCTTCGTCTGCTCTATCAAATTCTATAGTAAGAGGCAGATCTCCAGGTAACACTTTGACCTGAGCAAAAAGGTCATTATGAATTCGTCCTATGACTTCAAATAATTTCCCGTTTTTAGTTTTGTTATAACGTGCTTTCACTCCAGAATTATGATCGTCGCTGTTAACATTTGTTACTTCGTTGAAATCTTTATCGTCTTTGTAATACATAGCCAAAGCTCCCAAGTGTTTAGCAGTGGTTGGATCATAACTTAAAATATATTCCAGAATAGATCTATATCCGTGCAAATCATTGCTGTCTGATATTCGTATTCCTGCTATAGAAAGTTTCACATTTTTAAACATAGTAGAAGCAAAATAATTCACTGGAAAAACTTTAGCTTTATCGTTTATTGTCCCATCGTTAGCTGGAGCATCTGGATTTTGTTTGTCAGCTTTTAATATTTTGCCAGACACTCGAATAAAACTGTCGTGCAAAGAAATGAAATCTGTATGTTTAGATTTTAAAGTGAATTGAACTGTAGTGCTGTTAGGAGAAGCAGTGGGCTCAACTTTTTCATAATAAGTTTTAACTCTACTTATATCTGTTGGAGGAACATGAGTAAAATCAAATTCCGAGGCTACACAAAAACAAGGATCTTCGTCTAACAATGACATTTTTTTAAGGTGATGAACAAACTTCAAAAATATTTGTTTGTTTTTCTCTTCTTTTCAGTAATCTCAGGTTATTTTATGTTAACCAAAGATATCTTTTTTGAAATTTCTTCTAAATCTATTTCTTTTTTTATTTGTGATCGTTTTATTAACTTTTCTTTTCTTGGTTACATGTGAAATAACTTCTTTGCCTAAATCAGACAAAGTTTCTTGAGCTTCTCTTTTTAAAGCTCGTTTAAAGTTTTCACCTTTCATGACATTTTTTGCTACTTTAATTCCTCCTGTTAAGGCTCTTTTTCCCATTCCTTTTGCGGCTGATGCCACAACAGGTTTCACCAAAGGAATAACTGTCTTAAACAATCCTTTTAAAATACCACCTAGCCCATAACCTTTTTGATTTCTGCTTCCTACGAAGGGGGTTAAAGAATAGTATCCTTTTCCATACTGTACATCATAAGGATAAGATCGCTTAGTTAAAAAATGTTTATAATATATATCTTCAGGTGAATCGTTAGAATACATTTTGATGTATTTTTATTTATTTTTTTTGATTTATCTCAAAACAATTTATCTCTACCAGTCAGATGCCCATTCCTTAGAAGAATATCTTGGGTTTTTTTTGGTTCTTCTTCCAGATCGAGTAGAATAAGGTGACGGCTTTCCTGACAAATTTTTGTTTGTTTTAATTTTCCCGAAGACGTCTTCTTGTGGGCTTGGGTAAAATATTTTTACGTCTCTTTCTTTGCTGGGTTGCTTTTCTTCGAAAGGGAGAGGAGGGATATTTTTTATTGGAGTTTTCACTATGCCTCCGCTGGCTTCTCCTATTTTGTCTTCTTCATTTGCAGAAAGATAGTCGGTGTCGTTATTTTTATCTTCAGTATCTTCTGTAGTTGTTTTTTTCAGAAGGGGCTTTTCTTTTTCTTGAAGAAGAGTTTCATCCAAATTGCCGTCTTCAGAAAATTCATCGTCTGTAGCATCTGTAGAATAATTGCTTTCATTTCTTTGTTTGTCTTCCATGTTTTGATCTTCTAAAGGATATTTTTTTATGATATAAGGACGATTGTTTTTTTTTAGTTATTTTTGGCTTATTTAAAAACCACGATTTAGGAATATGATTAGATATATTAACCCAAAGTTCTTCTGTTCCTATAGGTTCTGTTTTTATGCTTGCATTTGAAAAGAATTTCATGATGCTTATCACATTAGAATTTCTGATTAGTTTACCTCTGATGATAATTTCACCATGTTCATTCCATAGATAGTTCAGTTCTATCATTTTTTTGAGAATTTCTTTTATGTAAGGAATTTGTGCTTGTCTTATGTTGGATAAGATCTCAAGTATTGATATACCTGGTATTATTTCTTGTTTTTTTTCTGTAGGAGCAGAATACATGAAAGCTGAGTCTTTAGCTATATTTTGATTTGTGCTTAATATCTTATACGGTTTCACGTTATACATTCTTTGCGCTAATAATTCTTGTTGCCTTTCGAGAGCAGGATTTTTTTCTTGGTCAGTGTTTTTTTCATTAGCATGATTTTTTGCTGAAGATAATTTTTTGTAAGTTGCTAAAGGTATAACTATACCTTTTTTGAAGCTAGCCATAATATTAATTTTTTGCACCTGCCAATCCTCCTATTAAGGACACTGCTAAAGGGAGGAGAAGAGAGAGAAATCCACCTTTTTGTTTTAAAACTGCTTTCCTTTTTTTGTTATTCACACGTCTATTAATAAGATATCTTAAAGTGTTCTTGTATTTTTTTAACTTTGAATAAGACACTGAATTTAATTTAATGTTTCCTGTAAGAACATTAAAAATGCACTGACATATAGAATCTAAATCTTCTTTATCTGCATATTCTATTAACAAATCTCTTTTTCTTTTGTTTTTTTGTGTTTCCTAACATTGTCAAAAAAGCTAATCTTTTGACTGATCTGATGTTTGCTGCTTTCTTCTTGATTTTTCTTTTTGGTCGTTTGCAGCTAGTTCTTTTTTTTCTTTTTGCTACAATTGATTTCTTTTTTATTGTTTTTTTTCCTTTTCTTTTAGAAACAGGCATTTTTTTCTTTAACGGTGGCATTCTTATAAATCAACTTTCACACAAAAACTTTTATTTTTTTCATATATTTTATTCAATCTCACGAACTTTATGTTGGTTCATACATGTATAGTTGTTTTCTGTTTTATGTTTTGTTAGGTATATACACCTCTTGTCCTATGTCAAATATGTTGCTCCTAAATCTCTATTCTTGAGGAGTTTTTTGATGACCATCTATTAAAAGATAGGAATGTGGTTTCCTAGTTGCTTCATTGAAAATATTAACGAAAGTTTTATAATTTTTAGGCAACAGTTTTCTCCCTAATGTTAGAGGGACAGTTTGATCTAAAGGTGAATTAAAAATAACTAAATACGTCGCATTTCTATTAACAGTTTGCCTTTCTTTTCCTTCAGAATAATAATTTTGTGAAATATATATAACATTTATCGATTCATGATGACATGTTTGAGTGAAAAGTTTTCCTATTTCAGGATTATTTCCACATTCTTTCATTAAATCATCTAAAATAACAAGTCCATTAAGGTCAGGTTTTATATATTTATCAAAAGAAGAAGGAATACCGTTCAAAAATCTTATGCTTTTCCCCTCCATAAAGTCTTTTTTAGCAGGAGGGGTTTGACCATAACACCATATGACATAGTCTATTTTTTTTTCTATTATTCGCTCATTATTTTTTAATAGATCATACACAAAAGTAGTTTTTCCACTGTTGCTTGGTCCTGCTATGATCATAGAAAATGGAATTCTAATACATGCATTGAAAACAGGGAATTCTATGTCTTCCATTTTTTATTTTCCTTTTATTTTGTTTAATTCTTCTTTATAAAAACTACCACTCAATATTTCATTATTTTTGTCTGTTAACACATAAGTAGCAGGCCATGTTCTAAGAACATATGCTATTTGAAAAATTTCTTCTTTCCAATGAGAAGAATACCCTCTTCTGAAAGCAGTCTTATATTTACTTATTCGTACTTTATCTCCTACTTTAAAAGGCAGTTTAATTCTTTTGCTGTACAAATATTTTCCGTATTGCTTTAACCATATTTTTTTTTCGTTTGATTTGGTTACTTCAGAAGGACTTATTCCTAATGTTCTATGTTTACTATGATTATAACTTTTAACTAAATCCTGTAGAACGTCTATATATCTCAGAGAAGTACTGAAAAATTTTATTTCATTTTCTTTTAAAAAATTTTGAAAAACACCTTTAAATTCGCTTCCTTCATCTAATTGTATTAAGTTGGGCTTAACATTGCTTTTTAACAAAATTTTTTTGAAGCCGTCTAGAGTGACATATGCAGTTTTGTTCACTAAAGGTTCAACATAAGCATAACGTGAAAAACAATCTATACAGGCTAATAAATATTTTATTCCATTGTTTTGATCTTTAAGGTTAAAAATACTTATTAAATCAATTTGCCATTGATCGTTTATGCCTTTCACTATTGTTTTTCTTCGAAGAAATTTATATGTTATTTTCTTATGTGAAGTATAAGTTCTAGTGTTACGGAGAAAATTTAGCACGTCCTTTCTCGTTATATTTTCATCTATTTTTTTAGCTGCTTCATATAATTTTTTCACAGAAGAAAAAGATGAAGGATGAGAAGGAGTGAAATAAATTTTTTTCAAAATATTTTCTTTGTCCATGTTTAAAAAATATTTGCTTATGAACATGAAAATAGAACCATCTCAGAGTAGTAGGTGATATAATTTTTGATGAATGAACGACATCTTTTGCAACAGCATTCAGACAAAACATTTTTCACAACATTTTTAAATAAATGAATGACACAACTTTTTTTGTGCACGCGAAACAAAATGGAAATCCGATACGCGTCCATTCCAAGAAAAAAAAGGTAGAGACATATTTTATCCCCTTATGAGTTGAGCAAGAGCACAAATTTCTCTTTCGAGATGTACTTTTTGCTGACACATAGGTTTTAAAATATATGTACCATAAAAAACTTGGCATTAGCGCAAGTTCCTCCATTGAGGTGTACTTTCTGCCAATGCATAAATTCACAGAATGGGGCATATTAGCACAGATTTTAACCCATTTTTACGCGTGAAAAAAGTCATTAAATGCAATGCAAGTTTCCGGATTTCCGTGAAAAAATGAAACAAAAAAATCTTTTTGCCTTATAAAAGAAACATTATTCTATAGCATAGATATTAGTGTATATAGGAATAAACCCATCAGGTATTCTAGTTTGGTTTGTCTTAGTTCCTGTAGTTTTTTGTGCATGTTTTCTTACGTTTCCGGTTTTCTTCAACACAGTTTTACCTTTAGTGGAACAAATAGTTTTCTGTTTTTTTCCTTTCTTGACTTCTTTTTCTTCTTTCTCACTTTCTTCATCTTCTGTCATGCTAGTCCCTGCTTTTCTTTTATTTCTTTTTTTGCTTCGATTTTCATTTTTGTCTTCAGGCAAAGGAGAGGCTGTCAGGTTGTCTTTTCCTTCTGATTCTTCGGAGCTAGAGTTTTCTGTGTCGCTGATTTTTTCGTCGATAATTAGCTTCAATTTATTTTGAGCAGACTTAGCTTTGTTCCTCATTTTTTCTTTGAGATATTGTGTATGGCATGAATTACATCTCAAATGATTTTCGTCAGCAGAAAAATAATGGAGAGAATGAAAAGGTTTATGACACCTTATGCATTCTTGAACCATGCTTTTTTGACATTTTTCACAATATTTTTTATCTTGAACTATTCTCCCTTTTCTTCCACAATATTCACACTTAACAGGCATTTTATGTATATTTTTATCTAATTCAAAACAAAGATACTTCGACCGTAGATATCTTGTAATCTTTTTTGCTGTAGCTCTTATCTCACTAAGGTTTTCAATCGCTGTCACTGTCACTAGAGGCTATGTTATCGTCGCTGCTGCTGTCGCTATGAGACTTTGATTTTTCTTTCTTTTTCTTAGTGTTCTTAGTCTTTCCAGGCTTTTCTTCTTCACTCATTTTTTTAATTTTATCTATTTTTTTATCTATTTTATTCCTTAGTTCAAAGAGTAAATCATATTCTTCTTTAAGGAGAGAAATACTTTTGTCTTTTACCATATCATGAAAATGTAAGTATATTTTTCCTTTGAATTTATTTATGTCTATTCTTTTCCTTTTGCCAAAAGCTAAAGTAGGATATTTAGATGATTTACTCATTTTGTTTGTTTGCAGATAGTTTGCTATTCTATTTGTGTCTTTATCTCACAAACTTTTCTTCTTTTTGAATGAATATCTTCAAAAGGAATTTCTTTCATTTTTCTTTTTAAAGGGGGAATCTTATAATGACCATATGCGTAAGATTTAATTCCTCCTCTTCTCAAATATCTTTTATCTTCAAAAGGAGAAAGAGATATCTTTCTTTGAGACATAGTGTACACTTTGTGTTTTATGCTTCTTATGTTATCGAATTCTGCTTCTTTTATTCTATTTTGGACTAAAGTAAGCTTAAAGTCATTGTGCCTTATAGTTTCTATGCTACTTTTTTTGACTCCCTTTATTTTTTTCTCTTCTTCCCCCTTCTCAAACAAAATTGAATACATTTTTGGCCTGAGAGCAATAAATTCTTTTATTTTTTTCCCCCCTGCTTCATCTTTAAATTTACCTAAGACCTTTTTGTTCGTTTCATCATACAAAAAATGATCTTTAGGTAAATTAGAAAAATCAAAAAAATTATTTAGATCTTTTATTTTTTTAAGATAATTTGTATCTTTTATGTAATACACTAAAGAATCTGTGTCTGTATATAACAGTTGAATATGTACGTCTTTGAATTTAGGCAACATGATATTATAATGGAAATTAAACATCCATAGTTTAGATAACTCTAAAACAGAAAACCCAATGTAGATCGGTTTGTCTAGTAAAAGTTTTTCTTTGCTGCTTTGTATTCCTACAAAGTCCTTTTGAAATATATGAAGAGATTTAAAAGTAGGTTTTTTTATAAGATTTTCACTTTCTTTAGGGTCTGAAGTTAATTTCATGTTAGTTCTTTTCTTGACATTTTCCATTGTTTTACCAAATACTGCATTATTTAATAACTTAAAGAATTCTTTTTCGAAAGCAGAGGTAGCCAAAGTTCGTTCTCTGTTATTGAACAAAATGTAAGATTTCATCCAATCTTTCTGATGAAAGCTTAAAACACGATGAATTTTATTTATCTTTAAACCTAATGCAAGGTATAATTTTAAATTACGATAATGCACTACATAATTTTTTTTGTCTTTTAAATTGCATATTAGCTTTTTTCCTCCTTTTTTATAGGACGTTTCAGTTTTTTTCAATATTTCTTTTGCATACGGAGATAATTCTTGTTCTTCTATTTCTATTTTTTGTGGAGCTAGAGGAAAATCGTTGTGCATGTCATGAAGACAGTCAGGGTAAGTTAAACTTACCTCCAGTATGTATCCTGTTTCATTATGATCTGAAATGCTTTCTATGTTTAGTTCTTGAATTTGATTTTGGGTTAGCCATTTGAAATTTGAGTGAGGCAAAAAATCTGCTAAACATTTGCCGTAAAGGTTATTGCAGTCTATGTAAAAGATGATTTCGTCGGAAAAATTAGCTTTCGCATACCTATGAGAAACATTAGTAATGCCACCCCTTATACCGCCTTCTATAAAATTATATATTTCGATGTCAGAAAGCAACTCTAGTTCAACTTCTGTATGTTTCAACATAGCTTGATAACTCAAACTAGGTGCCGTTAGAAAATGAGCAGGGTCTAAACCGTAATAACTTAAGGCCTTTTCTCTAAAAGATTCAAAAACATCACATAAAAGCAAAACGTCTATTTTCAAGTAGGCTTTCAAATAATCTTTTATGTTTCTACATTTTAATGCTTTAAACATATGAATAGCATGACAGTAATCGTCCTCACTTATATTTTTTTTGGTTAAAGTAGAATAAAATTTGTCTATAGGCGGCAATTTTTTTTCTTTCAAAACAGACCAAGAATCAATGTAATCATAACACATGACACCTTTTCTTATCATATAAGGAATCATTTTTTTGTTTGAAGTATGTTTTTTTGTTTGAACGAAATCTTTTAAACCTTTCTCTTGCAAAAGTTCAGCTAATTTTGAAAGGGACGTAGGTAAAAATTGGAAGGAATCTATAATTCTAAAATTTTCGAAACTTAAAGTAAGAAATTTTTCAGATGATTTAGCAATCACAGATATGGTGCTCTGGTTTATATATTTATATAATTTTTGGATGAGAAAATGAGTGTCATAATTCATGCTGTTGTGAATTATAATTGGTATCTTTAAATTGTCCATCCTAAGACTAGTGTAAGTAAGATTACATCTATTGCAAGCATAATTTAAATCTCTTCCTTTTCCTTCTTGTCCTATGTGAGCATGATCTAAAACTTTTCTTATACCTTTTTCGGTGAAAGATATCCCGCATATGTAACAATTTTTTTGCTTCACTATATGTGAAATATCGTCAGAAGACAAAGACAAAGGTTTTCTCTTATGATCTAAAATATACGAAATTTCAGCTCTTTTTTTATATAAGTAAGAAACAAATTTTTCTATAACATTTTTTTCCTACGTATATAACAGGATCTTGACTGTATTTTTCATATTTAGAAATTAATATAGCTCCAAAGGCATTTAATTTGTGTTCTTTGGAGCAACACGATTTCCCTTTGTATATTTTGCTTATAGTGCGATTATAACATTCAAAATCTGCATATATCACAAAAGGACTTTTAACTTTAAATTTATGGTCAACGAATTTCAAGAAAGTCCCTTTCGGTGGAGTAGAATAACCCTGACCACTGTATACGTTAGTTTTGCAATTGTTGTTAACGTGCATTTCATATTTTTTTTTTGAGCAAAATGATATCAAACATTTGTAACAAAAGTACCTAGTTTTTTTCCAAAAGAATGGTCTGATAAATTTATGTAAATTTCTGATAATATAATAGTGATCATTAAATAACAATAAATCAATATGTCTTCCTTCAGTAAGGGGAGAAGAAAGGACTGAAATATACATAGGGAAAGGCTGAAATTCTTTTTTTTCAGATACTAAAAGGCCAAAGACATTTACAGTAAGATTATTTTTCTTTTCGAACTTTGGAATTTCACTCAATTTCACAGGAAAAGAAAGAAAAGAAAGGTTTAATTTTTCTAAAAAAATATCGTACGACTTAGCCAAGTTTGCATTGTGAGGAATTTTATGTAATCCTGCTAAAACAGAGTACACGAAGCATTTTTTGCCGCTTCCTTTTATGTTAAGAACTGATTTTTTTCTTTGAATAATGCTTTCTTTCCCTTTTTTCTCCCCTCCAAAAGGATTATATTTGAAAACAGAGAGGCGTAACACTTTTATTTCTCTTAAAAACCATCCTGACCCCATGTGCAAAAAAGCATCGAAAAAACCTAATATCACAGAAAAGGAATTTCTTATTAATTCCTCTACGTTATGAGAATCAAAGTTTACTTGAACAGGACTTTGGAACCATGGTTGAATTTCAAAATATTCATTGTTTTCTAGATTATATTTTCCTAACACTGTGCATAACGATAATTGAAATTTAACCCCCCCTTCTTTTTTTTTTTTCTTCAAAATTAATTTTTTAATTTTTTTGGTCTGATTAAGTAAAAATAAATCAGGATCATATTTGTGAAGAGCAGGAGTTAAATCATATTCTACGATTAAATTTCTGAAAGCTTTACTTTTTTTCATTTCTTATAGGTCTAAAATGAAGAACTAAAAAAACTGTTCCATATTCAAATTGAACTAACTTTCCCACATCGTCACATATAGTTATTTTGATTTCTTGTATTTCACTTTTTTTTACCTTTTTATAGTACGGAGAGACAAAAACTTCCTTTATATCGTCTCCGAATTTTTCACTGCAACGAATAGTTCTCAATAAAGGAATTTGAAGATCGCCTACAATTTCATTTGCAACTATATCAGTATAAATATAAATATTAGAAGAAACGTGATGCAAATTAGGAACACCTCCCGCATGAAAATATTTATAATGTTTGTATCTTAAAGTAGTGCTCATTAAAATCTGAAAATCTAATAAACTATTCAATGGAAGCCCTGAAAAAGTTATAACGTCACTGTTTTCGATCTCAGCTTCGTTGTCTATTTCTTCAGATATATCCAATCTCAGTACATTACTTAAATATTTAGACATAACAACTTTGTCTCCTCTCCCTACCTTTAAAATGGGTTTTAAATTTTGCAGCTCAGTTTTCACATATGGTTCTCTACTTTTTCGAAAAAATTCATCGTCAGGGTATGCGTCTATTTTTTTCAAGGCTGCATTTATGCTTTTTATTAAACTATCTAAAGAAGTATAATTTCCATATGGAATTTTTTGCACGACATATCTTTTTTTTATTTCTATTTCATCTAATGAAGTTATTTTATTCACGTCTTGCTTCAACCTGAAATCTTTTCTTTCTACTACCAAAGTCCTATTTTTTTCTGGAATTTCTGGGAAATTATACCAGGAAACTGGTATGTTTACTTCTACTAATCCCACTTCCCATTCTCCTTGTAAAATTAAAATAGAAGGTAATGTAACCCAAAATTTGCTTGTTTTGTTTTCTCGAGAGGGATGAATAGTATTAGAAGGTAAATTAATGTAAAAAGGAGAAGAAACATTCATTTTAAAAATATATCTTATTTTTAAACAATAAAATCTTTTTTTGATAACTTTAAAAGTATTTCTTATCTCAGGGAAAAAAAACCACTGGTGGCTCATATGAACAGGATATTTTCTGTTAACTGAAGACCTCTAGTGAGCATTCCTAAAATTATCTTAAACTATACCATATTTAGCACTCTATAGACCTGTAGAGGCTAGGACTGACATTACTTTACTAGATCAGCGAAGACCTCTAGTGAGAGTCACTAAAACTATGTGCATGGTTTTACACTGAAGACTTCTGGTGGCTGATATAAATTATGTGCATGGTTTTACACTGAAGACCTCTGGTGGCTGATATAAATTATGTGCATGGTTTTACACTGAAGACCTCTGGTGGCTTATAGAAGGCATTTTCTACTTCCTGAAGATCTCTAGTGAGCATTCCTAAAACTATCTTAAACTATACCATATTTAGCACTCTATAGACCTCTAGAGGCTAGGACTGACATTACTTTACTAGATCAGCGGAGACCTCTAGTGTGAGTCACTAAAACTATGTGCATGGTTTTACACTGAAGACCTCTGGTGACTAATATAAACAAGGCATTTTCTGCTTACTGAAGACCTCTAGTGAGCATTTCTAAAACTATCTTAAACTATACGATACTTAGCACACTGAAGACCTCTAGAGGCTATGACTAATATTTCTTTACTAGATTAGCAAAAAGCTACTTTTGTGAGTTTGTTGCGAATCGTTCCCATACAAGCATTGTTACAATTAATTTTACCACAAATTGTATGTATGTAACAGGAATTAATTATGTGAAAATGAAACAAATTTAATTTTTAGCTCTCAGTGAACAGTTGACTCAACAGCAATTTTTAATGAACTCACAAAAGCAAATCTTTAGCTTGACCTTTAAAGCATTAATCGCAATGCTTTTCCTGCAAAGAATTCCCTGTAGTCTGCGTCAGAAAAGTTCATCTGATTTCGCTGCCTCCTTCATTTACTTTGTTACCTTATTCGTTGTCATATAACTTTGCTGCCTTATTGGTTAACTTCGTTGCCTTATTCGTTATACTGTATTACCTTAAGTTATTGTAGTTTTGTTTCTTTATTCTCAGAGACTTTTTGTAAGCTACTGCTGTATATGTTATAAAATATTTCATTTTTAAAATGTAACATAAGACAAAAATATTTGTTTCAAACTTTTTATTTCTTATCAAATAAACAAACTTTTGGTGTTTTTTTTTTATTTAACAAGGAAGTGTCAGATGATTTTCTCATTAACCATAATAAACATTCATGACCAACCCGTGGTTTTTCATGTACCCATTCAATGGAACAGTAAGGACATTTTATTGTTTCAGTCCTATGATACAAATTTGATTTTTGAATAAAATCATCAAAACATTTTTGATGTACTGGCTTATTGCAACAAATCATATAAGCAATGTTTCTAGTTTTTGTAGAAATAATCATTTCAGTGTTGCATAATTTACAAAGCATGTATTCTAGTGACATTTTATGCAATCTTTGTCTTGTTTTATTTCTCAATTCTTTTGTTATTTCTGATAAAACATATTCGCTAGGATCTAAAGTGTCATCATGTTTTCTTTTTTTAGGTTTCATTAATGTTTCTACATGATAAATATATGGGATTTCGAGTAAGTCACAAGCAAAATCCATCATAGTAAAATAAAAATGTTGATAAGGCATTAATATGCAACACATTTTAAGGACTCGCGGTAAAAGCATAATATTTGATAAAACTAAATTGCCTATTTCATCCTGCAAATAAAAAGACAGGAAATAATCAGCGAAATATACAAGCGCCTCTACTTTGATTTTTTTTAAACGTGGCAAAGAATCAAAATAAGACAAAGCCGAAATAATTTGTTCAGCTTCCTTGACTGACATATAAGGCTGGGAAGGAAAACTGACATCTATTATATCCTTTTCGTTGTCTTTGAAATGTATTCTACCTTCGAAATAAGAAATTCTAGTTTTTAATAGTTCATAATTAATTTTTATGATCATTTTTTTCCAAATCTTTTATCTAAAATTCAAATAATTTACTTTCACAAACTCAGGTTATCCTCTCTTAACTCGTAAATAGAGCAAAATGTAATATTCGGACAATATCTTTGTCCTTTGTGGTTGTTTTTTGTCAACAACCCAAACCTTAGGACATCTTGAAAATTGATCTTTTATTGTGATTATTATGTCAACAAACCACAACTTAGATATGGATCCCTTGTGCGATTTTTTTTGTTATGGATCCCTTGTTGCGATTATTTTCGTCAACAAATCACAACCAACACAAATGCAACATTAGGACATCTTAGATATATGAGTCCCTTGTTGTGATTATTTCTGTTGACAAACCAAACAATCAAAATAATTTGATATTAGTCCCTTTGTTGTAATTATTTTGTAGACAAACCACAACTAACACATATGTAATATCAGGACAACTTAAATATTAGTCCCTTCTAAATCCAACTTTGTGTTTAATCTCAAAAACATTTCTGAGAGTTCTAAATTCAGAATAACTCAGTAGAGGTCACAGTCAAGTTTCTAAAGCTAACAGAAAACTTTAGACAATTGAAACTTTCATAAAGTTATAAGAAAGCTATTCTAAGACCACTAAATCCCAACTGACACAACAATTTTCAGTAATATTGAAAGCCTACCTAGCCTAAACTGATATAAATATCAAAATCTGACTGAGTACTTACCCTTAGAGACTATCACACTATTAAATCCAAAATAACGCAATATCCAATAAAAATGTTTCCATAGGCAGAGCCTTTTCTACAAAGGTGGGAGAAATGTTTTCTGAGACCAATAAAGCTTAAGAAACTTAAACAATAAATACCTATCCTAAGTTAACAAAAATGTTTGACTGAGTATTTACTTTTAGAAACTCTCAAACTAGTAAATAAAACTGGCAAGATGCTATGAAAGCCTACCTAGCCTAAACTGATATAAATATTAAAGTCTGAATGAGTATTAGTTCTTAGAGACTCTCACTATTAAATCCAAAATAACACAATATCCAATGAAAATGTTTCTGCAGGCAGAGCCTTTTTTTACAAAGGTGAGAGAAAAGTTTTCTGAGACCATTGATGTCAAAGAAACTCAAGCAATAAATACCTAGCCTAAGCTGACAGAAATGTCCAACTGAGAATTTACTCTCAGACTAGTAAATTCAAAATAATGCAATATGTTATGAAAACCTCTCTAAAGTCAGGGGGAAACTGATAGCTCATCACAGCAATTGCAGGTGGGACCATAACCAATCTGTCCCTTTGCACCAGCATTATGTTTTGTGTTGGTTATGCTAGGAATCGAACCCAGTTACCTTCAAGGGCTGTGATTGGCTGTCAAAATTCGGTGTGCAGAAATCTTTCTGAAGCTAGGACAAATCAATTTTAAAAGTATAGAAACTTCAATGAACGCATAAAATTCTTTTCTGAAACTGCTGAATTAAAACTAACACAGCAAAATTTAATTCCATACACCCCTAGCCTCAGCTTTAGAAAATAGCTAAGTCTAACGCTGTATTTGTTCTCAGAGAGTTTTTAATTCAGAATAACTAAGAAACTCTCAGACGTGTAAATTCAAAGCCAAAGCAGAGGATAAACGAGAGTTTTACCTGTTCTGCTCAGCACAGTATAGGGGCGTACCTCTGGTAGCCCAAGCAGTGCACTGTCCAGAATAGTCTACCTCCTCCAGTACAGTGGCGTATCACCATGAAAGCCAAAGCAGTGGAGAAACTAGAGAGTTAGTTTTACTTGTTCCGCCTTCGACCAAAATAGCCATGGGCTGGCTACAGCCAATCTGCTCAGCACAGTACAGGGGCGTACCTCTGGTAGCCCAAGCAGTGCACTGTCCAGAATAGTCTACCTCCTCCAGTACAGTGGCGTATCACCATGAAAGCCAAAGCAGTGGAGAAACTAGAGAGTTAGTTTTACTTGTTCCGCCTTCGACCAAAATAGCCATGGGCTGGCTACAGCCAATCTGCTCAGCACAGTACAGGGGCGTACCTCTGGTAGCCCAAGCAGTGCACTGTCCAGAATAGTCTACCTCCTCCAGTACAGTGGCGTATCACCATGAAAGCCAAAGCAGTGGAGAAACTAGAGAGTTAGTTTTACTTGTTCCGCCTTCGACCAAAATAGCCATGGGCTGGCTACAGCCAATCTGCTCAGCACAGTACAGGGGCGTACCTCTGGTAGCCCAAGCAGTGCACTGTCCAGAATAGTCTACCTCCTCCAGTACAGTGGCGTATCACCATGAAAGCCAAAGCAGTGGAGAAACTAGAGAGTTAGTTTTACCTGTTCCGCCTTCGACCAAAATAGCCATAGGCTGGCTACAGCCAATCTGCTCAGCACAGTACAGGGGCGTACCTCTGGTAGCCCAAGCAGTGCACTGTCCAGAATAGTCTACCTCCTCCAGTACAGTGGCGTATCACCATGAAAGCCAAAGCAGTGGAGAAACTAGAGAGTTAGTTTTACTTGTTCCGCCTTCGATCAAAATAGCCATGGGCTGGCTACAGCCAATCTGCTCAGCACAGTACAGGGGCGTACCTCTGGTAGCCCAAGCAGTGCACTGTCCAGAATAGTCTACCTCCTCCAGTACAGTGGCGTATCACTATGAAAGCCAAAGCAGTGGAGAAACTAGAGAGTTAGTTTTACCTGTTCCGCCTTCGACCAAAATAGCCATAGGCTGGCTACAGCCAATCTGCTCAGCACAGTACAGGGGCGTACCTCTGGTAGCCCAAGCAGTGCACTGTCCAGAATAGTCTACCTCCTCCAGTACAGTGGCGTATCACCATGAAAGCCAAAGCAGTGGAGAAACTAGAGAGTTAGTTTTACTTGTTCCGCCTTCGACCAAAATAGCCATAGGCTGGCTACAGCCAATCTGCTCAGCACAGTACAGGGGCGTACCTCTGGTAGCCCAAGCAGTGCACTGTCCAGAATAGTCTACCTCCTCCAGTACAGTGGCGTATCACCATGAAAGCCAAAGCAGTGGAGAAACTAGAGAGTTAGTTTTACCTGTTCCGCCTTCGACCAAAATAGCCATAGGCTGGCTACAGCCAATCTGCTCAGCACAGTACAGGGGCGTACCTCTGGTAGCCCAAGCAGTGCACTGTCCAGAATAGTCTACCTCCTCCAGTACAGTGGCGTATCACCATGAAAGCCAAAGCAGTGGAGAAACTAGAGAGTTAGTTTTACTTGTTCCGCCTTCGACCAAAATAGCCATGGGCTGGCTACAGCCAATCTGCTCAGCACAGTACAGGGGCGTACCTCTGGTAGCCCAAGCAGTGCACTGTCCAGAATAGTCTACCTCCTCCAGTACAGTGGCGTATCACCATGAAAGCCAAAGCAGTGGAGAAACTAGAGAGTTAGTTTTACCTGTTCCGCCTTCGACCAAAATAGCCATAGGCTGGCTACAGCCAATCTGCTCAGCACAGTACAGGGGCGTACCTCTGGTAGCCCAAGCAGTGCACTGTCCAGAATAGTCTACCTCCTCCAGTACAGTGGCGTATCACCATGAAAGCCAAAGCAGTGGAGAAACTAGAGAGTTAGTTTTACCTGTTCTGCCTTCAACCAAAATAGCCATGAGTGGCTACAGTCCATCTGCTCAGCACAGTACAGGAGGGTACCTCTGGTAGCCCAAGCAAAGCACTTTCCAGAAAAGTGACTTCAGCTTCAATGGCGTTATCCTGCTGACAAAAGATTTTATGTATTATCACACAATGCTCTGATTCATTATTATACACTATTCCTGTTTTAATCCAATCCCTCAATGACTAATCATATCAAACTCATAAGCTATTCAACTTTCCCATATTTCAGAGCCTCCCAGCCTCAGCTAGGAAAAACATTTAATTGCAACTCTGTATTCAATCTTAGAAACATTTTTGAAAGTTCTAAATTCAAAATAACTTAGTTGAGACCTTTGCTTCAGAAGGCCTTTCTTAGACTGCTAAATCCTAAACTAACACAACAATATTCAATAATATTAAGAGCCAACCTAGTCTAAGCTTATAGATGTAACAAAGTCCTGCTGAGTACTTACCCTTAGAAACTTTGACATGATAGCACAGTATCCAATGAACACCTTTCTATACTCAGAGGCATTTCTGTAAATGTGGCAGAAACCTAGCCTATGCTGAGAAAAATGCCCAATTGAGCATTTAGTATCGGAAACTTTCAAACTGTTAAATTCAAAGTAGCAAACATTTTCTGAAACTATCAAATCTGAAGAAAGTCATACAATAAATATCCAGCCTAAGCTTACAAAAATGCTCTACTGATTATTTACTCTCAAAACCTCTCAGGGCACTTAAATTAAAATAAAACAATATGGCATGGGCTGGCTACAGCCAATCTGCTCAGCACAGTACAGGGGCGTACCTCTGGTAGCCCAAGCAGTGCACTGTCCAGAATAGTCTACCTCCTCCAGTACAGTGGCGTATCACCATGAAAGCCAAAGCAGTGGAGAAACTAGAGAGTTAGTTTTACTTGTTCCGCCTTCAACCAAAATAGCCATGGGCTGGCTACAGCCAATCTGCTCAGCACAGTACAGGGGCGTACCTCTGGTAGCCCAAGCAGTGCACTGTCCAGAATAGTCTACCTCCTCCAGTACAGTGGCTGTCACCATGAAAGCCAAAGCAGTGGAGAAACTAGAGAGTTAGTTTTACCTGTTCTGCCTTCAACCAAAATAGCCATGAGTGGCTACAGTCCATCTGCTCAGCACAGTACAGGAGGGTACCTCTGGTAGCCCAAGCAAAGCACTTTCCAGAAAAGTGACTTCAGCTTCAATGGCGTTATCCTGCTGACAAAAGACTTTATGTATTATCACACAATGCTCTCATTCATTATTATACACTATTCCTGTTTTAATCCAATCCCTCAATGACTAATCATATCAAACTCATAAGCTATTCAACTTTCCCATATTTCAGAGCCTCCCAGCCTCAGCTAGGAAAAACATTTAATTGCAACTCTGTATTCAATCTTAGAAACATTTTTGAAAGTTCTAAATTCAAAATAACTTAGTTGAGAGCTTTGCTTCAGAAGGCCTTTCTTAGACTGCTAAATCCTAAACTAACACAACAATATTCAATAATATTAAGAGCCAACCTAGTCTAAGCTTATAGATGTAACAAAGTCCCACTGAGTACTTACCCTTAGAAACTTTGACATGATAGCACAGTATCCAATGAACACCTTTCTATTCTCAGAGGCATTTCTGTAAATGTGGCAGAAACCTAGCCTATGCTGAGAAAAATGCCCAATTGAGCATTTAGTATCGGAAACTTTCAAACTGTTAAATTCAAAGTAGCAAACATTTTCTGAAACTATCAAATCTGAAGAAAGTCATACAATAAATATCCAGCCTAAGCTTACAAAAATGCCCAACTGATTATTTACTCTCAAAACCTCTCAGGGCACTTAAATTAAAATAAAACAATATGGCATGAAAACTTCTCTAAGGCGAGAGAAATTTCTACAAAGGTGACAGAAACATTTTCTTAGATCATCAAATCCATGAAAAACTTAAGCAATAAATACCTAGCCTAAGCTTTCATAAATGTTCATGGAGTCCAACAGTTTAAAATCCAAAGTATCCAGACAGAAAACTTTCTAAGTCCAGCTTTGCATTTAACTCCAAGCCTCAAGCCTACAGTTAAGTCTAACTGAGAAAACCTTTCTAAGATATAAATTGTCCAAACAGAAACACTTCTAAAACTTCCTAAGTCAAAATATAGAAACAACTTTACCTTGCTGAAGTTTCCCTCTAGTGGTCAGGGTGAGACTGAGAGCCTGCGCCTTATATAGCTCTACTCAAAGTTCTAAAAATGGATTTTCATGAAATAAACATAATATGCTGTGGAGGACCAATGGCTGAGCAGAAGAGGTGGGACTCCTACCAAGAAAGACCAATCAAATTTCAGTCCAAAAATTTATAATCTAAAATCTTTCTCAGCATATTCAAAGTAAATAAGTATCATAAAATAAATAGAAACTTTTCAAAGCAGAGAGAAAACCTCTCTGAGATTCAAAGTATCCAAACAAAAGCCTTTCTAAAACTTTCTAAGTCCAGCTCTGCATTTACACTTTTCTACACCCAGAGGCATTTTTGTAAAGGTGGCAGAAACCTAGCCTATGTTGAGAAAAATTTCCAAGTGAGCATTTACTATCGGAAACTTTCAAACTATTAAATTCAAAGTAGCAAACATTTTCTGAAACTATTAAATCTGAAGAAAGTCATACAATAAATACCCAGCCTAAGCTTACAAAAATGTCCAACTGATTATTTACTCTCAAAATCTCTCAGGGCACTTAAATTAAAATAAAACAATATGCCATGAAAACTTCTCTAAGGCGAGAGAAATGTCTACAAAGGTGACAGAAACATTTTCTTAGACCATCAAATCCATGAAAAACTTAAGCAATAAATACCTAGCCTAAGCTTTCATAAATGTTCATGGAGTCCAACAGTTTAAAATCCAAAGTATCCAGACAGAAAACTTTCTAAGTCCAGCTCTGCATTTACCTCCAAGCCCCAAGCCTACAGCTAAGTCTAACAGTTTGCTTTTACCTAACTTAATACCTATGCCTCAAACCTACAGCTAAGTCTAACAGAGAAAACTCCTCTGAGATCTAAAGCACCAAAAGCTTTTATCTATCAGAACATAGAAACAGACTCACCTTGCAAATGCTGCTCCCAAGTGCCTAATGCCCAAGTGCTCAGTGTCCATGTACCTTTTATAGGTCCAAAAGAGGAGGAGCCATATAATCTATGCAGAAGAGGCGGTGTCCATGTACCTTATATAGACCCAAAAGAGGAGGAGCCATGTAAGCTATGCAGAATAGGCGGGACTCCTTAGTACCCTTAACATAATATATGCATTACATCATGGAATTTTCCTGAAGCACACTTCCATCTGGTGAGATTCATAGGAACCATCCTGCAGCTCTCTGCACCTTTCAATGTAGCTTGTCTCTTTGAATGCTATAATAAAAAACTCGTGTGAGCAACTCATGAAACCAAAGCATACAGTGTACCATTATGCTACTCATCTTCCATCTGGTGGGATTCATAGGAACAATCCTGCAGCTCTCTGCACCTTTCCATGATACTTGTCTCTATAAGTATCATAATAAAAAACTCATGTGAGTTACTCATGAAAACAAAGCATACAGTGTATGCTATAACACTGTATAGTAATTTTTTATTACTATATTATAACTACGCAGTTCCTTTCAGCAATGGAATTTTCAATTACAAACTGCGCAATTTCTTTTCAGCTAGCTCATAGAGGGATAGGAAACATTGTTTTTGTTCCAAAATTTTCACTTTAGACCTTTATTCCATGCATCACAGTAGAATAGTCCCTATAGCTCTCTGTGCTGGATCATTGCTGAAGGGTTCCTACTCCACCCATCATCCCTGCTATATAAGCTATAGATGGCTACCATCTTCAATCTGTAATAATGTGTGCATGTATGTATTGTTAGAGTCTTTTAAAGTATCTCTACCTCTGTGTTATCCTATGTGCAAGACAGCATTGTTAGAGATATACAAACCTGTATGTGTGTCTATGTATCTCTGCTAGTCCTGTGTATTACTACTACTACATAGCCCTGCTCACACCAGTAACCTAGTTACACACGAGTGGCAGAGCTAGTGTTTACAGTAACAAAGTGAGTCCTCTGGCTGCAGCTGTCTGTGTTTCCCATTAGTACCAGGAGTATCCATACAGGAGGAGGAGGGACCTACCATGAAACCTCTGTCCTATCTATGATACTGCCCTCTTTGTAGGCATTATTAAAAAACTGTTATGAGTTACTCATGAGTTGCAATGCAGCTTATAGTGAGAAAAACGAGTGTAAACAAAATGCAGTCTTGGACTGCTTCTCACTTTGTCTATGGACCAATCAATGCAATTTCTTCTTGTACATGTTTAAGGGTATTAGACACACAATTCGTTTAATGTAATTGTGTGTCTATATCAAGCTTTTCTAGGAGAAAAGTTGAGTTTAGCTCCATTCACGTTTTGCATGATTCTGAGTTTGTTTACCAACCGATTTTCAAGCTGATTTTTTCTTCTTAAAGGACAACTCGGGGGCTACATTTTATTTTATATAGTCCAGCATCTATCTCTAGTCCTTGTATGTTAAAATGACAAAAACGGCAAAATACAAGTATAAAAATGCACTGCATTAATAGATTGAAGTAAATTTCAGTCCAAAAATTTATAATCTAAAATTTGTCTCAGCAAATTCAAAGTAATTAAGTATCATAAAAGAAAAAGAAACTTTCCAAAGCAGAGAGAAAACCTCTCTGAGATCCAAAGTATCCAAACAGAAGCCTTTCTAAAACTTTCTAAGTCCAGCTCTGCATTTACCTCCAAGCCCCAAGCCTACAGCTAAGTCTAACAGTTTGCTTTTACCTAACTTAATACCTATGCCTCAAACCTACAGCTAAGTCTAACAGAGAAAACTCCTCTGAGATCTAAAGTACCAAAAGCTTTTATCTATCAGAACATAGAAACAGACTCACCTTGCAAATGCTGCTCCCAAGTGCCTAGTGCCCAAGTGCTCAGTGTCCATGTACCTTTTATAGGTCCAAAAGAGGAGGAGCCATATAAGCTATGCAGAAGAGGCGGTGTCCATGTACCTTATATAGACCTAAAAGAGGAGGAGCCATGTAAGCTATGCAGAAGAGGCGGGACTCCTCAGTACCCTAGCTAGTGTGTAGCCATATATGACATATATCAACATAATATATTCTCTTCCTTATAAGGCGTAAAAAGTAAGATGTAGAAAACCATATACGGCATAACATATCAACATAATATATTCTCTTCCTTATAAGGCGTAAAAAGTAAGACGTAGAAAACCATATACGGCATAACATATGCAGAACGTAACTCATGCTGCTCCTCTCCTTCTCACACAAACATACTAACACACATACACAGCAGGCTTGGAACCGTGTGACTCAGTGACATAGCCACCATGGAGCTACTATTTACAGTGCACCTTTTTACCACAGATAAAAAGTCAGGTTAAAAACTAACTACGCAGTGCCTTATTCTAACCTAACTGCGCAATAAGAATAAGATTTTCCCACCCTGTTTTTGTCAAGTATATTAGCATAATACATGCATTCTTACTGCGTAGTTCCTGTTTTTGTAAGGCATATTAACATAATACGTGTATTTACACTGCGTATTTCCTGTTTTTGTCAGGTATATTAGCATAATACATGCATTCTTACTGCGTAGTTCCTGTTTTTGTCAGGCATATTAACATAATACATGTATTTACACTGCGTAGTTCCTATTTTTATAAGCTATATCAACATAATACATGTATTGTCTTTGCGTAGTAGATGGACATTTTACTTAAGACGTAAAAGCTAACTGGTTTCATCCAGATAACAAGTGGTCTAGTAAAAACACAGCTAGCTCGTTTTTAGCTCTACACAGTAAAAACTGGATAGTCTATCCCTTATGGTTGCAGGCTAAACAATGACGGTTACAATGTATCAAATCAAACGGACTAGCAAATCATATTTGAATGCTAATACATAAACAGCAAACTATAGCTAGCCTTTTACAGTGAGCAGCTAAAACTCTGTATAAGCTGCTCACTGCAACTATATAGCGAGCACTTCATTTTGATATGTGTATGGCCACAACCCATATCTAAAAAGTCAAGAGAGTAACTCATGCCGCTCCTCTCCTTCTCACACAAACATACTAACACCCCTACACAGCCAACATAGAAAGCTAGATGAGAAACATAAATGGGACCGTTATGTCAAATACTCATGTATAGGTCAGGCTCTGTATGTAAGCCTGTTCCATGCATAGGTCTGGGTGAAAAGGTTCTCAATGTTATATAAACCGATCAACCTTGAGTAAAAGCTCTACCCATCTCTCTCTTAGGCTTTACCTGACTCTCTTAGTCTTCGCAGGTCTCCCTCTCAAGCTTTGCCCTTAGGGGAAACAGCCTCCTCAGTGTGTATCAATATTTAATATAATTCACATTTTAGATTGTAACATGTACTTTTCCCTTTTGCCCATGGCTTTATTATAAGCTGCTCGCTATAGTTGCTCTAAACACTTCATTTTAAAACAGAGCATTGTGATAACACTATAATTACATAGTGAGCAGCTTAAATCCCTTCTGCTCATAACTTTATTATAAGCTGCTCACTGTGATGGGATTGTGATTGCACTTCATTTTAGAGCAGAGCATCATGATGATACTGGTACTGCATGTCATCCCATCTGGAGGGACATATAAGAACTATCTTAAATCCCTTTTGCCTATCATTTAAGAGCAAAGCATCATGATGACACTGCTGCTACACGTCCTCCCATCTGGAGGGATCTATAAGAACTATAACTACATAGATAGCTCTCCCATCTGGAGGCATTTAAAAGAACTAATTAAAAGCACAAGGAGATGTTAATCTAAATTATATATATATATATATATATATATATATATATATATATATGTATAAATATATATATCTATAAACGATCTCTTTTATAGATATATTTATAGATGACCTCTTTTATAAATAATCTAAATATATCTATAAACAACCTCTTTTATAAATAATCTAAATATATCTATAAACGACCTCTTTTATAGATAAATTAAATATATCTATAAACGACCTCTTTTATAAATAATCTAAAAATAGGAGGTCTTCTCTGGATAATCCAAATATGATGGTCTTTTCTGGATAATATTCAGAAAAGACCATCTATTATACTACTGGTGTACATGCTCAGTGGCCAAGCTCCTCCCCTTTACCTGAATGTAAACATAGACCTTGTTGACATATACTTTGTGATTAAGCCAAATAAGGTATGAATGGATGATTCCCTTTGAGAATAATGAATTTGATTCTTTCCCATGAGATATTTTGCATGGTATGTGTAATGATTTTGGGTGACATTGTCTAGAAACGATGCACCTAACAAAAAGGTTTTGGGGCAAGACTGAGGACTACAGAATGACACCATCTACCCCACACCAGTAGGGAGCGGTCATTTAATAGGGAGTGTTATTTAAAGGGAGTGGTCATTATTTAACAACAGGGGGGGGGGGTTGCTGGTGGGTTTGATGGGGGGCGTAGATCTATACTCTCCCCCCTAAAAATCTTAATGGGCCTCTGTGATCTATAAGGGAGTGGTCATTATTTATCAACAGGGGTGGTGGTGGGTTTTCGCGCGGATGCGCAAAAATTTTGTACGCCCCCCCCTCGACGGCAGTCAAAATTTTTTGCGCCCCCCCACGCTGGAGGCGCGGAGAGTTTTCGCGCCCCTCTTTGATCTATAGTAGCACGCAGGTTACGTTTACCCTGATACCCAAATTTTCGAAATGACTAGCTGTGATAAAGTTATGGACCAAATAAAATAAATCATTAAAACAAAAACAACAAAAAAAAAACGAAACCAACAGGACAACATGGGGGGCATCCATGGGACCACCGGGGGTCATCCGTGGGACCACCAAAGGCTATAAGGGAGTGGTCATTATTTGTGGTTCTTTTTTTTATGCCCCCCCCCCCTTGCTGGCAGTCAAAATTTTTTGCGCCCCCCCCCCCGCGGAGAGTTTTCACGCCCCTCTTAGTAGAGCGCTGGCTTTTTTTGCTAAAAAGAGGGTGAATTTTTCTAATCCCCCCCTCAAGAGGGGTCAAATTTTTTTTTAGCCCCCCTCTCTGGAGGGGTGTGAAAATTTCACGCCCCCCCCTCAAACCTACCACCCCCCATGTTGATAAATAATGACCACTCCCTAAGGCCAGTATCCTGGGCAGGTCACATGATTCTGTGCCCTGTAAGCCTAAATCACAGACAAGCCTTTGGGCCTACCGGTATGGACCACCTACAGGCAAATCTGCTGTTGCAACAGACTCAAGCAGAGCTAGGGTATAAATATATTTCCTGTGAACACAAAAGAGGTGTAATAGTCAGTGGAACTACATCCTGCAACACCTTACATATTACTGTATTTGTTAGTAGCCATATTGTATTTATAATTCCACTGTAGTAAAGAGTGCTGATGCTATTGTCTTTTGTATACATTAAGATAAATTACATTTGACCATTTGTAGCCAACCTTTCACTAGTTTAAGGACAGAACCTGTAGGGAAACTCTCCCCATGAAATGCCCTGCCATCTAGTGTGAAGATCATTCAGTGACCACATGGCCACAACAAAGCACAACAACATTGGCTCCGCCCACTTTCTAGACTAAAGCATGCAAGGAAAAATATAAGACGCACAAAATATTCATTTTTAGGGAGGATGTGTCAACTAGATTTTAATATTTCAGCCATTCTCAGTAAAAAATATTTTTTTATTGCCCTTCACTGCAGATCTGCAACTTGACCTAGTTAGACCGTTCATACTCTGATCTAGCTATACCCACACAGCCATTCTGAAACGTCGGTCGTGCTCTTGACTACAGGGGTAGCTGGATGTGTTATGCACAGAAATGATGCTAAAACTAATGTAAAGTAAGGCCACACCAAATTAAAAAAAAAAATTTTTGTCAATGGATTCTGCACATCACAGATGTGGAGAGGGCGATTATTATTATTTTTTTTTTATAACCAAAGATTTCCCAGGAAAGGAGTTGTATGGAGCCCCTAAACGACATACCACAAATAATTTTTCCCCTGAAAAAATATTCTTGCAGGTACTGAAGAATTCTTGCGGATACTGAAGAATTCTTGCGGGTACTGAAGAATTCTTGCGGATACTGACGAATTCTTGCGGGTACTGATGAATCCTTGCGGATACTGACAAATTCTTGCAGATACTGAAGAATTCTTGTGGATACTGAAGAATTCTTGCGGGTACTGAACAATTCTTTCAGGTACTGAACAATTCTTGCGGGTAGTGAACAATTCTTGCGGGCACAGGAATAATTTTCTTTTGAGGTAGAGGAACATACTAAAAAGATTTTTTTTCCATGCAAAATATATTCCTGCATGTACAGGAGAATTCTTTGGACACAGTAGCATTCTTAAATTTTGAGAGTTTAAAACATGTAAAAAATATTTTTTTCTCAGTAACAACTATTCTTGTGGGTAGAGAAATATTTTTGCAGGTACAGAAACTATTCCTGCAAGTACAGAAATGATTCTTGCAGGTACAGAAACATTCATGTTGGGGCTTGAGGAGTTTATCATCATTAAGTTTCTACAAGAACAGTTTAGTATCTGCAAGAATTGTTCAGTATCCGCAAAAATTGTTCAGTATCCACAAGAATTGTTCAGTTTCCGCAAGAATTGTTCAGTGTCCGCAAGAATTATTTCTGTACCCGCAAGAATTGTTCAGTACCCGCAAGAATTGTTTCTGTACCCGCAAGAATTGTTCAGTACCCGCAAGAATTGTTTCTGTACCCGCAAGAATTGTTCAGTACCCGCAAGAATATTTTTCTGGTGAAAAAATTATTTTTGGTATGTCCTATTAGCGGCTCCGTAGAGTTGAGAGGAGTTGGCCAGTTTTTAAAGCTAGTATCTGCCATTTATTGTTTGTTTAAAAATTATAGCCAAAAAAAAAAATCAGATTTTTGCAGAAAATGGTGCGGGCGCAATCCATAGACAAAATAATTTTCAAAAAAAAAAAATTAAAAAAAATTGTATTTCTGAAAATATGATGCGGGAAATCCATAGACCAACTATTTAATTTGGTGTGGCCTAAGGATAGTACATGTATGAAAAAATAGTGATTTTTCTAATGTATATGGAAGAAATTCTAGGATTTCCCATTTACTATAGAATATATAGCAAATTGATGTAAATGCACATAAACATGGTAAATTCAGCTGAAATCCCGCAAGGGTTCCCATTATCATAGCAAAATAATGTTTGCATTTCTGAAAAGCCCTTTATTTCGTCTTCATAATGGTTAACATGCCATGTGGCCACAAGCAGAATATTTATGGTAATAAACTGTTTCAGAAAAAAGGGACCATAAAATTCGTGAAAATCCATAGTAAGACCCTCCAATAGGCATTTGCCCCCCTTTTGGTAATGCTACTTTGAATCTGAGCCAGGTTTTCTTGTATTATCGTTATGGGCCCATCCCACTTTTGCCTGATCGGAGGTAGGCGGGGCCAGTCCGAGTTGGCGGATGCAGGATTGGGGATTTGACAACGAAATAGATCACTGGGAGGATGGGGGGGGGGATGAGGACTTTTATCTTTGTGCACGACTGTACTATATATATATATATATATATATATATATATATATATATATATATAATATATATATAATATATATATATATATGATTGTAGGCTACTTCAAAGATGTTCTCATGTCCATGTTGCGTGCATAAATCCAACGCGCCTCGCCCCATCAATACCGGTGTCGCATGCGTTTTCTGGTCCGTGAGAAATATGGTTGCTCATTCTCCAAGCATATCCCTTACCATATAAACCAATGCAAACAGATAGAGTTATCTGGTTGAAGAGTGATACTTTTTTGATAGCCTCAAAACGGATCATTTTAACTTTTGAAAGTTAAGAACCATGATAACATCCTCCAAGATCTAATAGAATTTGATTAATACCTAACCCTAATGATACTGTCCCTACGCCTTAGAATTATAATTTGGACAAAGTGGGATTTTAGAAATAATTAAACTTTTGGCGACCAGATTTTGCATGGACCAGATTTTGCATGGACCAGATTTTGCATACAACACCGGTAATTGAATTTGCACGCCTTTATTTTTGTGGGGGGGGGGACGAAGATCATTTACGATGTCAGGGAGCCCCTCAGGGCTTCCCGTCGGCCTCACTGCCGTGTGCGCTGCATTGACACTAAGGCTGTGTCTTCTTCTGCGCCTGATAAAATTGGAATTAATAAAATATTGAAAACAATTAAACCATGATAACATCCCTCTCTTCTTATAGAATTTGAAGAAACAACAACCCTAATGATACTGTCCCTATGTCATATAATTATAAATGGGCAGAGGTATTGTTATTATTTCTTAACACTGCGCACTACAGTGAGGCCAAGGGGAACCCCTGAGGGGCTCCCTGACATCGTGAATGATCTTCGTGCGTCAGGGGCAGGGGTCAATACCCGGGGGTCAATATATATATATGTGACTCAACAAGGGAGAACACCCCTCTGCGAGGGATTTTTAATTCCCATTTTGGCCACCCATATGCTTGGCATTGGTGGGCAAAATAACTCTAAAATGATTATAAAAATACATTAAGTTATTAGTCTATAATTAGACCCGAGTTCCGAACTCGGGTCTACTTCTAGTGTACACGTTTTCGCCGAAGCTTTTTGCGTATAGGGGTAATGTGCACCATAAATCGACCATTGCAAATTGGTGTGAAGTGAGTGTCAAATTTGCAATGGTATTATATTTTTGTTTCCAGGTTAAATATACAAGTGTACAGGTTTTTAACCAAGAAACAAAGCAGAACATTAATATTGTAAAATAAGTTTCAATTTAGACAAAAAAGAAGGCAGAGGACCTTATCCCCACAGTAGTGTTTGGGTTGGTACTTCTGGTCCTACCTGACTTATAAAATATATCTGAAGTTTATGACACATTAATATAAAGATACAAATGGAGTAGCAGAAATATACATACATGGGGGGGGGGTATATTAGAAAACAAAAATATCTGTAACAATGAACATTAATACAATATGATTCACAAGATACACATGTTAATGTTAAATTGACCATTGCAAAGTACTATGGATTAACTAGGAAATCGCATTTGTATATTATGCATGTTACAATGGAAAAAATTGTAAATTGCATAGGTATTGTATAGTGTTGGTTGATTTATGGTAGGTCTACCCATAGTCAGCAGCAGAACATTATGTCAGTGGTAGACTGTAATCCCTTGCCAAACTGTGGATGCCTTCCCCCTACTACTAGTACCTATAGTAGGCCCTCAGCTGTCGATTTACGTATGGACCAATGCACCCATAATTAGGGCACTTTCTAGCCCCCTCCCTCTCTAGCCTCACGCTCCCGTGGCCCATTGGTCATGACCCATACCCTAGACGCGTTTTTCACACATATGTCACAGCATCGGCCCTCTCTATCCCCTGTCCGTCTCTATCCTGTCCTGTTCTTGTTGATTTCATGAAGCCGAGAAAGCCTTCCATTAACCCACTAAAGGCCACCTACATATATATATATATATATATATATATATATATATATATATATATATATATATATATATATATATATATATACATGTACACATAAGTATGATGACCCTTATTATATTAGGAGTTCTAAGTGGCGTGGCATTGGTTTATTTGCAGTCTTGGGACCGTAAACATGCATGCCATTCCCATATTAGGAGCCCCAATAACGTAGCATTTTTATATTTGGAGGAGTTATTGCGTCCAATTACCTAAATCACTCTGTGATCCTTGAGGATGAATAGGCGTTCATACACGTGCCTGGGGAGCCGGCTACCCGCCCTACCCACTTATATCTCGCCTATAGCCCCCATAATAGACACCCTATACCCCCCCCCCCTCATCCACCTGTATCCACACCCCCACCTCCTCCTAATCACATCGTAATAGTTAACCCTTTATGGATAGCATGATGCATTGATGCACATCTAACCCTTTATAGATAGCATGATGCATTAATGCACATTTAACCCTTCATGGATGGCAAGATGCAGTGATGCACATTTAACCCTTTATGGATGGCAAGATGCAGTGATGCAATATTTAACCCTTTATGGATGGCAAGATGCAGTGATGCACAGTTAACCCTTTATGAATGGCATGATGTATTGATGTACTTTAACCCTTCTTGGATAGCATGATGCATTGATGCACAGTTAACCCTTTATGGATTTCACAAAGCATTGATGCCCATTTAACCCTTTATGGGTGGCATGATGCGGTGATGCACAGTTAACCCTTTATAGATAGCATGATGCATTGATGCACAGTTAACCCTTTATGAATGGCATGATGCATTGACACACTTTAACCCGTTAAGAATGGCATGATGCAGTGATGCACTTTTACCCTTTATTGGTGGCATGATGGATTGATACACAGTTAACCCTTTATGAATGGCATGATGCATTGATGCACTTTAACCTTTCATGAAAAGCATGATGCATTCATGCACTTTAACCCTTTATGAAAGGCATGATGCATTGACACACTTTAACCCGTTAAGAATAGCATGATGCAGTGATGCACTTTTACCCTTTATTGGTGGCATGATGGATTGATGTACAGTTAACCCTTTATGAATGGCATGATGCATTGATGCACATTTAACCCTTTATGAATGGCATGATGCATTGATGCACATTTAACCCTTTATGAATGGCATGATGCATTGATACACAGTTAACCCTTTATGAATGGCATGATGCATTGATGCACATTTAACCCTTTATAAATGGCATGATGCATTGATTCACTTTAAGCCTTTATGAATGCCATGTAGCATTGATGCACAGTTAACCCTTCATGGATAGCATGATGCATTGATGCACAATTAACCCTTTATGGATAGCATGATGCATTGATGCACAGTTAACCCTTTATGGATAGCATGATGCATTGATGCACATTTAACCTTTTATGAATGGCATGTAGCATTGATGCACAGTTAACCCTTTATGGATAGCATGATGCATTGATGCACAGTTAACCCTTTATGGATATCATGATGCATTGATGCACATTTAACCCTTTATGAATGGCATGATGCATTGATGCACATTTAACCCTTTATGAATGGCATGATGCATTGATACACAGTTAACCCTTTATGAATGGCATGATGCATTGATGCACATTTAACCCTTTATGAATGGCATGATGCATTGATGCACATTTAACCCTTTATAAATGGCATGATGCATTGATACACAGTTAACCCTTTATGAATGGCATGATGCATTGATGCACATTTAACCCTTTATGAATGGCATGATGCATTGATTCACTTTAAGCCTTTATGAATGGCATGTAGCATTGATGCACAGTTAACCCTTTATGGATAGCATGATGCATTGATGCACATTTAACCCTTTATGGATAGCATGATGCATTGATGCACAGTTAACCCTTTATGGATAGCATGTTGCATTGATGCACAGTTAACCCTTTATGGATAGCATGATGCATTGATACACAGTTAACCCCTTAGGGATAGCATGATGCATTGATGCACAGTCAACCCTTTATTGATAGACAAGGCATTGATGTGCAGTTAACCCTTTTATGGATGTCATGATGCATTGTCAGCAAATATGTCAGTAATAATGCACTATTTGTCAGCAATTAGGCAATTTATGTTAGTAATTACTCACTTTTTGTCAGTAATTACTCACTATTTGTCAGTAATTAGTCCAAATATGTCAGTTATAATGCACTATTTGTCAGCAATTAGTCAATATATGTGACATGTACTGGGAAAGGGGGTCTTATTGCCCCCTGCACTAAGACCCCTTTTCGCAGATCGTGTCACATTTGTTAGTTATTACTCACTATTTGTCAAAATATATCAGTAATAATGCACTATTTGTCAGCAATTAGTCAATACGTATATAGGAATGACGAATTTTGTGTATCGAATGTTTGTATTGACATCGAGAGCCGGTCATATTTCCCTCGAGTTCGTATAACTCACTCGAGGGAAATATGACCGGCTCTCGATGTCAATACAAACATTCGATACACAAAATTCGTCATTCCTATATTTATTTTTACATGTTTAGGCACAGGGAAGCGATGAAATCAAACAAAAACTCACTGTTTAATTGAACTTTCACTACGGGGGACGCCATGACACCTTGCTCAACTGCGGACTTCGGTTTGTCAATGCACCGCAGAAAATATAGTTCTGATCCAAAAATCAATCATCTTACGATTAACTGACACTTTCATAAATTTTCAATTCAAAATAATTTTTATTTGCACTAAAATAGAATTTATGAGGGTAGTTTAGCACTTACAGGAAAGATTTTTAGTTTAAATCTACCGCACATCATTTCTCTCTTTGTTTCTATCAACAAGGTCTAAGAATCTGGTGGAGAGTGCAGGTTGAACCATGACCTACTTACTTCCGTGGCACAGAAACACCATATTACGTCATGTGGGGTCATGTGGGCGTGGCAACAACCCTAGATCAGTCATACAATATTAATGCAACAGTTGACAGTCAAGTGAATACCAATATTCATTATGAGTGATTGTGCCATTAATATAATTCATTATGCTAGGAGGCCAGATTACTCAAATAATGTCCAGATCTTGCCTATTTAATCCAGGATACTGGCATAAGTCGGGCAAAAAATTTACTGGCTATTATTAACCTGCGTATTTGTACTAGCCGAACTTGCAACATCACCATAATGGATGTGAATATTGACCGAACCCTGGATGGTGGCCCCAGCAAACATGCTGGCCACGTCAAGTGGGAATCCTCTGTGGGCCGCCTGGAGGCCAACTTGGCCTCCTATGTGTGGCTGGTGCAGGATGATTGGTGCTGGTGCTGGAATCGCATCCACCATGAAGGCTGGAGGCTGTACGACAGGAGCTGCAGGCTGTATGATAGGAGCCGGAGGCTGTACGATAGGAGCTGGAGGCTGTATGATAGGAGCCGGAGCCTGTACGATAGGAGCTGGAGGCTGTATGATAGGAGCCGGAGCCTGTACGATAGGAGCTGGAGGCTGTACGACAGGAGCTGGAGGCTCAAACGCTTGCTCCGGCTCTTGCTCTAGCTCCGGCTCAGACTCAAGGTGTGCGGCAGAACCAGCAGCGGCAGAAGGGCGTTTCTTCAACAGTGATCGACCTTTCCCAAAGGAATTAGGGGCAGATCTCTTTCCTCCGACCAATATGGAACACATGTCCATCTGCTGCTCAACACTGGCTGTACCATAGTTGTTGATGGAGTTCTCGTTTTTGTGGCCGGTGATTTGGCAGATGATGGTAGGAGGGACACCGGCGTGGAGTAGTTTGGTGATGGCGGTGGACCGAACCGAATGATTCTTAATAGCACTGGTCAATCCGGCGGCCTCCTTTACCTTCGGCATGATCTGGCCGATTGATCCCTCAGACATATTGGAGGTCTTGTATGGATACCTCATATCCCAGTTGGCGTGATATTGCGGTGTCAGAAATAAATGACACTCCTCGTCCTTCTGTTCCGGTGATCTCTTTTTGTTGAGGTACTTCCACATCCGCACCCCGCATCGTTCCTCATCTTCAAGAGGCCACAACTTGGGCTGAAAGTGGCGCGGAGCCCCTTTACCCTTGCGAGTTTTGGTGACCCTTTCATTCCACAGCAGGTGTTCTGTCGGAAGCCCCTCATCGATGAGCTTCAGATCATTCCATTTTGTATCCCACTGCTCATCCCGACCTCGCCAACCAAATGCATTGGAAAAAATAAAAAAAATAGTGTGCTGTAGAGTGCGCGGGCACCTGTATCCAAAGGCACCAGTCTGCCAGCATAGTTCTTCATCCTCAGCAGTCAGTGGCACTGCCTTATTCGGTCTGTTCCCGAGGCCCATTTCCTTGAGTTCGGTCCTCCTCGTCTCGAGTACCTTCTTAAAGAGGCTGAAGTGAGGGTCTGTGATAAGGCACACCGGATAGTCGTTTTCTCGGCAATATCTGAAAAATATGAGTGATTGTGCCATTAATATAATTCATTATGCTAGGAGGCCAGATTACTCAAATAATGTCCAGATCTTGCCTATTTAATCCAGGATACTGGCATAAGTCGGGCAAAAAATTTACTGGCTATTATTAACCTGCGTATTTGTACTAGCCGAACTTGCAACATCACCATAATGGATGTGAATACGCCAGTCCCACCTCGGGGAATACGATGTAAAAATATCCCATGGTCGTGGACATTTGCTTAGGTATTAACCTCAGTGCTGACATCTAGCCCTAACTAGCTTAAAAAAATTCGTATATCAAGTCTTCCATTCAGTCCTTCTACCGGTACAGTCCCCATAGACTTATCATTACGTGAACAAAGCTAAAACTAAATAATTTCTCCTGGGCTTAATATTTCGAATTTCTGGGTGGGGTTTGCGCCAAATATTAGTTTAACTATTCTAGTTTTTAGCCTCTTAAGGATTTTTAGGGGGTTGAAGCCTAACATGTCAAAAAATAAATAAAGCATTTTGATGTCTGGCCGTATCAGTCATTTCTATATACTTTCAATGCTTAAGATAAAACATCTGCTCGGAGATTAAGTTATATGTATGGCAAGTGTAGGCGATCAGCTGATCGGTGAAAATCTGGGTCAAGGCAACGAATTTAATTATTTTCCGGCTTAATTTTGACAAAAACAAAAAAATAACCCCCCCAAGCACTGTAAAATGATGAAATCTACCATGATAGTGGTGTAATTTCCCATAAAAGGTTCAAATAAAAATTTAAACTGCAAATAATGTACCGCTGATCTGAGCCTCAGTGCAATCTCTATGGGAGCAATGTCACGGCCACACATCAAAATGCTTTATTTTTTGTTTGACATGTTAGGCTTCAACCCCCTAAAAATCCTTAAGAGGCTAAAAACTAGAATAGTTAAACTAATATTTGGCGCAATCCCCATCCAGAAATTCGAAATATTAAGCCCAGGAGAAATTATTTACTTTTAGGTTTGTTCACGTAATGATAAGTCTATGGGGACTGTACCGGTAGAAGCACTGTATGGAAATGACTGATACGGCCAGACATCAAAATGCTTTATTTTTTTTTTGACATCTTAGGCTTCAACCCCCTAAAAATCCTTAAGAGGCTAAAAACTAGAATAATTAAACTAATATTTGGCGCAGTCCCCACCCAGAAATTCGAAATATTAAGGTCAGGAGAAATTATTTAGTTTTAGCTTTGTTCACGTAATGATAAGTCTATGGGGACAGCTATAAGGCGCACCTACAGAATAATTTTTGTATTGGGGGGGTTAGGCCTAATTTTCAGCACTGAGACTAATACATAGTAAACTTGAGTTATTTTACTTGTTTACCATCGTACTCCCATTAAAAAGTATTCAGGATTTATTCAATGACAGCTCATTTAGTTTTGGTCGACATGGGTCTATTTTAGCATTGAAAGTATATGAAAATGACTGATACGGCCAGACATCAAAATGCTTTATTTTTTTTTTGACATCTTAGGCTTCAACCCCCTAAAAATCCTTAAGAGGCTAAAAACTAGAATAATTAAACTAATATTTGGCGCAGTCCCCACCCAGAAATTCGAAATATTAAGGTCAGGAGAAATTATTTAGTTTTAGCTTTGTTCACGTAATGATAAGTCTATGGGGACAGCTATAAGGCGCACCTACAGAATAATTTTTGTATTGGGGGGTTAGGCCTAATTTTTAGCACTGAGACTAATACACATTAAACTTGTGATATTTTACTTCATTCCCATCGTACTCCCATTACAAAGTATTCAGGATTTATTTAATGACAGCTCATTGACTTGTGGTCGACATGGGCCTATTTTAGCATTGAAAGTATATGGAAATGACTGATACGGCCAGACATCAAAATGCTTTATTTTTTTTTTGACATCTTAGGCTTCAACCCCCTAAAAATCCTTAAGAGGCTAAAAACTAGAATAATTAAACTAATATTTGGCGCAGTCCCCACCCAGAAATTCGAAATATTAAGGTCAGGAGAAATTATTTAGTTTTAGCTTTGTTCACGTAATGATAAGTCTATGGGGACTGTACCGGTAGAAGCACTGAATGGAAGACTTAATATACGAATTTTTTTAAGCTAGTTAGGCCTACATCTCAGCACTGAGGTTAATACACATTAAACTTGGGATATTTTACTTCGTTCCCATCATATTCCCATTAAAAAGTATGCAGTGGTTAATATGTTATAGCCGTTTTAGTTTTGGTCGACATGGGCCTATTTTAGCATTGAAAGTATATGGAAATGACTGATTCGGCCAGACACCAAGATGCTTTATTTTCGTTTTACCCATTTAGGCTTCAACCCCCTAAAAATCCTTAAGAGGCTAAAAACTAGAGGAATTAAACTAATATTTGGCGCAAACCCCACCCAGAAATTCGAAATATTAAGGTCAGGAGAAATTATTTAGTTTTAGCTTTGTTCACGTAATGATAAGTCTATGGGGACTGTACCGGTAGAAGGACTGAGTAGCGCCATAGAGTTTGTATTAGCAGCATTTTGGGGACGATCAGAAAATGTAAGATTTGACATAGTAAGGCTTCATATTTTTATTTGGGCTTGGGAAATATCGTAGGGGGGGTCTTAGTGCATCAATTCATCATATTTTTACCTCGCCACACCAGTATAATATGATGTGAGGGTATCCGGTTGGTGGAATTTTTGTTCATCGGTAGCAGCTGCCATTGTCACGCCTTTGGGCAACTTCTTCCTCACTCCCAGCACAAACGCAGACATCAATGATGCAAGTTTTTTCGGGGGAATATCCAGAACATCCCTATTTTCTTGCAAATTCTCTCTAAAGTAGCCATGTACTTTCCTCATAACCTAAGAAAAAAATTTTACAGCCATTATTTTACGAGATATAGCAAGAAAACCGAATTGGATCAAAGTAAATTCTCCCAAAGTCAAATCTCCCAACCTGCATCTCCTCCCCGTCCCGCCCACCTGTCAAAGTGGCAATGGCTAATGTTTACACTTACAGACTCGGTCTTTTTTACTGTGTTTGTATTTCTACGATGTAGTACATAAGCTCTATGTAGTTCTTCCATCTCATCTTGATTTTCTTCTTCTTCTGGGGTAATTATAGGTTCAGGTGGTGTTTGAGGGGCCTGTACAGCAGGTGGGACTACCTGTTCCTCCAGGGGTTCGTCTGCTACTAATAGCTCAAATATACCCATATCTTGAAGAACTCTGTCATTTTCAGCTTCTTGTTCCTCCATAACTTCTAAACAAATGTTGGCAATCATATCTGGGAGTACATCATAAAAAATATCTACTGCTTGCACCTTTACAGCATTATTTCTTGCTTCTTGGGTAGAATTTCTATACGAAGCCATAATTAGCAGACGACGCAAGTAGTCCCTTGCCAACCGGAAATGGGTTTGTTTCCTGCGCGATGAGACTAGGTCAGCCACGCGTCGAGCAAGGAATGGCCGGACGGGGCGGGTCCCGACTCGTATCGATGTGGAAAATCAATGGATTCTTATTTATTTTGAAGAAAATGGAGGAATTTGGCATGGCATGTTCATCTAGGATATCTAAGGATGGTTCTCTGTTAATAACTCCACCAGGCTCCATTGAAATCTATGCTAACGAGGTCTGCAAACATCAGGTATGTGGGGAAAAAAAATTCAAATGCTGGATATAGATTCCTGCGCCGAGTGATGAGGCCGGAAGGAGGGGAAATACAGTCGAAATGTCAAATAACTTTTTGGCAAATACGAACCCATATATCGTAAATAATCACAATATGCTTTACCGTGCGTTAGTCTACGGGAGTCCAGAATCTTACTAAACATGTAAAAATAAATGTTAGTAATTGCTCATTATTGGTCAGCAGTTCATCAACATATGTCAGTAATCACTCACTATTTGTCAATATCTGATTGAATATTGAAAATTGAATTGAAAATAGCATTGAAAATTGCATTAAAAACTCGGGTCTTTTAGGTCTTAGACCTAACCTGCTCCATCTTTTAAATTTTAGATGCAGAATTGGAAATGTCCCATAGTTGAAAAGTAAAAAAAAACTGAGAACAGAAATGGAAAATTCCCTCTAGATCAAAATCTATGATAAATATCACCAGAGACATAAAGATAACAAATTGATTCAAAAAGCATATGAAAGCTCTAGACCTGTAGTATTTGACTGAATCTTCATTATCACAAAATTCAAAGGGGGGAATTTTTAAAAATAGGCCTCAAAATTTCAGATTTTTTGAAAAGTTTCAAAAGATTTGCAACCCCCTTGAAATTCTTACTATCAGTTATTAATTAGAAACCTTTTCAGTTTCAAAGTACAAAACAGGTGCTTTCTGACCCTTTTTGAATGGTTTTGTTACGATTATTCTAAGTGGCAAAGAAAAACTGTCCCCCTCGGCTCACAGACTGGGTCGATGTCCTTCTAACCCTGATTTTTCTCTGAAAATGAACAACTGGAGAAAATAGTTTTGGTCAACTTACATTTGTCACAGCAAATTGATTCAAAAAGCATATGAAAGCTCTAGACCTAAATATTTTAACTGAATCTTCATTATCACAAAATTTAAAGGGCGGGATTTTTGGAAATAGGCCCCAAAATTTCTGATTTTTTTAAAAATTTCAAGAGATTTGCAAACCCCCTCAAAATTGTTACTATCAGTTATCAATTAGAAACCATTTCGGTTCCAAAGCTTTCTGACCTTTTTTGAATGGTTTTGATGTGAACATTCTGAGTGGCAAAGAAAAACTGTCCCCCTCGGCTCACAGACTGGTTTGATGTTCTCTGACAATCAATGTAATGATCAACTGGGAAAAAAGTTTTGGCCCACTTATAATTGTCACAGCAAGTTGATTCAAAAAGCATATGAAAAGCTCTAGATCTATAGTATTTAACTGAATCTTCATTATCAAAAAGTTTATAGGGAGGCATTTTTGGAAAATAACTAGTGGCTTCGCCACTAGAGTGTGGAGCAATAGGTATACGGTCCAACTATAAGTGGCCTGCAGGAATGGCCTGCAGGTTAATACTGGGCCTGTAGGTGCAGCCCCCTGGTGTCTAACACTAAATGCGCTTATCTTAGCGGCGCTTAATGTAGCAACGAATGTATCAACGATATGTAACATAGCAACTTCAAACAATTCTACACTCTCCCAGCAGATACTCTCGGGCATTGAATTCTAGAGAATATCTCTGGAACTACTCATCAGATTTTAATATATGATATATCAAAATGAAGATATCAATGAGTACTCAGTTAGTGGTCAGTCGGGAGTAGTTTTGACAAGATCGGAGATAAGAGATAAGATAAGGGTCTAATTGAGGCCTCCTACTCCTGGCCCCTGGTTTACAAATCTCTAAAAAAAATTTAAACGAGTTATTTCTTTTACTAAATTGGCTGTATTTTTCTACACATCCTCATGTTTAAAAATTCCTGTTTTTTTTTTTTATTCTGTTCATTTTTCTTCTAACCTTTCAGTGATTTTGTAATTTTGAGAAATTTCTCCCTCATTCTCTATGGCCCAGATGTTAAGAGCCCCACTGTCCCTGCCTGCATCACTCTCCCGGCTGGGGAGGTTTAAAAAACGACTGACCACTGACTGTACTCTCTAGATATCGTGTTGTTGAGTAGCTACAATTGGAGATTACATCATGGGGAGCTCCGATCTACTTGAATGGAGGCCCAAGATGGCGGCCATTGCAGTTTGAAAAGAACTTTGAGGCTATGATGTTTTTCTTTACAAAATACAAATAAAGAATAATTGAATAGTGATAATAAAGGCTGAAACCAGTAGGAAATCAATAATTTAATTATATAAATATTTCTCCTATGATTTTGAATGGATAGGTCGAGTTAGCAAGCACTTTCCTCACTGCTTCACAGCCTAAAAACTTTGCTTCATCTGGTACCCCAAGGGTACCGGTACTCAGGCTTAAAGCAGTCAAAAATTCTGAGTTTGTAACCAGCAATCTAGTAACCCATTTTTATATATAATGTAAAAATCATTTTTATTGAGTGCTGCCATCTGGTGGATATTTGTGCAACTCAACACCAGGTGGCAGCAGGGGTGCCATGTCACAGATGGACGGCCTGCTGGCTTGTCTTATCTCTGTGTACCTTAATTTATATCTCTGATATCACCATATCATCATGTATTTTTTTTATGAAAAAGTCTGATTTATTATATTTTTAGACATTATTATGGTTTATAATGTATTTAGAGCTTAATCATCAATTCCAGATATGAATAACAACCTATGTTAAAGGAGGGGTTCTGACATAACTACTAGGAATATCTAATCCAATGATGTCTCATTTTAAAGATCTTGAGATGAACTTTGATAATGAATTTTCCTGCAGAGGGGTGTTTTTGCTTGCCTGGTCTCATATGAAGGATCAAGTCATTATGTATTACAGGGTTCGTGAAGGCTGAGGATATAATTGGGAGTGCTGTACAGGAATCGACGATTACAACTTTGAAGGTGCCTATTATTTTTTTTTGGAGTTGCTTGCCACGTAGCGGCCGGGAGCGCAGTGACCGTAGCAACTCCATTATGTTTTCGGTTTGTCAGTGACGTCACGGTCACCTTGTGACGCAATTTGTGACGTCATACGTCGGCCGTGATGTCACACGTCCGCCGCAGAGTGGCAACTCCTATCCGTGGCCCTTGCCACATTTTTCTTGTTTTAATCCTGGTAATTATTTTTAATCCTGGTAATTATTAACCCCTTAGTTAAACTAAGACTAAGTGCTGCATATTGTAAGAATTCAATACCGTAATTCCTCGTGTATAGGACGCGGCTTTTACACAATAATAGCCTCAGGTGTGTCCTATAAGATTTACCTGAACTCAGGGTGCGTCCTTTAGGACAGGATTTTACACTATAGAGCAGTACTAAAATGACCAAAATCTGACCCTAGGTGAGCCCTATATGATTTAGCCTAACTCAGGGTGTGTCCTATATGTAAGGGGCGTCCTAATCGCGAGGATTTATGGTATGTTCATTTGTCGACATATGATGCATGACTGCAGCCCTGTTGAATACAACCTTGACAGGCCTACAGGCATGTATCATGCCGAGTCTGATATTGTATGTACACGTATCTATAAGCTCCCCACAAAGTATGGACCCAAGGAGGTAGGACGCAGTCAGATAAATTAACTGGCGGGGGGGGGGGGGGCAAAGGCTTCACCCATGTCCCCTTCAATTAAAAAGGGGATAAAGGCCCATATTTTAGATGTATTGTGTAATAAAAAAGAAGTCTACCTTCAAAAGGAATCATCTTACATTAAAAAGAGAGGTTTTTACAATGAATTTCAATCATAGGGTCTCGGAATCAGCACGACCTGTGACAATAAGGAAGTGGCACGTGACAGTAATGTTGTTGTACTCGCTGTTAAACCTTACCTCATCCCGACCATCATCAGCGAGATATGTCATGACCTACGCCAAGACGCACTTGTCATCTCAGTGGCTGCCGGTGTGACACTAGCCACACTTCAAGAGGTATGAACTGTGAGGGGGTGATTGTCTTTTTAACAGTGGGGAAAGGGTCAGGGAATTTTCACAGGTTTTCAATGAAATAATCAGCTTTTTTTTTCTATATGTAATACGGTAGTAATACAATATGTTATTATAGGGGTAGGTTGCAATCATTCATCTGTTGAATTCTTTTGCACATTTGAATACAGAACAAAAAATGCAGTGAATGAATCCTCACCAAAATTTCAATGAAAACATCAGGAAAATGAATAGAAAAATACATTATTAACATTATATGTCAATCTGTGTGTTATTATCACATAGGTCAGTATTGACCTCTTTTTTGCTGTCAATAAAATATATTATTATTATTATTATTATTATCTGAAGAAGAATCGTAGTGGTCCATCACTGTTATCCTCAGTAGCACTCACATTATCATTTGTGTTATTTCCAAAAGGCTGGTTCTCCCTATACCATCAATTAAATTGATAAAACAAATCTCATTGGATCAGTGTAAGTATATATACATTTGTGTATTGTCAATATCAGGGCCTACCAGAAGGTACCCCGGTAGTCCGCGTGATGCCGAACCTCCCGGCCTCCATAGGGTGGGGGACGTCAGCAATCTGTCTGGGTATAAGCGCACTCCCTCAGCACAGTGCCATGGTTTGTGAGCTGTTCAAGACGTGTGGTGTTGTAGAAGTTATACCAGAGAATTACATCGACATTGTCACTGCTGTGTCTACTCCTATGGTGGTAAGAATGTTAGATATACCACTTATAACTTACAAGGTTATAAATTTCAGTCAAATTGATAGGGGCCTTCTGTCACAAAATCCTATGAATATAAGATCTGACACAAAATATCTAGGCCCAGGATAAAAAGTCTGAGCTTTTTTCTTCTCTTTTTTCTTTGTTGTTTCAATATCTGAATGCTAATCTAGATCAGTGCAGCAAGAGAAGTAGATTTCAGATAAAAAAGTGTTTTATTAAAAAAGAAATTGCCTGCCGGATCATGATTCATTGAAGCAGACAACCTTTTTTTTAAAATCTCTCCTAATATTTTTTTTGTGTGTGTAGAAATGACAGCTAGTGTATTCTGTTAAAAAATTACAAACGCAATTTTTTTTTTGTTATAATTTCCCTGTTCTTCCTGCATGAGTCTATGACACAGTGTATGAATCCTCTCAGGGGTGTGTGACAATAGAGGCACTATCTGATGGAGCGGTCAAGATGGGATTACCACGACAACTTGCCATACGACTAGCAGCACGTGCACTCATGGTAAGTTTTTTTTTAAACCACCAACATGAATTCCTTCACATTCTCTTAGCTGGCCGGTGAATTTTGAAGACGGAAAAATAAAAAGAAAAAAGAAGTAAAATCCCACATATCATCCGGATCCTGCCTTTCTGCCGACCCTTGCAGCTTATTATAAGCTGAAGACCTACCAGTTATGGTGTTCAGCATCTCCACTATATCGAAGTAGCGGATTGTTCTATGGGCGCGGCCATTGCTGAAGCTGATTACCAATAATCATCACTGATAACAGCTATCAGATGGGTACCACCTGCCCCACGAGAGGACCGTAGTGAATAGTTGGGATTATTTCATTGGCTGATAATTAAACCAGCTAAGCCGGTATACACCCTTCACCCGGGCCCTTCATTTCATCTGGGAACCAGGTTATGACTTATACACAGGGTTTTATAGCATTCTTGTTTTCCCATACAGGGGGCAGCACAGTTGGTCACCCAGACTGGGCAGCACCCGGCTGCTATAAAGGATGCTGTTTGTTCACCAGGGGGCACCACCATCACCGCTGTCCATCGCCTGGAGGCCGGCGGCTACCGCGCTGCCGCCATTGACGCAGTTGAAGCCGCTACCTTCCGAGCTCGTGAACTGGGTGCTCGTAAATAATGAACTGTATGATTTATCTTTTTAAAATGATGTGATCTGTAGAATATAAACCGAGTGAAACATATATGAAGGAGATCAATTAGCAACGTGGTTCAGGATTTTATTGTACTTAAAAATAGTGTCGAGTCTAACCAATGTCTAAGAGGTTGATCAGTCACCAAAATAGGAGATTTTCTCGTGCATTCTAGTTTCCAAATAGACCAAAAAAGTAGTGTGTGCTTATGCTATTTGTAGGGAGAATATGTTGCTTTACTAAAACTCTCAGCACTGTAGTCAGATTCCACAATGTGATATGAACTAATGTGATAGAGCAGGTTACAAATTATAGTCATTATAATCATTGTAAATGTTATTCCGATATATGTATCACATTCCAACAATGTCTGCTATGAGTTTTATACAGTCTCTGAACTGTAACACGTCAGGGGTGTGAAATCTCCGCGGAAATCCGCGATTTTGATGCTCAGAAAGACCATTTTTGAGATCTATGCAAATCCACTGAGAAAAGAATTTACCATTTGTGGGGGGGGGGGGGTCTGACTTAAAATTTTTGTCAATACCATTCCAGATTGAAAAATGTTAGCATCCCACTGGTAGTTCCAAACATATCTGTATAACAGAGTGTGTTATATTCTGCCCAAAGAACATTTAGATCACTTTTATACTACATTAAAACATTAAGTAGCAAGCCGTATATTACGCTTCAGAGGTAATGGGTTTCGGGATTTCACACCCCTGACGTGAAAAGTGAACGAATGTATTTGTCAAAAATATTCAGTATGAATGAGGAATATAAAAGAAGAGAAAAAAGGTGCGTGCCAGCATAAATCCATGTACTGTAATGCACTAACCCCACGTGACCCTTTTGAGGATCAAAGTATTTTGCCCCTTTGAACTGCATATACTGTAATCTCCCGCATATAAGGCGCGTCTTATACGCCAAACAAAATGCTGCTAAGTCACTTATGATAAGTATCTGGACCCACTTCAATATGCCCAAAATAGGTGTTTAAAAATTTGTTTAAAAGTCCCACATTTAACTAACACAAAATATGTACATAATACCACTGGAGTGAATATGCTAGATGATAGAAGAGATGCTCATTTATTAAACTATATGTACAACAGATCGATATGTGATGTGTATAGTGATAAAAGAAATCTAACTACTCATTTACATGATGCCCCTACTGTTAAATGTATTACCCCAAACTGTCTTTGTTATGCTAGAAGTGTAGAATTCCATGGTGCTATTACTTGGAACTCCTTATCAAAGGATCGAAGAAACACTCTGGAATTTAACAAATTTAAAAATGATACAATTACCCTGATGAAAACCTTATTGCCCTATGATGAGGACTAATTTATCACTATTATGAGATGTGTGTACATTAATTACTCACTGAAAGAAAGCTCATTGTTACAGATATTTTTCTGATTTCTTGATATACCCCCCTATGTATTCTCCATTCCATTAGTATTTATATAACTAAGTGTCATAAGTTTCTAATATTATCTATAAGTCAGGTAGGACCAGAAGTACCAACCCAAACACTCTTGTGGGGATGAGGTCCTCTGCCTTCTTTTTTGTCACTATTTGAAACCTAGTATATAATATTATTGACTTTCACTCGTTTCTTGTCAAAATAACTTGAACAGTTGTATTTTTTTTTTTTTACTTCGACATACTTGTGATTATCAATATTATTGTTTCTACTGCTAACAATGTACGATGAAATAAAATTTTGACAAATAAAGTGAATTCAAAACAAAAAAAGTCTTATACGTGGGAGGGACATTGCCTTGAGTTTGGGGTGCGCCTTATAGGGGGGTATTTTTACTATAGAACAGTACTAAATTAACAAAAAATCTGCCCTTATAGATGCGCCTAATATGTTAAACAGTCCTCTCTTAGTTGGGGGTGCACCTTTTACGCGAGCTGCGCCTTATACGCGAGAGATTACAGTATGTAAGACGTCTAGAAGTACTGTACCATACCTTATGTACAAGACTACTTCGCATATAAGGTACACCCCGAGTGTCTATGGATACCATGTGCGTACATCACCTTGGCTCTGGTACCCCTTTTAGCGGGGTATAATTTCTCAAAAGCACCCCCCTTTGGGCGGATTTACCTCCCGAAAATTGCAAGAAATCTAACCTCTTTTGTCAGGACACCCTTTAAGTAACAAAATCGCTACCCCTTTCGCCGTGTTAGGGCTGAAAAAATTTGGGGAAAAGATGGAGAGAAGCTGGGGAAAATGACCAAAATATACCCCCTTTTCTCTTAAAGTTTTGGAAAGAATCTTTAAGATTGGTTTACATTTTGGGCTTAAAAACCTACCCCTATTTGCCCAAAATGCCCAAAAATGTACCCCTATCAAAGGATCCTGCAGGATCCGCTCTCAAACCCCAAAACAAAAAGTACAGTAACCCTTTCCCTCTAGTTTTTGTGCGCAAATTGTTACTATAGCTCATATAGGGAGTGGCCCCCCCTGGGAGATGCTAAACTCCCCGACCCATCATTAAGGGCCATGGATGAACAGTGTAGTCTAGAGGCAGCCAACCTCACAGACACCAGTATGTCCAATATACCGGAGGTGACGTATGATCAAATGGTCAAACTACCGTAATCTCCCACGTAGAAGACGCGCTGCGCGTATAAGACGCACCCCAAACTCAGCACATGCATTTTCACGTATAAGACGCACATTTTAAGGCTGAAATTTGTAAGATTAGTACATTTCTATAGTAAATTTACCCCTCGTATAAGACGCACCCCCAATTTCAGTACATCCTATAAGACCCCCCAGCATTTTGTTTGGCCTAGAGGACGCGTCTTATACGCGGGAGTTTACGGTAGTTAGCAATATACAAATTAAAAAATCTGGGATAGATGGCGTATCTGCCAGAGTTCTAAAAGACGCCTTTAAGGGAGTGGTCATTATTTATCAACAGGAGGGGGTGGTGGGTTTTTGCGCGGACGCGCGAAAACTTTTTACGCCCCCCTCGACAGCAGTCAAAATTTTTCGCGCCCCCCGCACCTGAGGCGCGGAAAGTTTTCGCGCCCCTCTTTGATCTATAGTAGCGCGCAGGCTTTTTTGCTAAAAAGAGGGTGAATTTTTTTAGCCCCCCCCCAAGAGGGGTCAGAATTTTTTTAGCCCCCCCCCTCAAGAGGGGTCTGAAAATTTTACGCCCCCCCCTCAAACCCACCACCCCCCCTGTTGATAAATAATGACCACTCCCTAAGATACTAGTTCACATGTTTAACAATAACATATCAAAATGCATTTTCCCTGAAGCCTGGGCCACAGCAACAGTTGTACCAATTCCCAAATCAGGCGCGCTAGCGAAAGTTGAAAACTGGCGACCTGTCAGTTTACTCCCTACCCCTGGAAAAATGATTGAAAGAGTAATCCATGACCATATTACTAAAATAGCTGAAGAGAGAGGTCTTATATCCCAAAACCAATACGGGTTTGTAAAAGGCAAAGGTACCGTGGACACAGTCTTTGACCTAGTTACCAAACTATATAAATAAAGACAATGCTGAAGTGACATGTGCTTGCTTTGTTGACTTCAGCAAAGCCTTCGATTCCTTACATCACTCTCCTTATTGTCACGATGGCCTTGGCCATTCGTGACGGTTTACTTCAGTATAGCCATCGCTAAAAAAATAGCCCATATTCAGAATTGCCACCAGTCTGCCAGCCTTGGCTATTCATTTTTTTTGTCCTTGCTCCTAAAGCCTATGAACCCTAGTGTATTGGCTATTAGCAGTAGACCCATAATCTTTTAAATAGGCCTTGTACAAGTCTAATCCTCATGTTGTGACACCACTGGGAGTATAGCAGTAATGTGTTAGGCTCTACCTGTTCCTCATGGTCATGTTACAGACTGTGTGGTAGCAGCAGCATTGCTTTTGCACAAATGCTTCAAAATGACTTAATTTTGAAAAATGAACCTACAAAATGACTTTATTTTGAAAAAGTGAACCTAGTGATGTGTTGGACAAGCCATCTTGAAGATAATTTTGTATGGGAAGATTATTTCATTCATCTGTTTTTGTCAAAAGTTTGCTACATTCAGGATCCCTTCTACTCCTATCCTGGCCAGGCTGGACTCCGGCCAGTGGGCACTCAACTCTTGCCCTCCCACCATCACAACCCCCCTCCCTACACTGTAAAATAAGTGTGTTGAACTTACACTGTCTAGCTTCTCAACACTACCACGACCCCCCTACACTGTAAAAAGATTTGTGTTGAACTTACACTGTCCAGCTTGTTCACACTGTCACAACCCCCCTCCCTACACTGTAAAAAATGTGTGTTGTTCTTACACTGTCTAGCTTCTCAACACTAGCACAACCCCCCTACACTGTAAAAAGATTTGTGATGAACTTACACTGTCCAGCTTGTTCACACTGTCACAACCCCCCTCCCTACACTGTAAAAAATGTGTGTTGAACTTACACTGTCTAGCTTCTAAACACTAGCACAACCCCCCTACACTGTAAAAAGATTTGTGTTGAACTTACACTGTCCAGCTTGTTCACACTGTCACAACCCCCCTCCCTACACTGTAAAAAATGTGTGTTGAACTTACACTGTCTAGCTTCTCTCCACCACTATGACCCCCCTTCCTACACTGTAAAAAAATGTCTGTTGAACTTAAACTGTCTAGCTTCTCTCCACCACCACCCCATCCCTACACTGTAAAAAATGTGTGTTGAACCTACACTGTCTAGCTTCTCTCCACCATAATCCCCTCCCTACACTGTAAAAAATGTGTGTTGAACTTACACTGTCTAGCTTCTCTCCACCATGAGACCCCTCCCTACACTGTAAAAAAATGTCTGTTGAACTTAAACTGTCTAGCTTCTCTCCACCACCACCCCATCCCTACACTGTAAAAAATGTGTGTTGAACCTACACTGTCTAGCTTCTCTCCACCATAATCCCCTCCCTACACTGTAAAAAATGTGTGTTGAACTTACACTGTCTAGCTTCTCTCCACCACCACCCCCTCCCTACACTGTAAAAAATGTGTGTTGAACTTACACTGTCTAACTTCTCATCACCACTACGACCCTCATCCATACACTGTAAAAAATGTGTGTTGAACTTACACTGTCTAGCTTCTCACCACCATGACCCTCCTACCTACACTGTAAAAAAATGTGTGTTGAACTTACATTGTTGATTTATTTTATTCATAATTGATGCACATTTAAACCTTTATGGATGGCATGATGCATTGATGCACAATTAACCCTTTATGGATAGCATGATGCATTGATGCACATTTAACCCTTTATGGATGGCATGATGCATTGATGCACACTTAACCTTTTATGGATGGCATGATGCATTGATGCACACTTAAACCTTTATGGATGACATGATACATTGGTGCACACTTAGACCTTCATGGATAGCCTGATGCATTGATGCACACTTAACCCTTTATGGATGGCATGATACATTGATGCACACTTAACCCTTTATGGATGGCATGATGCATTGATGCACACTGAAACCTTTATGGATGACATGATACATTGGTGCACACTTAACCCTTTATGGATTGCCTGATGCATTGGTGCACACTTAACCCTTTATAGATTACATGATGCATTGATGCACACTTAACCCTTTAGGGATAGCATGATGCATACTTAAAACTTTATGAATAGCATGATGCAATGATGCACACATAACATTTTATGGATGGCATGATGCATTGATGCACACTTAACCCTTTAAGGATGGCATGATGCATTGTTGCACACTTCACCCTTTATGGATGGCATGATACATTGATGCACACTTAACCCTTTAGGGATAGCATGATGCATACTTAAAACTTTATGGATAGCATGATGCAATGATGCACACATAACATTTTATGGATGGCATGATGCATTGATGCACACTTAACCCTTTAAGGATGGCATGATGCATTGTTGCACACTTAACCCTTTATGGATGGCATGATACATTGATGCACACTTAACCCTTTATGGATGGCATGATGCATTGATGCACACTTAACCCTTTATGGATGGCATGATGCATTAATGCACACTTAACCCTTTATGGATGGTATGATGCATTGATGCACACTGAAACCTTTATGGATGGCATGATGCATTGATGCACACTGAAACCTTTATGGATGGCATGATGCGTTGATGCACACTTAACCCTTTATGGATGGCATGATGCATTGATGCACACTGAAACCTTTATGGATGACATGACACATTTGTGCACACTTAGACCTTTATGGATAGCCTGATGCATTGATGCACACTTAACCCTTTATGGATGACATGATGCATTGGTGCACACTTAACCCTTTAGGGATAGCATGATGCATACTTAAAACTTTATGGATAGCATGATGCAATGATGCACACATAACATTTTATGGATGGCATGATGCATTGATGCACACTTAACCCTTTAAGGATGGCATGATGCATTGTTGCACACTTAACCCTTTATGGATGGCATGATACATTGATGCACACTTAACCCTTTATGGATGGCATGATGCATTGATGCACACTGAAACTTTTATGGATAGCATGATACATTGATGCACACTTAACCCTTTATGGATGGCATGATGCATTGATGCACACTGAAACCTTTATGGATGGCATGATGCATTGATGCACACTTAACCCTTTATGGATGGCATGATGCATTGATGCACACTGAAACCTTTATGGATGGCATGATGCATTGATGCACACTGAAACCTTTATGGATGGCATGATGCGTTGATGCACACTTAACCCTTTATGGATGGCATGATACATTGATGCACACTTAACCCTTTATGGATGGCATGATGCATTGATGCACACTTAACCCTTTATAGATAGTATGATGCATTGATGCACACTTAACCCTTTAGGGATAGCATGATGCATTGATGCATACTTAAACCTTTATGGATAGCATGATGCAATGATGCACACTTAACCTTTTAGGGATGGCATGATGCATTGATGCACACTTAAACATTCATGGATGGCATGATGTATTGATGCACAGTTAACCCTTTATGGGTGACCTGCTACATTGATGCACACTTTAAGCATTATCATTAACCATGACAAAATACATTACCACGGCTATGTCATGCTTAACTGATTTCCTTAATCCATCAAATACATGCCTCCTTTTTTTTCTTGACAATTTCATTTGTGAAAAGCTCTACTTTCTTTAGCATTTTACACTTACCATTCACTTCATGTCTGCAAACGAGTTCCAAAATGACCATACGATTATTCGCAATGATTATGAAGTTCAATTTTGATGTGAATATCAAGTTCTTATGATAATGCACTATAGTGTGATAATTTTTTCTTGACAGTTTCCTTTGTGAAAAGCCAGTATATAAGATTATATAATAAATGATAAAAAATATTTATAACACTTTTGTTCTTTCTTACAATACAATGTTATATATTCAACCTATGATTAATATCATCATTACTTTCATATATCATCACCTTAGTGGTGTTATTCTTAAACATTTTTTGTATTTTAATAGCTATGCTGTGCTACTTCTTCAAACTTGATTTTATTATTAAAAAAAAAAAGCTGATCATTTTGTTTCTTACAATTTCCTCACAATTTCCTTAATTCCTCAAAAATACGCTTCCTCGTCTCACTTCTCTCCACCACCACCCGCTCCCTACACTGTAAAAGATGTGTGTTGAACTTACAGTCTAGCTTCTCTCCTCCACCATCCCTCCCTACACTGTAAAAAATGTGTGTTGAACTTACACTGTCTAGCTTCTCTCCACCACCACCCCCTCCCTACACTGTAAAAAATGTGTGTTGAACTTACACTGTCTAGCTTCTAAACACCACCACGGGTCCCCTCCCTACACTGTAAAAAATGTGTGTTGAACTTACACTGTCTAGCTTCTCTCCACCACCACCACATCCCTACACTGTAAAAAATGTGTGTTGAACCTACACTGTCTAGCTTCTCTCCACCACCACCCCTCCCTACACTGTAAAAAATGTGTGTTGAACGCACACTGTCTAGCCTCTCACCACCACTATGACCCTCCTCCCTACACTGTAAAAAATGTGTGTTGAGCTTACACTGTCTAGCTTCTCACCACCACTATGACCCTCCTCCCTACACTGGAAAAACTGTGTGTTGAAGTTACACTGTCTTGCTTCTCAAGACCACCACAGTCTCCCTAGACTGTAATAATGTGTGTTGAACTTACACTGTCTAGCTTCTCTCCACCATAAGACCCCTCCCTACACTGTAAAAGATGTGTGTTGAACTTACAGTCTAGCTTCTCTCCTCCACCATCCCTCCCTACACTGTAAAAAATGTGTGTTCAACTTACACTGTCTAGCTTCTCTCCACCACCACCCCCTCCCTACACTGTAAAAAATGTGTGTTGAACTTACACTGCCTAGCACACAATAGTTATTAGCAGTACCGTAATCTCCCGCGTATAAGGCGCATCCCGCGTATAAGGCACACCCAGAGTTTCAGAATATGGTCAAAAAAATTAAAAATTCATAACTTTTGTTCTAATAAATGGATTTTCAAAATTCAAAAAGCTATGTGTAGTTTTGACCCCCGTGACCCTCCTGGACCCCAAATGCAGCAGATGAGCTTATATGGGAGTGTAATATATCAAAAGAAAGGTCTTGGTGTCCCCCTTGTGGATCCAATGAGAACTAAAAACCCCCGTATAAGACGTGCCTTATAACCGGGAGATTACGGTAGTAAATCATTAACCTTTTAAGCCAACGTGACATTACAGCTATGCTGTACCTTCAGAAATCATTAAAATTTTAAACAAATCTTAAATCAAAATTTTAGTCCCTTGAATTCTCGTAAGAAAATTACGCTCCCTTGGATTGAATGGTAAATTACTACTTTGGCTTGCGAGCTATTTACAGTCCCGTAAACAAAGTACAGTCCTGAGTGGGTGCAAAACCACCTTGAAGAACATACTGTTTGGCATCCCGCAAGGGTCCATATTGGGCCCGTTGCTATTTATATTATATGTAGACGGCATCTAAAATATACCAAAAGATATAATGCTCTATGCTGACGACATAATTTTAACGTCAAATCACCAAGACCCCAAGCTGGCTAGAGAGATGGTCCAAAAGGACCTAGCCTCGCTGGTAAAATGGTGTACAAACCATGGTCTCACAATAAATGCCAGGAAAACTCCAGTGGTTTGGTATGGACCAACTAGGAAAACTAATGTAGGCAGAAGCATTCCCATAAAAATCAAGAATAACCCCCTAGAAACCTGCGAATATAAATACCTGGGGGTAAGTTTAGATGATACATTAAGTCTAGATACCTACATGGCGGCCACTGAAGGGTCTGTAGTGAGTAAAGTCTTCAAATTAGAAAGGTTAAGGTGGATGGCTACCATGCCAAACATGTCCTGTGCGCAGGTTTTTTTTTTTGCTCATATGTACTTTTCTATGGCTTATAGACAGACTACAAAATCATAAAAGGACCCAGGGCATGAAGCTGGGATGAACTCTCAACCTTCTGTTTGTACACCTGGCACACTTACTGATTAGGCCACCAAGTCAGCTTTTTTCAATGTGGAAAAACAGTACAAAAGTGCCTGGGACCACATGATGGTAATACATTGTCTGGGTGCAGAAGGTTAATGAGAATATTCTGCGAAAGTTATACAGAAATTTAGCTACTCTTTAATGTCATTCTACAAATATTAACATGAAATGCTGTAGAAACCTTTAGTATGTTCACAGTATCTTTATGGATCAATATCTTTGAAAATTGCCTAGGACCCCTATATTTTCTCATCACCATTGGAAAGTATATATCATTTGGATCTTGTCACAAAAGTTTGGTGAAAATTTAGCTACTTTGATACCATGGGCGCCATCCACTTTAAGGCATCAGGTGGACAAGAGTATGGCTATGCTGGTATACAAACAGACCATACTCCCATATATGGACTACTGCAGCTTCTTAATTGAAGGAGCAAAAAAGACTAAAATAAAACGTCTGCAGACGCTCCAAAAATAACGCCCTCTGTATATGTACTCAAAAATATGACAGGCAAATATATAGGACTGCAGCACTACATGCCGAATGTTCTATAGAAAAATTAGTTAAACGGCACCAACTACAGCTGTCCATCCTCATGTTCAAAACCTCGTACCCAACCCTAATCCCAGAACCAGAAATGACAATAAAATCAAATTCCCGACGCGACAATTCAAGCGCGAAAATTATAGAAAATCCCCCCCCCCCCTAGCTCGCGGTATATGCCTATGGGATATGCTAAAACCCCAAGTGCAAAAGGTGATGTCTATATATCAAACTTTAAGCACCTTTACAAAACTCATAATCTGGACCCAGAAATCCCAGTAGAATAGCCAACTGCTTTTTGCCCAGTCATTACAGATGATAATTGAAGACATGAAATCTTTAGTTCCCTTCCTCCTTGGGTTGCTGTGTGTGACCTGACCCTCTCATGTTGCCCTTGGTTTCTCCACTGTTTTTTTACCGCCTCAAAATGTTCCAGTGCCAACCCTCAATTTCCCTGGTATACTACTCACAGGTCATCACCCAACATTATTACTTGAATCATCATTCATCATTTTCAATGTATAAGCCAATATATGCTATGCAACATCAAGATGATAGTACCGGTAATAGGTATACAGTATCATGACATAAAATATGCAATCATATTTAATGATTGACTACACTATGAAATATTCTTTAGGACATTTACCATCCAAAACACTAGCCTTAGTAAATACAGATATGGCACTGAGTAATTGAGTATGTTCAGTTGAATCGATTGAATATCTTGTAAAAGAATCTGATTTGTTCAAATGATAAAAAAAGTGTCAACTGGCAATTGGCAACTAGTAACATGTCGCACCGGCCTTCCATAGCACTGAGAACGTGAGCGATCCTGGAATGCCCTTAAAAGGGATGAACAATTAGTTATAAACAAAGAGCAATTTAAAGGGTTAATAAAAAAGAAACTCAAAACCAACCTTAAGGGTGAAAGAGCCAAGCTGTTGAAAGCTAGAAGAGCACTGAGAAATAGACTCCCCTGACTCACACCTATGTGACTAAATTCTGTGCAGGGTTCAATATCTTTTTAAACACACAGTAAGAGCAGAACATATGAATTTCCAACTTTAGGGGGGGGCCCTTTGAATATTTTCATGATACTTTACCCCAAAATGCAGCTTCACCTCATTCATCTTGTATATTCATCCTTTATTGTTACTTGTTGTTGATAGTCTGCCTCTTTTTTGCAGCCAAAGGAACCTTACTGTCTTGATAATTAACTCTGTATACCGGTAGGCCTATACATAATGCATCAACTTAATGTAAATTACAAAATATACAGCCTGGTTAATAAATCGGTCTGGAAGATCATTTAGATCTTAATTAGGACCGCAAAAAAAAAAAAAAAAAAAACTGTCGGTGTAGGCATGGACCTGTACAGTTGGTCATAAATCACAGAAAGTGGACTTTTAGGACTTGGTTGGATTTTAGTGGGGTTGAAAATAAGTTAGGGTGTATCTCAAAGATATTTTCTGTGGATGATATAAAGGGATAGGAGTAACTGACTGCAAAATATTTTGAGTAAAATATGAAAACTGTTGCTATGGCAACAGCTGGAACGTACATACCCTGGAAACAATGTCCTCCCGAGTGACCCTTGGGATTTTTTCCTGTTAGGCTAATCAAATAAGTTATGATATGTTTTTGATCCACTGGTATATTTTTATAATTGTTCCTTTGGGTCTAAGGGTTGGGTTAAAGCTGGTATAAAAGCTGATATAGTGTTGTCTGATATGTGTGGGTAGATAAGGGGAAAGGGCCCTCCCTGCGGGATTTTTAGTACTTGATTTGGCCACTAGGGAAGCTACAGAGGCTACAAATGTGAAAAATAGACTCTTATGTACTTTTTTACACAGAAAAAGGTGGTTTTCCCAAAAAGGTTCTATTTGCTGACACTTCCTGTATATTTGGAATTTAAATGGAACGTTTTGAATCCAAAACAAGGCTTAAATGAGGGTTTTCAGGGAAATGTCTTGCCATGGCAACCAAAATTATATTCCAAATAGAAAAAAAATAATGTCAACTGATAGAATGAATCATCGAGATTCATACGCTGAAAAAAACCATAAAGATATCATTTCTAGCTCCAAAGCTATGCCCAAATGTATGGAAAGGGATGGTCATTTTTTAATTGATTATTTAAATCATTATGCTAATTAGATGCCTGATTTAATTAAAACAATTAATGATAGAGCTTATTGGCTGTATTCATACAGTCATGTTATTCCATTTTCGTGAAGCAATATCTCCAAGACTAGATTTCTAACACACTGGGCACTTAGGTATATGTGGGGGTTAAATAACTTACATAAGTATGATAGTTAAATACATTTATCCTTGGAAGGAGGACAAGAAAACAATAATTTGTTTCCAGACAAGAAAAATGGGGCATTTTCCACAAAATCACCTTTGCCCTCCTCAGCATGAAGTAAATAGAAGAATTCAAGATTTTCTTTTGGCATACTGTACCTACGTCTTTACTCTAAATTTCAGCAGCAAAAATTAAGCCATATATGTAATGGTTATTTAATGGAGGGGTTACATGTGTTGATGGTCACTCGCCTGGACAGGACACTTTACAAAATATAAACTGCTCCAGGAAAAAAGAAAAAGAATCAGCATCTGTGCTATTTTGGGTCCAAAGGCTTCCTGAGACTCCCTAATATAGTGGAAAATAATTGAAAAACACATATTTAGGGGTAAATGCTAAAAAGTTAATGTAAAATATCATTTTTATTTTTTGGGTCAATTTGGGCTATTTTGGGCCTGTTTTAGGCTCCTAACACCCAAAATATCGATTTCTGACCAGTTAAACCTATATGTGACAAGAAGATCTCTTCAAGCCCGACAATTTGGGCAAAGAAAACTGGGGGGGAAATGAAAATCCTAAGGCTAGGGGCCAGTAAACCTCCAAATTCCTAAAAGTCCACTTTCTGTGATTTATGACCAGTAACTTAAAAAAAGAATTACGCGTTTGTCATGTCATATCAGGATCGGTGGCTGGAATGTCTGTCGTGGAGGATACCTATCAGTTCTAATAAAAATGGCCCCACTCAGTCAATTTTGAAGATATGATCAATCTAAAGTTTTCTAAACACATGTTTATAATCCCCAGGGTGCCTGCCTTAAGGTTTGATGTGTTTAGATGAGTCCAGAGTAAGATAAAGTGAGGCTGGGTAGGGACAGGACTTGAACTTCAGGAAAATCTTTGACCAGAAAGTTTTCGATATTCCCTATATTGAGCCCCCCTGAAATAATGGAAAGCAATGAGATATCCATTCCCTGCTTCAGTGCATAGCCCTCACCTAGAGGATTCCAAAACTGTTTAGATCATTGCTGTATCATTTTGGCAACTTCAAAACAAAATTACGCGTTTGACGTGTCGTTTCGGACTCGATGGCTGGAATGTCTGTCAGGGAGGATACCTATTAATCCCACTCAGTCAATTTTGAAGATAGGATCAATCTAAACACATATTCATATTTCCCAGGCTGCCTGTTTTAAGATTTGGTGTCTTTATAGGAGCTCAGAATAAAATACCTGGTTCACCCTAGGTGAGGCAGACATGTTAGCATTGGGTGTATGGACGTTTCCAAGCCATAGTATACTATGTAGGTCTATGGTGTAGGCCTTTGTGTGCGGCTGTAATTCGGTGCAGGATACAACCTGCTATGTTGGTCTATGCCCTAAGGACATACTGCCGCGCCGCGTGAGAGTGGTGCATATATTTCCGCAGACAGAGGTACCTTCCCACACACGGGCTTCCCTAGCCCACTTAAAAGGGTCTATTTTTCCTCTTTCCTATCCCCTCGGATGTGTGTGGTGCACATATGTGCGGGCACTGACACATTCCTCTGTGAAATTATGTAATGTAGTTCTCGCCATGAATATGACCTTAGCTGTCGAAATGGCGTTAAAGATCTATTACTCACTCACTCACTCACCTTCCCACACTGGGCGTGGGAAGGAGGTAGAGGAGAATGCATGCCCCAGGGCATAGGTACTGGGATCTTGTAGGCTATAATGAGAGCTCCTACAGCGCATAGACCTGGCTGTGCCCTCAGGGCATGTCAAGGGAGCCCTGACGCACTGAATTGTTATCTAATAACTTAGAAGAAAGGGGCATGCCTTGAGAACATAGATTGTGCTTGTGCTGCCCTGAGGGCATGCACTAGTCAATTAACCTCTGGCATTGGCATCACTAATAATACCCTTGGGGCATAGCCTACCACTAATATTGATGCCCTTAGGGCCTGATCTGGACTAGGCCCCCTAATACAGGATTTTTTTTTCATCATCATGGAAATATTCTGGACTCGAGGCTATAAGATAATCAACTGTTATGACCTAAGGGCATTTTTTTTTTTTTATCATCAATGCCCTCAGTGCATTAGTGCTCACAAACTGATGCCCCCAGGGACTGTCTCTTCTCTATAAATTCCCCAGGTAAATTCCCTACCTATTATTAGGGCTTCCCTAGCCCACTTAAAAGGGTCTATATCTCCTCTTTCCTATCCCCTCAGGATGTGTGTGGTGCACATATGCACGGGCACTGACACATTCCTCTGTTAAATTATCAACCTGTGAAGCACGGGATAGCCACTTAGTGCCGCTAAAGTGCTTTAAAACACAAATCAATCAATCAATCAATCCCTACCTATTAAAGGATGGTGTAGTTTTGGGTTTTCAAAGTAATGCCCCAAGGGTATTCATACACTAGTAATGCCCTAAGGGCATGCTTTGGTCAATCATACCGTAATCTCCCGCGTATAAGGCGCGTCTTATACGGGGGGTTTTAGTTCTCATTGGATCCACAAGGGGGACACCAAGACCTTTCTTTTGATATCTCACATGCCCCCTGGGTCAAAATAGGACATAAGGGGGCCATGATGGTCCGGGATGGCCCAAGCTACACATAGGTTTTTGAATTTTGAAAATTCATTCAGTAGAACTAAAGTTATGAAATTTTCATTTTTTTGAGAATTTTCCAAAACTCTAGGTGCGCCTTATACGCGGGCTGCGCCTTATACGCGGGAGATTACGGTAGTGTGGATAGTGGCCTAGACAACGCTGGTGTTGTCCTGAGGGCATGTGTGTGCTTCTGGTTAATCACAGAACTTCAAAAGAAGCAGGAATATGCCCTCAGGGACCAATACACAGGGCATACACTACAAGTGGTCAATTGTTGATAAGTAAAGGCCAGCAATATGCCTTCAGTTCAGGGCATGCCCAATCCCTCGCGGCGGTTCCAAAAATATACGCGTCACCATGGGGGCGGCGCTGCATACCCTTTAATAGCCTTAGGGCATAGTCCAACGTAGCAAGTTGCGTCCTGCTATTTCGGCGGCAAATAGACGCATGTTATCCCGCATGGTTATCCGGTGAGACGCAGGTGCGTCGCCGCCTGGCGCAGAAAAGGGAAACTTTCTTTTTCCGCACGTCGAATTTTCTGCAGACATTGACTTCCGATCTGTTTTGACAAGCGTCGGCAACAGCAAAGCAACCAAGGAATATTCTGGTAAATTCTCGGTTTGCGGCCGCGAAAGAGGCAGAAAATTGAAGACTGACAAGAAGGTAAACTATTCAAGTAAGTTTGAGAGTTGTAAAAATATAAGTTATGTATTTGGCACAAAGGAACGCAAGTTTTCCCAGTGTCGCAGTGGCCGTCTGCCTCGTCGATGAATCTTCCTGCCAGGCCGGCAAATCGACATTGTCACTGTCAAAATGATAAAATAGGGAAAACATGCTAAACTTTTATTTTGGATTTACCTGGATAATTTTACATCACTGGGAAGCTGGCAACTTGAGTAATTTAATGGTGTTTAAATTGTCTTCATAGTGTTACTAGAACAGAAGTTATGAGGGATTGAATGTGGAATTTCTGTCAGTGGATTTCCAGCCAGTGTGGCTCTTATCAGTCCCTGCCCACTGTGCACAGGCTGCACTGGTTCTCACACATTTCAGACCTTGCTTTACTTTAATCTCAAATTAAATTTGATTGAACGATCATAGAGGGTAACCAATTACATCACTGTAAGCACAACAGTTTGGGGATTAATGGGATATATTTTGCATCAAAAGGAACTAAGATAAGTATTATAGATCATGTTGGAAAGTCAAAATTTTCTAAATGGCAGTGTGATAAGCAGACCTGAAATTCTTGGATTTTTTACTCAACTCTCCTATACTCTTTAGCTTTGGGCTAATTTGGGCCAATAGATAATAAATAGCTGATGAAAGATTCTAAAAGTACACACTTTTGTGGTTATCCCATATAAGTTTAAAAAAGTTACACAAATATTTAGTTTTGATATTTTCGGGTTTAAGTCATAACTCTTCTGAAATATATACAATCTGTCCAGATATTTCATTCTTTCTCCCTCTATGGTAACTGATAATGTCTTAAGCTTTCAATAGAGGTCTCAAATGTAAAAATTGACCAAGAATTGACAAAAATATCAGCATTTTATATTTCAAGGTTTTATAGAAATTACAGTCTGCGCACACCAATACCCTTTGAGAACTGATAAGATATCAAATCAGTGACTGGATCTAGAGTGAAATGACCCACAAATTCTGATTCCTTGGTTATTTTTACCCTTGATACATGAAAATAGTTAATGTTGACAGTGGAAAAGAGCCCTAAAATAGAAAATCATATTTATTGATTTACTATAGTGACAAATAGGGACTAGCGGGAGTGGGTGCAGGGGTGTTATTCCTAGATAAAAAAAGGGAATCGAAACTAAACTTGTCAACATTGGTGAATGGATAATGCTGCATTTGCTGCAATATAACCTTGGTCATTTTCATATTTGTCATTTGCTAAATGGCACGCTGTCACTAAACTTAGTCGGGCTTCCCTAGCCTAGGCCGAAATACCTGCCTGCTCACAGGCAGGATCCAAGATGTATACAAGTCTATAGTGGCACAAACATATGGCCAGTCTGAACTAAGTACTCACTTTCAGTTCCTGGAAATTGTCCCTCCTATTCACAAACATGTAGTTTTCATGTACATCAGCTTATATTGACTGAAGCATGAGATATATCCAATAAATCTGACATGTTTATCTTGAGCTTAGATATCACTACCTCAATGGCCTCCATTGTCAACATGCTGGGGATTCCACCTGGTGTTAGCCTCCTTTTGAAACATAGGGCTAACCAACCAAGAATAGTGTAGTTTTTTGGCACTAGGTGGCTTCACCTGCCCTTCAAGATGGCCGACAATGATTTGGAGTTAGGGAGGGAGATTTGAAAATCACCTGGATTATTAATTATTACAAGTATTTCAAGTGATTTGTTTATTGTGAATCTTTGGATATACATTGAGGTAAGTGTTGGTGGAAGCATTGGACCTGAACAGTAAGTACTTCTGTGAGAAATGGCCACTCTGCCAGATTGGCTGACCAAACAGACTACAACAGACACACTTGGTCTCTGAGGTTCCCTCAGAGCGTCTACGGAGTACCCTAGCCTAGCCCACTTAAAAGTAGGTATGTGACTAAAAATTTTAAACACATGAGAGCTCTTGGTTTTTGGCACAGTCTTTTCCGCACATATGTGAGAAGCAACATGCTTTTTGAATTGTAATTTTAAGGTCATTTTTGGGTGAGTTATTGAGGTTTTTGTGAGACAAGGTTGGTCAAATTTTCGTCATGAAATTAAACTCTACAAAGAGGAATTGTCTGTGACCTTTAGCTACATTTTTGCCATAATTTGAAAAGAGATATATCATAGCAAACCATATATTTCCTGAAAGCCAATGACTTTACGGATACAATGTAGTTTAAATGAAGCTGATATGACCACTAGGGTCAGAGATATGAATTTATGAATATAAAAAGTTGAGAAAAACCATCAAAATTAGCTGAAATTTAAGTTGGCTGATCCTAGAAACCTATGTGCTCGTCGATAGAATTCCTTCATATTTGGTAGAGATGAGGTTAAGACTATGTACTTGCTGTTCTATATGTTTTTGTTCGACTTCCTAAGTTCTATCATATAATGAATGAGAGATTACTAAAACATTGACCTAATTAAGGTGGTAATTAATTAACTAATTAGAGTTTATACAAAATTGAAACACTAAGTCAAAGGAAATCTTGTTTTCTTGACAGATAAAATATCAGGGACCTTATTCATCAACTATTTCTATAATTTTAAAGCTAATCACTGAGACCTATCCCTGCACACACCTCCCAAACCTGTCACAGTTTTCTAGGACATGGTCCGCGCTCATAGCAGCCCTTTCATTCACGTACCTATTAAAAGGGTCTATTTCTCATCTTAGCTATCCCCTCAGGATGTGTGTGGTGCACATATGCGTGGGCACTGACACATTCCTCTGTGAAATTGTGTAATGTAGTTCTTGCCATGAATATGACCTTAGCTGTCGAAATGGCGTTAAACATCTATTACTCACTCACTCACTAAACTTAGACTTATAATTATAGATCTACTCACTGAAGTGCTGTGCCCCAGACTATATGATCATATGATATGGTATGGCCCTTTTAATTTAACCCAGAAAGCCCTACTGTCCTACATGTAGGACGCCTAAGTGACATCATGGGAAGAGGTCTATATCCGCAAGTAAACTAAACAGAAATGGAAGTAAAATGTTGCATCCTATAGTTCTAGATGTAAGGCTTCCAAAAATGCTCCATATGGGTATTCTTAGGTACTTTTATGGCATTACACACATGTCCCAAAATACCTATTACTTAGAAAATTACCCTCTGGTAAAGATTTGGACCTTTTCAGAGGAGACAGACGCCCAAAGTCCTACTGTCCTACGGGCCTCCCCAGCCCCAGGCCATCTTTAAAAGGGGTCTATGTCTTGCTTTTCTATCCTCTCTGAGTGTGGGTGGTGTCCATATGCGCAGGCACTGGCACATATTCGTTCCTTGAATCTCCTCTTTCCTGTCCCCTCTTTCTTACATGTGTCTGGTGTCCATATGCACGGGCACAGGCACATGTATTCCTTTGTGCCGTGATGTCTAATGTACTTTTTCCGCCATGAATATGACCTTAGCTGTCGGCTTGGCGTTAAACAACCATTACTCACTCACTCACTCCTACTGTCCTACATGTAGGACGGTGCTAATCTCTGGATCCGCTATAGCTAAAGCATTGAAATTTCTTGTTTGGCATAAATGGCCATATATAAGCTTATTTGTCAGTTTCCGGCACTCTTGTACAGGAATTGTGGTTTCCATGGCAACCAAAAGAACACAAATTTCAAATGACAGTAGTCCTAAGTCCTACTGTCCTACATGTAGGACGGTAAGCAATCCCTCATATCTCTGGACATGGTGCAGATAAAGGTCCAAAATTTTGAACAGGGCATATTTGGTCATATATTAGTCTACTTATCAATTTTTATCACTTTATGACAAAAATTGTCACTTTAGGGTTATCTGGGTTAATTTATGGGTGCTGAGAAAAAGAGCCATATCGGTTGGCACTTACCTAATATTTCAAGACTTTATCCCATTAAACCTATCTAATGATCAATGGATGGATCTTGAGAAAAGAAGTGGATTTGCTTTTTAAATGAAGTCTCTAAGTCAATTTTAAGTGGAATTACGACCGGTCAAAGGTACCAAATCAGACCCAGAATTCTGCCATAGTTAAGAGTTTAATTTGGATCTAATTTTGTGATCAAGCAAGATCTACTAGATCACTAAAATGATTATTTTGAGCAATTTTCTTTTCAGATAAGCAAGATATACCCTCAAGGATGTAAATAATGATACATTTTATCATAATCAAACAATGTAAAAGCAAATTTTTGATGTCATCTTTTCCCTTGAACTGTGCGCTCTGACAAAACCATGGCAGAATATCGTCTTTGACTCAGGATGTTTGAATTATCATAACTTCCATTTAAATTGACATAAAAACTTCATTTAAAAAGCAAAACCACTTATTTTTATCATAGCTATCAATTTCCTACCATATAAAACACATACAATAAGGTCTTAATTGATAGGTAAGTGCCAAACATTGGAAAGGTTGGGATAAGTGTCCAGAGATAATCTCTCCCAAAAAGATTGCAGGGTCTGTCAAACATACTGCAGCCCCTTAGAAAGAGAAAAAGACATTTTCTAGATCATTTTTAACCATAGAACAGGTGGGAACCATTTATTTTTAGGTGCTCAATGATCTTCTCATCATAAAATGGTTCTAAACTTTTGGTTGAACTTTGATGGGGTCAAAGGCAAAATTCCCTGCATTCAACCTTGTACAAAAAATAATCATTTTAAAGGTCTAGCCAAGCCTGTTAAAATGAGCCCTTGTTTGTAAAGATCCTCCGGTAAATAGCTTCAGAATAAGCTTGCAAAGAAAGGAGAGTTTAACACTACCCAGTTTCAGCTTTATCACAGTTTCACACCTCTCCTGCAGCAGACCCAAGCAGTGGAGGTATTTCAGTGCCTAATATCGGCATGTCGAATTTTAGCAAACTGCTGTGTGTCGCATGTCTATTTTTATCTAATACCTTTAGTACTACAATCTTTTCTCTCCTCCCGTGTCCGTCGATCTCTAAAAGTGCTGTGTGGCACGTGTCGATTTTGAAAACCCCATGTGTCGCCGTGTTGCGCCGTGGTGATTTTTACCCATGTAGGGCCCAGTGCTGGTTTTCCTGGGGCGGGCCGTAATAACAAAGCACGAACATGCGAGTTTGTACCCTGGCCCAAGGTCTGAGGGCATAGCCCGAGGGCCGAGGGCAGGGTACAAACTCGCATCTGAGGGCTTTGTTTACATTCTGACACAAGAAAAAACTTTGATTTTCCTCAAAATAATTCACAAATAAGACAGGAAAGCCACAAACAGGAAGTGAGACCGGAAGTGCTTTCACTGGGTTCCCTGACCCAACATTCGCTCTTGACCAATCAGATTGCAGGAAAGGCGACCCAACTGCACTCGAGTGTTAGAACGAGTTTCCTTTACCGGTAGCTTAGAAATCTAAACTCTCATCTCTGTACCGCCGTGAGAGTTTAGAAAACCGGATGGTTCTTGGTGGGTGAACCCCTGTGTATATGGCACAAGAACGCAGATTTTCGGCCACTAATGCCTGGAATTTCTTAAAACTTTTAAGTTCCCTGGATAGCCTAACATGTTAGCTAAAACATGCACTGGTTTTGGAAAGCGGATGACTGATATTGAAAAAGCAGATTTCCTGAACAACCTCCATTCTTAACCAACTCCACTGCCATCGGCGCGGGAAGAACTGGAGGTACAAAAATAGACTGAGAAGTAGGTCGAAATCTGTACTTCCCTCTCTCCACATTGAAGATCTCCTCACCTACTTACAAACATCTGGTTTTCTAAACTCTCACAGTGGTACAGAGATGAGATTTAGATTTCTAAGCTAGGTTTCCTAGGCTTAGCTTAGGGAGTGATTATTTTTGAAAAAGTGGAGGGGGGGCTGGTGGGTTTGCGCGTGGACGCGCGAAAAAAAATGCAGACCCCCCTCTTGATGGGTCATAAATTTTTTGACCCCCCCCCAAAGGGCTGAAAATTGCGTGCGAACGAACTCTGACCCCCCACCTCAAACCCACCAGCCCCCCTATTGTTAAAAAATGATTACCGTAATCTCCCGCGTATAAGACGCGTCCTCTACGCCAAACAAAATGCTGGGTAGTCTTATAGGATGTACTGAAATTGGGGGTGCATCTTATACGAGGGGTACTTTTACTATAGAAATGTACTGAATTTACAAAATTGAGCCTTAAAATGTGCGTCTTATACGCGAAAATGCATTTGCTAAGTTTGGGGTGCGTCTTATACGCGCAGCGCGTCTTCTACGCGGGAGAATACGGTACTCCCTTAGAAGTTAGAATCCTAAACTCATCTGCAAAAGGGTGTATGTTTAGAGAATGTGCCTGGCCCTCTGCGGAGACTAATGTTGACGCTGTCTCGGTTCCCAGGGTGCCCGGCCAAAAGGGGGTTCGGGGGCAGAGCCCGAACAAGGATATCCCAAATCACATCTGAATTTGAATTACATTCAGATGAGATCATCGGAAACTTATGGAAACTTAAATGGAAGATTATTATTCATCTCATCTGAAAACAGTCTGAAGTGTGTGACAGCATGGTCCCACCACGTCCCTGAGGAACTCAGGCGGCATGAATGTTTGTCTCCAGTGTGACATCATTCTACTTCCGGCCAGGTACAAATCCCCAGAAGAGGCCCAGATGCCTCTCATCTCTGTACCGCCGTGAGAGTTTAGAAAATCTCTAGTTTCTTGGTGGGTAATCCCATGCGTGTATTGTACAAGAATGCAGATTTTCGGCCACTAATACTTGGAATTGCTCAAAACTCTCAAGTTCCCTAGATAGCTTAACATGTTGGGTACACAAGCACCGATTTTGGAAATCAGATGGCTGATCTCCTACCCCAACCTCTTTTCAGGCTGCCATCTCCCAGCCTCCGCGGGAAAGTGGTGGAAGTAGAAATAGACTTATAACTAGGTCAGAGCTCTCTGCATTCTCCCCTTCTCACTAGAGAGTTCCTCACCCATCTGTAAACATCCGCTTTTCTAAACTCTCACATAGGTACGTACCCCAGTAGATGAGAGTTTTGGTTCCTAAGGCTAAGCTAGGTTTCCTCGCTGAATAAAATAAAACTATAAAAAATAGATTGTTGCCCCAAGCTTAATATTATAAATAGATAGCCCCCTCCCCCCCCCCTATGTAAATGTCCCCAAATGAAATACCCCACGCCCCCTACACGAATAGCCAAATATTGACCCCCCCCCCCTACGCAAATACCCAAAAATGAAGCCCCCCCCTTGAGAATACCTTAATATACTTGGGAATGTCCCTTTCTACAATTTATTCTAATAGACATTTATTTCCCTGTCCAAAATGTACACTAAAATATACTGCCATACTGAGATACAGCTGTGAAACTTCAAGTGCAGTCTTGCTGGGACATAGGCTTGAACATCATGGTTCATCAAGTAATCTTACCGGGTAAATATTGAGAAATCATGACCCGTATGAACAGGTGATCACTGCCTTAGTTTACTGGCTGCATTGTCAGGCCTGACAACAGCCTATGAGTAAGTTGACAACACACTGATTACATGCTCCAGGCCAGTGACGAGGGTGTGAGGTCACATGACCATTCCTCCTGAATTTCTATATAAAAAAAGAATTAAACTGTGGACCAATGCTCATAGACTATCGCGAGGCCTGAAGATGCAGTCAGTAAGACAGTGGCGATCTGTTCAGAGGGACCAAATCAACCAAGAGTAAACACTTATACATTGCCCACCTACACTTTTGGTCAGTGTCATTTAAAGAAAACCCCATATTGTCATGTCTCACATTCTAACCATTTGCGGGTTATATGTTTATTTCTGTTTGGCTTGTACATAGGAATAGGCTATAGACTTAAAGCAGCTATGCCTGTGTTTCATCCTTTGGTCAATAAGTGTCTCAAATTCCAACAAAGTCTTATTTCCATGAGCTTTCATATAGAAATGTATTAGGGTAAAGTGACCACGAGTCGTCCACCTGGGGCTCTTTACAACCTACTAGTTATTCTAGGATCTTTGTAATAGTGGGAAAACTTGCATGGGTCATCTAGAAATGGATATAAATATTACCCAGATGTCTTACTCTTTCCATCCAGTGATGTTACAACTTTCATACCCATAGTCATGGAGCTCTTTGAGCACCCATTATTCAATAGATGTCAATTTTCTTTCATCAGTACCATGAGTCGGCCACTGTGGTACCTTGAGTCAGACACATCATAAAATGACTCAACTAATTCATAGTAAAGAGTGTACTTATAAAGCTATACAAGGAAAATGTTTATTCCTGGCTAAGTGATCTTGGTCAGAGTGTTTCTGTAATGATTTTACTATTTACATTGCTGATTATCACTGTTCCTTGGGTAAACATAAATCATAGCAAACTTATCCCCATTTATCAGCTGTCCGTTATTTCAAAGTGGCTGTCAATCTATCAGAAGACCTCTCTACCTAATTGGTAGAATATAGTTGATTTTGTTGAAAAATAATGGATAGTGCTACATTTACTTTCCCAAAGATGGAAAGATAGCAGGTGCTACAGCTCAACATATTTTATCAGTGTAAATAACTTAGAACCCAATGAAATGGTCACTACTAAGTTCATTTTGGACCAAAAAGCAATAGTGGCCGACTCAAGGTACATGTATAGTGGCCGACTCAAGGTACCTGTATTGCTCAAAGACACCTTGGGTCAGTCTTATCATACCATGAGTCAACTTCTACACAGCAGATTATTGACTTTTGCACTGAACACTATAAAAGGAATAATTTCAAGTTAAATGATGTTTACAGAGTATGAATGCAATGCTTTATTTCAATTTTAGTTAGGTTTAACTCTGTTACTTGTTCAATATCACATTATCACTAATCTATCATTTTGTTGCTGGAAAATCATCATGAACCTTTATCTGACTTCAAGAATAATTTACAAACTCTAGTGTCATCCAGAGGTCCTGAAAGGTGCTAGACTTATATTCCAAAGAAATGCTAAGATAGCTTATAGCATATCTTGCTATATAGCACCAGTGCAAATAGCTTAGAATATACTAATGTATTCATTAACACCTTCATTTTGTGCCCAAAACCAAGCAAAATGGCCGACTCAAGGTACCTGGACGACTCAAGGTCATTCTACCCTAATATAATTCTCTAGTTGTTAGTTATTTCCCTGACAATGAACATCAAAAAGGTGTTTGATATGCTCTGATTGAAACAGATGTCTCAGCAGTGTTGCTGAAAACTTTTTCTTGACGCAGGCCAAAGTGGCCTGCATCATCACATCTTACGCAGGCCATTTCCGTCTCATGCAGGCCATATGAACATTCATTGTATTGATGTTTTAAGGTACCTATATAAACTTCATTGTAATAAAAAAGAAACCAGGAAATGTTTGAATATAAAATAAATTCATAACAGGTCATGCTGACCTGCGTCCAAAGGCCCTACGCTGGGCATTAGGATTCTATGCCATCTTTTTCCGGCGTCCAGGCAACACTGTTCAGTCAGATGATCAAGAAGTGCCGTTGGTGGTCCCCTTAAGATTGGGAGGGGTGGGGGCAGGGGCTGTCCCTGTGATTATATTTTCCTTATTATTATGGTGGTCACTGGTGTTGGGAGAGAGGATGGCAGATAATTTTATGTGACTCATGAAAGCAAACATCAAGCCTTGAGAAAACAGAGTGACTAAGTTTCATGCATCCATGTTAAAACATCTCTATTAATAAATTTTCTCTCTTTCAAATCAAGGCATCAAGTCATGTCGGCCCTGTCGGCGGCCGAGCGGACCCAGCGATATGATATCCCGCTAGGGCACCTTGAGTATGACTTCATCCGGCAGTGCAAAGATGACAAAGTGCTGGAGAAGATCGTGAAAGTGCTGCGCTCAGGGGAAGAGGGCAAATTCCCAGATCTAGAGGCCTTTGCTGAGAAGCGCCTGGAGACCGTGAACCCAAAAAGGTGAGAGAGGGGCTGTGTACAAATGACGTCATGCATTTTTGGACCATTTTTGACCCCCCCTCCCCCCCTTGTCATGTTTCGTCATACAACACTTGACCCCCCCCTCAGCATGACGTCATGCAGAGAGCTACCCCCCCCCCCAATAGTGTAGGCCTATTCTGACCTAGCGGGATACATTATTGACCAATCAGAAAATTCCCTTCATTTGGTGCAGACTTTTTAGGGTGCATTACAAAACTCCTTGTACCGGTACCCATCACCCTGGCTGTTATCAGTCCTTATCAGCTTGGTACCAGCTTGAGCAGGGGTCGCCCCAATAAGAATCTGCTACCATAGAATAGCCAAAAAACAAAATTAATTGAAATGGTTCAAAGGGACATATAGTGGGGGTGAATTGGCAATTAAAGATAAGATGAACTAGCACTGATCAACAAATGAACAGAGAAACATGCCAAATACTGTCAGCTTATGGGCCAGGGGAGGGGGGGGCACTTCAATTGTTTTTTATATGGATGTGTGGCTGAACCCGCAAACTACATTTACCCTTGCTATTGCAATCTTTTACAGGGTTTTTCGTCAAAACTCTACTCTTGCTAGGGAACTTTTGACATGACAATCTTAGATTTTGCTCAAAATATCTTAAATCGACATTGTTTGGAGAAAATTTTAATTTTGTTCATGCTATTTTCATGAGAACTGAAAAAATATACATGAACATTTCTGAATTTTCAACGTGAATCAGGGTATTTTGCTGAACGTTAACCCTTACTAGGGACATTTTGCTCAAAAGTAGACCCTTACTAGGGACATTTGTTGCTGAAACAGGAGGCTTGCTAGGGACTTTACCCAGAAAAAGTTCCCTTGCTAGCCGTGTATACATTACATAGAGAGTGCTCCCCGGGCTTATGGGTCCTTATATGCAGGATGCACTATATCCATGCCTAATACACAGAGTACTATGGTAGTGATCATATACAAGTATTTCCTGTCACAAAAGGTCCTAAAAACTGTCTAGGTCAATAGTCCAATACAAGATCTCAGAAAGTATCAGAAATTCTCAGAAGACCATCAATTGCAATCATACTTCCAATTTATGATATTACAAAGCAATTGAGTCACCTCAGGATTTTACTGTAGTACCTGCAAAAAAGGTGAGTCCCATAGAGTTCCATTTAGGCAAAGATGTGGAGAGTAAACTAAGGGGGGAAGTCCCTTTTACATCTCCCCAAGCATCTCCTCAATGAAAATAGCAACAGGGTGGTGGAGAGCTCCAAAGGATTACTCCTCAACAACGGGAGGGGGTGGATTGGGAGAGGAGCAAAATAATTTTGATACCTCAAGGAGTGGGAGGGGGAGGGGTAAAAAAAATTCATGCCTTTTCAGCAAAAAAAGCCTGTGGATAACAATCGATGCTGCCCTGAGGCAGCAGGGGAGATTCAGTGATCCTTTTCAAAAAGGGTTAAATCGGTATGGGGCCTGGATTAGAGGTAAGAGTAGTGCACCCTGGCCTGGACATCAACTTAACTTTACACTGACATTGATGGCAGTGACACTCATTGAGTGAGATGTCTGAGGGAGGCATGCATATAGGGCCTATAGGTATTATATTTCCCTACCTTTACAATTTTTCTTTTCTTGCCAAAACCAAAGCAAATTGTGATTTCTTGATGACATGATGTCATGCAGCCCATGACCCCCCCTCCCCCCCTTGTCATGCTTGGTCATGGGAAGTGGGACCCCCCCTCCCCCCCTCCTGCATGACGTCATTTGTACACAGCCCCAGAGTGAAAAAAAGAAAAAACACAAAAAACATAGATAATGAACTTAAATCAAGACCATCTCCACACTTCTTGGAGCGTTTGTATTTTGACATTTTTTCCCTTCTAATTACATCCCCCTGACAGTCTTTCTCGAGATTTGTCCAGATCCAGTAAGATATGTATCTTATCACTCGTAAGGGTCTGGACTGGAACAAATTATACTGCCAACAAGACAACTTACTTATGATATCGCCAACAGGAATGAAAGTGAAGGTCATACCTATAAAAAGCACATTTACAAAATGAATACTGTTTCAGAAGAGGGAAAAAGCACTATTGATATTTCCTAAGAAGTAACTTTAATAGATACAGATTAACATATTTGTAATACATTTTCTCTTTTTATTACATCTGTTCAGCAAAGTCCTGCGTAAAGTGCAGCCTGTTTCCACCCCGCGTGACTTGGATCGGTCAGAGTGGGAACAAATAGCCGGGGACCTAGAGGTACGCACTGTGTAAATCAGATGCAGTATTTAAAAAATGGTTAATGAATAAAAGAATTAAGTTTTTGTAGTTTTATGGTATAACTCAGAACAAATGGGCGTATATATACCAATGAGATGAAGTCATGTGCTCCTTTGAATCTCATTTAGGTAAATATTCGGTATATCAATGGAGACAGATGGGCCTTCTATATTCAACGAGATCAAAACATTCAGCAGTCATGATTTTAGTTGTCAAAAAGTTAAATTTAACAACAAAAGCGGACATCTTATGAGGATTTTAACCTGAACGTGGCCCGAAATATAGTGCATGCTTATCAATGAATGTGTGGTTACAAGGTTATGTCCCAAGTGGTAATAGTTTTATGCATATGCTGATATTTGATCAACACAGAACTGGACGAGTGACATGAAGACGACAGAGAAGGCATTACACATGAACCAAACTGCAGTGGGGAAAGACCAGGACAGCGATCTTCCACCTGTAAGGGGACAGTCCCACACAATACGCACAGAGACGGTACACTTTACTTCTCTCTTTGACATACTTAAAAACCTGTAACACTGTAAAAAGAAAAAAAAAAGGAAAAAAGGTCTTAAAAGCAACCACTCTTAAGCGTCAAAAAATAATATACACTCAATGATTCATGATAATCTGGTTTATGTGTTAAATCTTTATCAAAATACTATTTACCCTATATATAAAAAGGCATTACTTCATCGCTGGTCCCTACCCCATTAAATTAAGCTTGACTTCTTGCCAGGAACAGATAAACCAAAAGAGGCTATATGTATTTTTCTCAAAGTTAACTCGATTTCTTTCCAAGTTTTTAAGGATTTTTATATTTTGAGGTACCCCTGTGCAATAACATTTCTCCTGGCCAAACAAAGCCTATGATTCAAATGCAATTAAAAGCAAAAAGCATTTAGCACAATAATCTCTAGTCTCATTGCATGACAACGTGGGGCAGGTCATTTTTAACAAGTCTGCCATTTTGAACTCATTTAATGTGCTATTAAAATAAGTAAATTGGAACTTGATCATGCATAAAAACTACATTATATATATGCTATAAATCCATACTATCAGCTCTAGAAATATAGTGTTAATAAAGACTTAAAAGTACTGAGATAACTGACCCTAAACTTCTGAATTGAGGTCCTCTGAGAGAATCTGCTTGGAGAGTAGTAGTTTTGTCAGCAAGATTTATGATGCAACATCACATCACTTAGCAATGTCATGTTACATGGCAACTTCACGGCACTAAGCAATGTCATTGACGCCGAGGAAACTGACCATAGTTTGCCGAAGATAGTAGGCAGGATAGTAGGGATAGTTTGTTGGTATATAGGCCTAAGGCTAAGTGATGCTAATGCAGCACTCTCTAGTGCCGAAGGCACTAGTTCTTCTTAGATATCAAACATTGCCTTCTGACTAGAAGACTAACCGTTAATCTTGACCTATCCCAGACACCAACTGTCAAAGAAAACAAAGACACTTCCTCCGCCAAGTCATCCACTAGAAAAGACAAGCGTGTGAAGCCCAGAGAGTACCGTGAATGGGACAAGTAAGTACAGTAAAACTTGGTTACAACGAACTAGTAGTTATAGGCTCAAAAAATTCGTTATAACCAAATTTCGTTGTAACCAAGTTCTGCATGTCAGGAAGGTTTACCAGGTAATGATTCTTCAGGCCCTTTTTTATGTATACCCAGCTAATATAAATACATGGACGGGATCTGAGGGGTGTTAGGTCTTGTTTAAGGACATCTCTATCCCTCCCTCCCCCACTTCTGTGCGACTGCAGCAGTTGGCTGTGTTGTACTGATGATTTGGGGACAGGAATAGAAGTTAAATGGACAAAACTTAGGCATTTATTGAATATTTTCCAGGGTTGTGGATCAAAATAAATTCGTTATAAACAAGTTTATGGCTAGAGCACTTTGTTATAACCAAGTTTTTTTACTATAGAAATGTATAGGAGTCGATTGTGACTAAGCATTTTTGTTTGTTATATCCAAATTTCGTTATCAGGGAGTTTGTTGTAACCAAGTTTCACTGTAATAGCATGTAAGGTATTGTTGCCTTTAAGTGTCGGGTCTGAAATAAGAGCCGGGGTTAAGGGGGTATTGAAGTTGTTTGCCCATTGGTCACCTTGAGTAACTTGCCAGGGCTACATTATTGCATCGCTTTCACTGCAAAAAGTTGTACTCCTTTCCCCATGCCAGCGAAAATAAAAAATACATTCATACATTATGCTAACCTTATGGGATCAATACACCACACAGAGGGTCAGCGTGATGCTCCAATCAAGTCCATCAGCAGCACTTCATAGTGCGTCATGCTGACAATTCAATTTCATAGCAGGAGTACCTTTGTATGTATTTGATGTCAATCAAATGTTTGGTGCTCGATTTACAGGTTTGACATTGATGCTGAACTCGCTAAGGTCGAGGACGGAAGTGAAGAAAAGTAAGTTTTCATCAATCATTTAAAATACATGGTGGCCACATGATTCTTTATATCACTAAGCACATGTACCGTAATCTCCCGCGTAGAAGACGCGCTGCGCGTATAAGACGCACCCCAAACTCAGCACATGCATTTTCGCGTATAAGACGCACATTTTAAGGCTCAATTTTGTAAATCCAGTACTGTTCTATAGTAAAATTACCCCTCGTATAAGACGCACCCCGAACTTGAGTACATCCTATAAGACCCAGTAGGGATTTGTTTGGCGTAGAGGACGCGTCTTATACGCGGGAGTTTACGGTAACTTGTTAGATATATGATTATTCTGATTAACAGACTAATCATTCAACATACAGAATTACCATAGTACCTCGCATATAGGACTGAGTATGGAGGCCTAGTGGAGCCGCCATTTTGAATTTCGCTGGTTGAGGTAAAATCCACTGATAAGACATACCATGACGGGTGCCTTCTCCCTGGTTAACACCCACTTCCAGGGAAGTGCTGGTCCCATCTTAAGGTGAAGCCCAACCAATGTGCCAACAATGCAAGACTGAACTCACAGTTAAGCATATCTTGCTCAACTGTCGAAGGACTGCAAGCAACAGAAGAAAATATCTTAAAAATGCAACAACACTGAAAGCTGTCTTCAACACAATAGAAACAAAAGAACTCTTAAAACTTCCTCAAAGAATCAAACTTATATAAGTACATATAGATCATATATACATATAATTTAAAAAAAGAAAAAAAAAATTTAAAAAAAAAATCAAAAAATGGCTGGTCCGTCGGTGTCAGGATAATGTGACCGACCGGGTGATGTGTCTACAGTTTGTGACATGTTACCTGCGTGGTGCAGCACGATAAAGAGGGGCCTTGAGCCACGAGTGGTATTTCACCGCTATGAGCCGTGTCCCACTGCTACAAGCAGACTCATAAATATATGCACGCGCGCACATACACCCACCCACTCATATACGCAAACCCGAGGTAGGCCCGCAGCCTACCATTACTATTGAATAGTTTAAAATTCTTGAATGTCTGAGTTCCTCGATGGCCCCCGGACGTAAAACTAAACAAACAAACAAACAAAATATCAGTGTGTGTTGCCAGAACCAGCTCCAGACTAGTACGAAATATGAGCTTTATGGTACCAGTAACACTTTAATTGATATTTCCTCTCCAGGAAATAAAACGAGACCAGCCAGGATTCTACTATGGTATTCTCTTTTTTCACGATCTAATTTGCATTTTACCCATGCAGAGCTAAAGAAGAGACAAAGGAGGAGGTGCCCAAAACAAGCAATGTCCTGCGTAAAGCATCTAAACCTGCCATCCCAGAGAAGGTTGATGCTACAGGTCTGTCGGAACACGAGAAGGCCACCAAGGCTACTGCAGAAAAGGAGAAAGGCAACGAGGTGAGGAAAATGATGTTAATGATACGAATTAGGATTAATCCTTTTTTTTGTTATTGAAGTTGAAAGGCTGGTTGTGGGGAGAGAGGTTTAGGTTAAATTTAAATAAAAAGAAGAGAATATTGGACAAATTAGTTCAGAACCTGTGTGCCCACTCGACACAGTCACAAAGCAATAGTAAAGCATTTTTTGTGTACTCAACACTAGTTTGATAACTATGTCCACTGTGCACAGCTTCTTCAAAAGAAAAATAGCAAAGAATGATAAAAGTACTATCAAAAGACATAGTACAAAGGGATTTGTCATGTCATGAAAACTTTTGACCCTAGACAAAGTATTAGATAAGCTGTCACCGGAAACAAAAGCCTGTACATGTATGAAGAATCAGTGGGGTTCTTTTATTACAATATTTGATGACATACTCACGTAATACACAAATTTGATTCAATTGTTTTTTTTTTCACAAAGAAGGACAGAAGACGATATGAAAAAGATTAAGGCATTTGTTCCTTTCAGGCATTCCGTGCAGGAGACTTTGAGGAGGCCCTTCTATACTATAACCGCAGCTTGTCCTTAGCGCCAACTGTTGCCGCCTTCAACAACCGGGCACAGGCATGTAAGTATGACATACTGATTTCCCTGTTTACATCATGATTATCTAATGTGTGTAGTCCTTGCAGTGTACTTTACTGAGATCAGGCGCCCCGAATCCTTTTTTAAAGGGGTCTATGTCTTCTTTTTTTTGCCCTCTCTAAGTGTTTGGTGTCCATATGCATGGGCACAAGCACACATTCATCTCTTCATCTTATCTTTCTTATCCCCTCCTACATGTGGCTGAAGTCCACACGTGCGGACATGAACACATGTCTTTGTTTGGGGAAGTGATGTCTAGTCTAGTTTCTCACCATGAATATGATATTAGCTGTTGAAATTGCGTTAAACAAACCTAACTTATTGACTCACTTTAATAAGGTAAGCTTTCCCTAATTGTTGGTACACCTTGAGTGGTTTGACAGGTCGCCATAATGCATCAATGCAGCAATGGTCATTGCATGAAACTTTGAGACATCTTTAAAATATAGGTGAATAAAAGCTGATAACTTTTTTAACAAAAAAGCAAGTTCCATTCTAGGGCCAAGATTGTTATATTTCAGACTTGAAGTTAAAAAAATGGGACAAGGCCTTATCTGACTGCCAGACTGTGTTAGAGCGAGAACCGTCCAACTTAAAAGGTAAGTGCTGCCCCCTGGAACAGCTACTTATGCTATACCGCTTTGGGGTGAACCAGTCTTTATCTCAATAGTTTTTGCAAATTAACGCATAAGTTTAGAAAAGATAAAAAAATAAATAAATAAATAAATAAATCCTTTTTTCTGGAGAAAGACCTATAATGAAAAGTTAAAATTTCAGGAGTGTTGAGGCGAGCAGTTGCGTACAAAGGCAAGAGGCAGTTCATTAATGCCAAGAACGACCTTCAGAAGGTGCTTGGTGCCGACCCTGGAAACAAGCGTGCACAGGTAGGGAGATATATGAAGTCCCACCCCGCCCTGGATATTAAGAACTAAATTTCTTTCACCATTGAGACATCCAAGAGGAATGCTTTTTTCATCCTTAGCCATTTGGCTACTCGAATAAAAGAACCTTTGGGACAGTTAAAATGTAATTATGTTTCATCTCACTGACTATTTGCAATTAATAAGGTTAAACACATGACAATTAAAAGCTTTCAAATTTCCAGCTTTTGTCGGAATTCCTGCCTTTTTGTGATGGAAATCCTATACAGGGATAACCTGAAGGCAAAACAAAAAGATTTTGGCTAGTCTATCCCTGATTTTTTTTTCTGAATTTTTTCCTTTTGTTTAGGATATTCTAGCAGAGGTAGAAAAAGAGTTGAGTGAGCAAAAAGTGAAGGGACGACGAATGGTTATCGAGGAATCAGATGGTTCCGATAGCGAGACAGAAACTACAGAGAGCCCATCATCGAAGCCAAAATCAGCACCAGAGACTCTAATGAATGGTATCCATGAGGAAATCCCACAAAAAGAATCAAATGTATCTGAAAAATCAAGAGACTCGAAAACAGAAAGTTCCAAGAGTATTTGGGAGGAGGAGGAATTAACAAAACCTGAAACAATAAAGGTCACAGAATCTAGTCAAAAAGAACAACCGTCCAAACCTACAGAAAAGACTCAAAGTAATGAAAATGCAGCAGAAGAAAAGACAGTAGAAAATGTAGGTGGGGGTAAAGGGGGCAAAGCCAATAAAAAGAAGAAAAAGGGCAAAGGCTCTGCGAAAAATCAAAACCAAAGGAATCAGGAAAGCGCAAAGAACGTTGACGCACAAGAGCCAGAGAAGAAAACTGAGGTTGAAGAAGTAAAATCACAACCAGTTACAGTCAGTCAACCAGCAGTTACAGATAATGCTGCACCAACAAGTGAGGCCACATCAACTCCAGTAGAAAAGAGTGCGTCACCAGCGTCAACAAAGTCTGAGGCAGAAAGCCAACCAGCAGCACCAGAAGTAGTCCAACCGCCACCACAGAAGGTGCTACCAGCAAATGTCGTAAAGATAAAAACCAGCGGTAATGATTTGTTCAAGGTGGGACAGTACGGAGAGGCCATTGGTCACTACGATAAAGGAATCGATATACTTAAAAAAGGTAAGTCCTCTCAAATAACAGCAGTACCTGGTTCCTTTATTTGTATATATTTCAGTATTTTAGATTAGGCAGTGCATGAGATGAAATTAAAATCACAGGGAAAAAGTGCATAGAAGCTGACCAAGGAATGCTCTTAAGCACAGGGATAGAAGTATTCAGGGTTTTGCCTGATATCAGGGATTTAGAACTTCAAAAGTCCAATACATTTCTGTAAAAAAACTACGTTTAAAGGGTTTTAATGGAGCATTTCAGTTGTTGTTTTTTTTGTGTGTGTAGTCACTTTCATCCCTGTAAGCATTCAAATTGGACCATGAATAGGCAACTGTATTGATAAGGGCTGGGGGTAATCGCCCCTTCAAACCAATTATTGCCAGGGTTGTTTTTTTATGACAATATGTTCAATTTTCTCTTGTCTCTTCCCATTGTTAGACTCAGTAGGACATGAGGCTAACCTGGCAGTGTTGTACAGTAATCGTGCAGCGTGTAAGTTAAAGGTGGGAGACTGCGAGGGTTGTGTACGGGACTGTAACGAGTCATTAGAGCTACAACCAGCCTCCATCAAACCCTTGACACGACGTGCCCAGGCCTACGAAATGATGGAAAAGTAAGTCAATCAAAGACTTTGGTGCAAGATTTTAGAAAAAAATGCCCAAAAAAAAGTTTTCAAGTATAAAAAACCTTCATTCTGCATGGCCTGTGGTCATCAAAATGGTTGAATGTAATGTTACCGCAACTGATGCCTACCCGAATATATATGGGACAAAGGGGTGGACCCTGAGGTAGAATCTTTAGTCCACAAGTGTGAGATCAATATTTTTGCTTCTACAATGTGAGTCTACAACATTACTATGTTTAATTTCAGGTATAGACGTGCATACATGGACTTCAGACAGGTTCTGTACCTTGACACATCGGTGGACGTAGCCATGCAAGGAGTTAACAGGTCGGATTCCCTTAACAGTGTTAAATTTACATACTGTATTCGGCGTAATTAGCACACTGCGCTTAAAAATATCTAAAATTCTTGATTGGCAACCTATCTTATCCTATAAGATACTAGCCACTCTCGTAGCCCTACCAAAGTAGGGCTACTGGGCGAACCCCATTCATTTTGAGGGCGAGATTTTGAATTGGGTGGACTGCATTGAAAACATAATCATTAGACATTAAATGATACATGTTTGGATAGATCTATGTCTCACCTGTGCGGGTTGCATCAAATTAGAACTAAATACTTTATGCAAGTGTATTGATGATATTCCTGATGATACCTGCAGTAAAAAACACAGCAGCGCTCATTTTGACGTCTATATGACGTACTATTTTGTCATGGTAATATTTAACTCGAAAAGAGTTATAGGAGACAACTAGGGTCCTCTCATTTTCAGTCATTTTGGTGGTGCGAATAAGTTTAAAAGAAGATGGAAATTTCATATATAAGAGGCAGAATTACTTAGTGAATTTGTAGTGTCATTAAAGGAGGAGATGTAGGGGTCCTGCAGGAAAATGTATTTCAGTACCAACTATTGTAAATTTTGAGTAATTGTCTATATTCTACAGAGTCAGTTGGTTGGCAGCCATAAGACACTTTTTGCCTCCAATGGTGAAGGTATATGATGTTGATCCATGTATCAACTTTCCCGCCTTTTTTGGCAATGTGGTGCGAATAGGGCAGTTTTGGCGGGAGTTATGCGAATAGTGGCTTGGTGGTGCAAATAGCCTGGGTGAGTAGCATCTGGTCCTCCAAGCAGATGTCTTGTGAAAGTATAGGACTATAACACTACTTAACACCTGCTTGGAGTTCCTGTCTGTGAATGGGAGTGCTGATGTCAGACCACAAGCTAGACTTTTTCAAGGCTATTAATTTTAATTCTGGAGAAACAATGTAATGGAAAAGACTATCAAGGGGCCAGAGCTTCGGGACAGCAGAGAGTCTAACTAACTGCAATTACCTTAAATTCTCTGATACAAGCAACATTACCTGCATTACTGACCTTGCAATAAACTACAATTTTGATTTGATTCAAATATATGAACCTCAAATCAAAGAATTTATGGTACATAACATCTGCCAAAAAATTTAAATTTTATTTCTTTTCGAGTTACGAGCAATGCACATTGCTGCGCTATATTTAGTTTACGCCCTCAACATGTCAATGCATCACAGTCAGTCTGTAAAATGGCAGAACCATTACAGACGAAACTCAGTCTAATAAGATACCCCCCCCCCTCACTCCACTGATGTGCTTTAAATTCCAAAATTTATATTGACTTATCTGTATTATCCTGTCATAATATTCCATAGTAATATCCGCTGTATATTAAACAGAACTTGTGAATGTTATTATTCTCTAAAGTTCTAAAGTCGTGTTCCAATTTAACATGAGATAATTATGCCTATTCTAGATGTATGAAACACCTACAACAAGTGGATGGCCCAAAATGGCGAGAGAAATTACCATCAGTTAACATGACTGGTCTCATGTCTCAAGTACCCGCGCCCACAGTTACCCCCGTCTCTACGCCTAAGGACGCCCCTCCTTCCCACCCACCGGGTTCACAAACGAAGACTCCCAAAGCTGCGCCAGTACCCGAGCCTACGTTAACGAAGGAAGAACAGTTTGATAAACACAAGTCTGAGGGCAACGTGCTTGTACAAAAGGTAGGGAAATATTCTTTTGTCTGTAACCGTTGGCAGTACAGTCTGTAATGGTACAATTTTAGTTTGTCTTATAACTGTTCAGAAAGATCACGAGTACAAGGATGTCTGGTTCTGAAGGCAACAAGTCTTTATTCAATATCCTAACATCCAGGCAGATAAGGGTATCCCGAGTGGTTAGATCAGCGTTCTTATGATTCTTATCAATGACTACCAGGTAAGGTCTCGGAGTCAGGGAGGTCTTAAAGTGTTCTCACAGAACCCAGGAGGATTCTGCCCCACTGGCTTCTGACCCGACTATTATATAGTCACGGGTTGGGTGGCGACCCCTCGTGTTTAAGCCGAGAAGCCTGGAGGACAGTGCTGCCACCGTCCACCAGGCGTAATCAACTCCAACCCGAGAGAGTGCCCCACTCGGAAACCAGTCAACTTGTAAGATATAGACGCTAATATAAACCATGCCCCTACAAGTCTATAACCATTGGCAGTATAGTTTTTACTTTTTAATTGTTTTATTTCTTTTATTTAATTTTTTTATTGAATACATCAAGACCGTTTCATAGGAGTTGATTTTCCGTAAATATGATTCTGCAATATCCCTGTCTTTGTCCCATGATTGCAAGTTCTTCGAAGATGTATATTAATACGTAATTTATACTCTGGACTTTAAATCTGATTGTTTTAAGAATATTTAAAAAATCTTGATTTACAAAATCAGATACAGTGCCTGGAAGATTTGGTCAAAACTACACGCTATTTTTGTGGTTGAAATGATGAGGCACTCCAATGTTTCCTCATTTTACCTGTATATGAACTGTACATTTACAATGTTTTTTTTTTCTAACAGGGGGATTATGTACATGCAGTGACCTGCTACACACAATGTATCGACATAATGCCACGACAAAGTGCCCCATATACCAATAGGGCACTATGTAACCTGCGACTCAACAAGGTAAGTTATATTCAATAATGCACTTTCTGAGGCAGTATAGGGCTTTAAACCCTACCAGGGTTACCAAATTGTTTTACTGTGGTATGCCCTTATAGGCCACACCAAGTTGATCTATGGACTGCCCTTTCCTTATTTTTGGCAATACCATTTTGTTTGTTTTTTGTCTATTTTTTTTCCTTTAAAAATAATTGTCTACAGATGTCACATGTCTCATTTTCTGAGGGTTTTGTCTTTTTAATGTTTGGCGAAATTCAACCACCCCCCCCCCCCCCAACATCATTTTCCAGCAAGAAATCCATTGGACCACAAAAATCTTTTCTTTTTCAAACCTCTCTTACTCACTCACTCCGCCATTGATATCTTTAATTCTATATTTTCAGCCAGAGGAGGTTGTGACAGATTGTGACAAAGCGCTCGAGTTGGAGCCGGACAATATTAAAGCTTTGTTCAGACGGGCACAAGCATATAAGGTAATGAATGTGCAACATATTTTATTTTAATCCATAGCCTTTAGAAATACTTTCAATGGCGACAAAAGCCCACAAATAAACCAAACCCACTTAGACTTTGACAGAAGGTATAAGCTGCTCCACCTGGGCCCTGAATATATGGCTTTTGACCTGATTTTTCTTACAAAATGCTTATTAGTGGGTGGCCGCTTGGTTCATTGAATGCAGTAAAAAGAAAATGCTATCATTTGTTCTGTAGATGTTGGAGAAGTATGATGAGAGCTTCCATGACTTGACACGTCTTCTTAAGAAGGATGCCAAGAACACTTCTGCGCGGCGTGAATTCCAAGTCGTCATTAACTACCGAGAACAGGTGAGTCTGCCCTATGCACCAATGAAGTGCTGGCTAGTCTATGATCAGCATGATGCATTAATGCATTAGCAGCCTTAAAGGCTTAAACATTTGAGAGCCTAGTTTGCATGGAAAGACCCCTCCAGACAGTAAAGGTTAAATCAATCAGCAAAGTAACAGATATAGAAAGCACCAATATAAAGAGGAAGAAATAACTTTAATGCTGGAGTGATTTTCATCACTGAAAGCACTCTTTCTTCTATTTTGTACTCTAAAGTCAGTATTCAAATTTTGTTTTGCACGTGTTGCATTTCAGGCTAAAAAGGCTCGGCTTGCCGCAGAGAAGGCAGAGAAAGAAAAGGAACAAAAACAGACAGCAGAGAAACAAAGTACGCACACAGAGAAACAACGAAAACGGATACAGATCCAGGAAGTCTCAGACTCGTCCGACTCAGAAGGCGATGAACCTCCAAAAAGTGGGTGGAGAAGGAATATGTTCTGCATGTGCCACTCTAGTGTTTGAGCATAATCAACCGTGAGAATGTGTTTCTAGGAGTAGTTAAGATTTCTTTTTGGGTTCCTGAGACGCTAAGAATGCAATTGAACTTCAAAACTGGAAGATTTGTCGCCATTTCTAGCCTGAGATATGGCCCCAAAAAAAAGGGGGATGTGAACTTGTTGGGATATGGGCTCTCATAATGCTGAATATGTGGTATAACTAAAATCTAGTTTCGTGTGGTTTTACGTCAATGTTAATAAAGTATCAAGTGAATCCAGGCCACATTTAGGAAGACCTTGTAATAAGGCTCTGATTCATGTATAACCCGCTGAGAATATCCTGGCCTATAAGGCGCACTGCTAATTTTGGCGCTTACATTCTTGCGTATAACCTGCGCCAGGTGTTACAGTACAGAGATTTACAATACTTAAGCTATATTGCAGCTACAAACTCTGTATTCTGTCTTTTTCAGCCAAGGCCACAATAACTAAAACAGACAAACAAAAAGCAGCTCCAGTAAACCCCAAACAACAACAACAGCCCCCACAGTCTGCCAAGAACAAGAAGAAAGGTAAAGCTGCCAAGTCAGAACCAACCCCTGCCAAATCTGAACCAACCCCTGCCAAGTCTGAACCCAAAACAGACTCTAAACCTGCCAAGTCAGATTCCAAGTCTGCAAAGTCAGATCCCAAGCCTGCTAAGTCTGAAGAAAAGGCAGAATTCAAGTCAGAAAACAAGTCTGGAAAATCTGAGGACAAGACAGAAGACAAGTCCACAAAGTCAGAGACCAAGTCTCAAAAAGGGTCCAAAAGGGGGAAAGGCAGCTCAGATGGAGAGACAGGTAAGACATGATCGGACACATCAGCATCAATAGAGTGCTGGCAAGTCTCCTTCCCAGCACTTCATCGGCACATCATGCCGACCATAAAAAGGAGTGCATCAATCCTGTAGGGTCAGCATGATGCATTAATATATAAGCAGGCCTTAAAGGGGCCCTTGAGGACATTAATATATCATGACCCCTACAGGGGTGATATGCTGTAGAAGAGTCAGTATGGTGACCAATGCAGTGTTGGTGACTAGATTTTCCAGAACTACCGTAATCTCCCGCGTAGTAGACGCGTCCTCTACGCCAAACAAATGCCTGGTGCGTCTTATAGGATCTACTGAAGTTGGGGGTGTGTCTTATACGAGGGGTAATTTTACTATAGAACAGTACTAAATTTACAAAATTGAGCCCTAAGAGGTGCGTCTTATACGCAAAAATGCTTCTGCTGAGTTTGGGGTGCGTCCTATACCCACAACGCATCTTCTACGCGGGAGATTACGGTACAACAACTCTGAGCCCTTAAATATGTAACTAACGATCAGGAAGACTTTCAAGGCGAAATAAAATGTTTATTAAGTGTATAAAAAAGAAATCATAGATAATGCCAACTGTGATTCTCTGTTTGTAGGTAAAAGCCCATCTAGTGACAATGCCGCTTCACCGCGACTTGTAAATAAAACGCCTTATGAATTCCTACAAGCCTGGACAGCATTACGGACAACCAAGAAAATCGAGCCTTACGCCAAACTTCTAGAACAAATTGAACCTGAGGAACTGACCAAAGGTAATTGTACTTTGTCTTATAGAACTGGTAGTTGAAAAAAGGTTTCTCAAGCTGAGCTTTATTAAGTTTATTCACGTGAAGCTTACTGCCCAACATTTGCAATAGATCATTAACATAACATTGTTTTAACCATTAGTGAGTTGATTGGTTCTTAATTTTAATATCTCAGCACACATAAAGTTCCTTATGAGACTTCCTCAAGTTTGTTTGGACATAACACCTGGAGAGTTATTCAAATGCTGCTTGGACAGTTAACAGTGGTGAAATCTATGAGATAAATCTATGGATGAGGGAGAAGAATTTGGCGTTGTGCATTGAAGCACAAAAGGCTCAGGGGTGTAATGAATTAAAGGTGGCTGCAGTTGTTTGCATATGTTGCGTCCTCTGTGCATGCACAATGATGTAATTGTTGGGGACTTCTCTCATGCTCTTTTGAAGGCTGTTACATAAGTTGTTAGTTGGCGAAAAGTGCCTTACATTCAGGCTCCTTGCAAGGGTCCACCTTGGTTTATATAGAAGTATGGAGAGAAGTCTTTGTTGTAGAAGTCCCCTAGGTATATATTATGGAGAAGTCTTCCAGTGAAATCAAGCATTATCACTTCTTTTTTTTTTTCTTTTTTTTTTACTTAATGCGAGTTTCATGATTCCATGAAGATTTTTTCTTGCGATGGATTTCTGGTGATGGTGGAAGTTTAATATCTTCAGAAAGTGCTATTACAGACATTTTGATTCATGATGGAAGTTTAATATTTATAATTGATGATGAAAAAAAATTGTCACCAGCGACAAGGTACCGCGAACGCCACGGCACTCATCGGGCCATCATGGCCCTCCAGGAGTGTATCCACCCCTTTAGGTTGGCATGATACTTTAATGTAACCTTGGCGGTTTCAAGCAGCACACAGTGGTATTAAGACTAATCTGCGCTAAATATTTCAGTGGTCAGCAACAAATTGGATGGAGACATGCTTCACACAATCATCTTATGCGTCGAGCTTCTTTTAGACCAAGGTAAGTGGTGATCAAAGGTGGGCAAATTTTGCATCGAAGAATGCCAGTCATATTTTTTGTTGCTTCGCTGTTTCTTTGGATTTATTCAATATCGTAAGGCGCATGATTGGCCAATGAAAAGTAAACTTTGCATGCAATATGAGGGGGGAAATGTAAAAATTACCTCTGATATATTCAATGGAAATAAAATGCAATGGGGAAAGATCCTAACTATGATTAAATTACTATGCTTCTTTTATTGTCCTCAAACTTTTTTTGTTTTCAATTACTTTGTTATCATCAGTTAAATAGTGGGAGAAAATTGCCGTCTTGCTCTTCACAACTCAGATGATTGATTTGAAAAAAAAAAGACTGAATAAACTAGAAAGTATTCAAAAATGACAAAAGATGTGAAGGTAAGGAGACGTAAAGGGATAGGGAGAGACAATCCAAGGAAGCATGGTGTTGTCATTTATTCCCAAAATCTAAAGAGAAAAATTATAAAGAAACAAGAAAAAAAGTAAAAAGACAAGAAAAATTGCTGTTGATAAATTGGTGACTTATTCTGATCCACGTTTTGTCTACAGGCTGTGCAGAAGGGGCGCCATTACCAAGTAAGGGGGAAGGTTCCTTTCTCATGGGGCTACTTTTTGGGTCGTTTGGACCCTCTGTCATTTGGACCTTGGGTCATTTGGACCCTGAGTTAATTGGACCTGTGGTCATTTAGACCTTAGGCCATTTGAAATTGGAATCTAGGTCATTTGGTCTCTATGCCATTTGGATCTACCAGGGTAATTTTTTTAATCCTCTAGTCATATTGACCCAGGGTCCAACTTGGGGTCATCAGTATGTAGGACTGAGTTAACTAATACAATTTGATTGGGGGAAAAACACAGTATATAGCTCAAGAGGAATATTCCATGCTTGTCAGGGAATATAAGGACCCCTTCTTAACAGATGGCCCAAATGACCTTGATAGTTTGACCCCCGAATTTTGGAAGCCGGTTGTTTGGACCTACCTCCAAACTATGGACCCATTTCACTCTATTTATGAAAATATAAAAGTGGTACTCTAATACCTCGCTTATAGTCAATCAAAATCTATTCAAAATCTTATATTCAATCTCATTTAGCATTTCAGTGATTTCAAATTCTGGCCAGGCTAAAAAATGCACTACCACAGTACCTATGCATATAAGGCGGGGCTTGAGTTCTTCCTGAACAGAATAGAACCTATGTCATTTCATTTTTTTCTGCACAAATCTACCAACTCTGGCAGAATTCATATCAATTCTAGTGGGTTGATAGCAACTTGTCCAAATAGTAAGAAGTCCAAATGGTAAGTTCAAAAGTTCAAGTGAATCCACAAAAAAAAACAGGTCCAAAGTGCGTTGTACCTTGGTTCCACAGGTTAACAGATGCAAATGGCCTAAAGTGGGTCCAATTGGTTCAGGCCAATACAGTACAGGGTCCAAATGACTTCTACCCTTTTTTCATATTCGGGCAACCGTTTGATCCTGGTATGTCTTGTAATTTTCTAAAAGAACATTGTGTTTGTACATAACATAACTATATATCCATGGTGTGACTGTAAATGTTCTTATTTTCCTTCCTTTGACCCTTTAAGTGTAGCATAACGCATGCGTCTACCCATTTGTCGTCATGATGCAGCCCTGGCGAGTAACTCGCCAGGGCTGCATTCATGCATCATGCTGACTCCACAAGGTTGATAATGATGCCGGAGGGTCAGCATGATGCGTCAATGAAGTAGCTTTGCCAGCACTTCATTCATGCATCATGACGACAAATGGGCATGATGCACTCCTGCGTTAGCAGCCCTTACAGGGGCATTACTGTTAACTAGATGTAAGTACTAAATAACAACAACATGCGTGCTTGTATATGTAAGATCTATTTGTTTTCTTGTATCAAAATACCCTTGCTGCTACTGTAACAGCCCCAGTTTAGTCACGCAGCTGAGAGAATAACCCACAGTACTGTGGATTTAAGACCTAGTCAGTGAAGGTCCCATCTGCCTCCCTATGATTCCCTAAACCCGCACTTATAAGGTGCGGCTTATACACGAGGATGGTTCTCAATGTGTCACACTAGTAGAATCTCGACTCGGGACCCGCCTCATCGACGGGGTAAAAATTAAATAGGTTAGTACTCAGCTGCTCCTACCGGGGCAATCTTGCCCCAGATGAGCCTTATATTAGCATTTCCCTTAACTCAAGGTGTGCCTTTGATATGACTGGTCCCTTTTGCGCGAGGGTTTACGTGAGGGTCTCTACCAGTATTTCCTGTAGTTGAGTAAAATACTTTCAATTCTATCACCATTTAGTCTTCAGGTGTTGATTTCTGAGAAAAAAAGGATAGGCTTATTAAATCAGGACCATGGCAAAATATTGCTAACAAGTACTGGCTTACAACAGTTCTAGGGATCTTTTGAGGAGTGCAGTCAATGTGCCGTGCTATTAATAGAGTGTCTATTGTTTCTAGTAACATTGAGAACTTTTGTCCACCCTCCAATGTAAAGGGTAGATTTTTAATTACGAGGAGGGCATAATGCCCCTAAGCATTTGTAATTAATGATGCACAGAGGCAGTGCAGGTGAATAACTCAAACAGAGTACTGGTGAGTTACTCACCAGGGCCTAAGAAATAAATCATGTAGTGCATATAAGAATCAAACATTGATTGTACCCGGTACACACGTTTTATCTAAACTGGATAAAATTTATATGGACGCTACCAGAGTCCCACTTCCTTAATCCAGTATGAAATATGAGTTCTAAAAGAATTAGAACAAAAAGAAGTTATTTAGGTCATTTATTTTATAGAGATGCCATCATTCATCACCGTCAGTAGAAGGTGTTTAGAGACTGATGTCAAATCGCTTCCACCAAAACACAGAAATTTCCTACCTTAGCTCTCTCCCAGTAGGCCGTTATATAGAAAAAAAAATTGCTAAAAGTTACATAGTTAGAAATTTATCCACAGTAGATGATTATAAAGGCAAGATAAAACAGGTTTTCCATGTAATACACATTAATTTAATGGTGTGTTTTTCTCCGTGTAGGTCTGTTCAGTCGATCGTTGGCGTATCTGCAGCAGCTGACCAACGTGCCACGATTCTCTATGATTACAATGTTCATGGGCGCCAAAGAGAAGAAAGGTCAGTTTTAGATTGTGTACTACCTCAAATAAATAAAAAGAATGCGTAGTCATTAGTGATTTAACGATCATAATGCATAATTGCATGATCGATGACGAAGCTAGACCATCTGTTCAACTCAAACAGCTACCGCTCAATGAAGGCTTCCAATCAGATTGGGCCCATTTATAGTGCACCCCCTCTTTTGCTTAGATACCTTAGCGACCGTGATGTCACAGCGTATCATGGATACGGTGTTGCCAGGTAAACCAAATGAATCAACAACAAGATTGTTGACAAGGCTTGGTGAGATTGTTTAACATGAAGTGATGTTAAAAGTGAGGGAAGGCGGTTTCATCATGTGAATCCTCAGGCTGTGTAAGAGTTTAATGGATGTAATACCTAGTTGGTACCACAATAAAATTAAACTTGGCGGTGTCATGAATTGATGATTCACGAACTTGTTATTTATTTTAGATAGGGTTGGGAAACAGGTTCACAGGTCCTAAATAAAATATGTTGGTACTGTAGTAGTCTACAGAGTGACAAATAATGGTTTTAATAGGCCCCACCCCACAAATCTAGAAAATGTGTGGTCAAAATATCTTTGTCGGAATATTTTGTGGAAATTTTCGGGGAGCCCTGAAATTTATATTTGGCACGAGGGGCCAAGATATAAACCGTGGTATCTACTGTGAATTGCATAGGTCACAGTGGGGGGCTTTTCAAGGATAGATCCATTTCAGCACTATTATGAATAAAGTCAGGGTGACTTTGATTGGTTTTAATGCATAATTGCAGCTCTGGTGAATCCTTTGCCAAAGCTGTATTCATGTAACATTCCAAAGTAGCAGAAGTGCAGTAACACAATAAGTTATGCATGGATGCAGTACTGGTGAGTAGAATTTACAAAGGCTGCGTTTATCCAACATGACAACAAACGAACATTGTCCCTTAGACAGGTAAAATAATGCTAATTTGAACCAGGGATGCAAGTTTTCAGAATTTTGTCTCATATCAGAATTTTGTCTCATATCAGAATTTTTCCAGTTTGATAGACCCAGAAGAATCACTCTGGTTTGGCTCTTGAATTAAAGGTTTATGATATTTTATAATGAATTCAGAATTTCTGTTTGTAACTTCAGAATTCTCCATGAGCTCTATTAAACATCCCTGAGTTTAAAAAATAAAGCCGATCACTCACTTTAATGGAAAGGAAAATGTAGCCAGTATGAAAAGGATAGTGTTTTTGTTCGAATCTATCAAAAATTTTGTATAAATATAATTCTCCTTAACATGAACTGGTTTTGTTTTGATTTACTTGTGTGTAATTTATTCGTACAGATTTGGAGCGCGTTGTTCTGAAGTTGAGCTCGGGCGCATCATGCCAGTACTTACAAGAAGACTTGGGCAAGCTACGGAAAGCCTATGATATATGAAGGGGACCCACCGCCATACTTATTTATCTCAAATCATTTGGACTAACTACTGGCATAAACTTGTGATAACTTATTTATTTCATACAAAACAAGAGTCCCAGAACAAGAATTTTATTTGATAACCCGGTGTGCGTTTCCAGTCCTGGAAATAGGATTTCGTTGAACACTTTAAAGACTATAATGACTTTACATTTATGTCAATTTGTAATCCTAATGCACCATGGTATCAGCCAAGTGCAGTGCTGGTGCATCATGCTGACACTTTGGGTGTTTAGATAATGCTTTAAAGACATAAAAGTACTACTGTATTACCTTGCATATAAGGCACACCTTATACATGCGGATGGATCCCTACTACGCCTTATCATTTCATCAGAGGTGCGCCTTATAGGGGAGAATATTTAACTATAGAAAAGTAAACATATGACCGAAATTTTACTCGGTATGCACCCCATAGGACAGTGCAGTTGGGGGGTGCGCTTAATATGTGAAGTGCACCTTATATGCGGGGTATTACAGTAAACAGCCTTTCAAGGGTTAAAGTATCTTCGTTTTCCCTGATCTTCTGTACAGACCATCTTGTGAATGAACCTTGTGAATGAGTTATTTTTTTCTATATTAAGTATTGAATTAATCGGTTAAGCCATATCCGAGCGGTGTGATTGGCGACTTACATGCAGAATAGAATATATGTAGATTTGTCCTAGATCATTCCTACTGCAATTGAAAGTACCAACAGCATAGCTGATAGAAGCACAAAAAAGATTATTCCACATTTGTACCATTATTATGAGTAAATTACATCTTTATCAGCTTTTATTCCACTTGAAAATTGGTTTTGTACATTGCTCTTAAAAAAATCAAGAAAATCCAGTGAAACATACATATGGTTGTAGATGATTTTGAGATACTGTTGAATGCCCAATGCTGGCACAAGAGGTCCAAGTGAGATGCTAAGTTTGTTTTTCACGTGTTTTTTTTTTGTATTTTATTACAATCATGAGGACACGAGTTGAACTCCTGTGATGCCCAGTGGCCTGTGTAGTTTTGGATATTATGATAAACTCTTTACAGAATAGAGAATGCACCAAGCTTGAGGTTCCTTTTGGTCAGCACGGTAAAAGGTTCCTCTGTGAGGGGTCTCACTAAGGTACCTTTTACCTTGTCGACCTAAGGTGCAGTTACGACCTTGCTAAGGCGACGAAATTGCCGTAGTATATACAGGCATGGGATTCTTCCGGAAATTCGCAGGTCATTGCACAGATCCACTGTGAAAATATTTTAACATTAATGTGGGGGGGGGGGGGTCTTTAATGTTTGAATGGCCTCATCCCATAGAATTGCTCTCAAATACCACCCGGAAGAGGAATTTAATCACCCTCTTGGAAATTTCTTCGAAACCCAGTCCCATGCCTATATATAGAAATAGTATGGTGCAGCTAAAGGGATCATTCGTGAATACTAATGTACATCGTGTATGTACTAGTCAACTGAACAGACCCTATCATGGATAAATTGGTACATACCTTCATTATAGGTTTATGTCGAAGATTTTTGGACAAGATTTTTAAAGAATCTTTATTTGAAACATTTTGCTATCAGATTGCCCAGTCATGTGACCCATCATACTAAAAAGGTCACTACCCTATAGAAGTCCCAATTTAGTATTTCTATTGTCTTCCTAAAGCCCACGTTCAAAAGATTCCCATTACCATAGGAATGCTTATTAGCACAATGAAATTGCCACCTATCTCTTTAGCCTGCTAATGCATTATGTCCATTGGTCGTCATGATGCATGAATGTAGCCCGACCAAGTTAATCGCCAGGGTTAAAATCATGCATCATGCCAACCCTACAGGATCAATACACTCCCACTGTACCAGAGAGTTGGCATGATACATCAATGAAGTGCTGGACTCGCCAGCTTTTCATTGGTGCATCATGACAGTCGATTAACATGATGTATTAGTACATCATGACGGTCGATTAACATGATGTATTAGTACATCATGACGGTCGATTAACATGATGTATTAGTACATCATGACGGTCGATTAACAGGATGTATTAGTACATCATGACGGTCGATTAACATGATGTATTAGTACATCAGCGGCCCTTAAAAGGTTAATGGCCGGATCATGCTTAATGCAGCAGTGCTGTCATTACAGCGGAAGTTAAAGGATACTTGCGTGAACCTTCCTATGGTGCATCATGCCAACCCCTGAGAATGGTAGGGTTGTTATGATGCATGATTGTAGCCCTGGTGAGTATCTCGCCAGCAGCTGCAGGATTGTATTCATGCATCATGGCCGCTAACGGGTGTGATGTATTATGTGGCTTATGATTGGATAACTTTGTCGATTTAAAATGTCACAAGAAAATTTCTTGATAAAATCGAGAAATAAAGAGAATTTGTTGTACAAAATTTGACTTAGTGACTTTCAACTTTTTCAAACTTGGTATTTGTATGAAAAATCATAAATTGATAAGTTAGAGGAAACTGCAAACAGATCTGTATCAGCTCAAAAAGATGGTTTGGAGACATATGAATCGGAAGGTTTTGTTAATTGTTGGAAGATTATGGTATTATAGAGCTTCAGTTGAGGGGGGGGGAGTTAGCGCAAATCTTTTGGGGTACCCATCTCAAAACATGGTACTCATCATGGGAAACAATATCACATTCGTTTTTGATTTTGAGTGCTCTACCCCCCTCATCACCCCCTGCGAAGATAAAAAGTCGGGAAAATATTTAATTAAGGCCACACCAAAAAAAATAAGTTGGTCTACGGATTTTTGTTTTGAAAAAATGGTGCGAGCGAGCATATTTTTTTTTTTTTTTTAAGAATTCTTTTGGCATCCAATGGATTCCTTGCTGGGAAATTGAGGCCAGCGAACAATTTTTTTTTTTTTTAATTTTGCCAAACATTACAAAGAGAAAACTTGTAAAAACTGAAGCCAGCGAAATCTGAAGACAAGATTTTTTTCAAAGAAAAAAAAATTTGTATTTCCGAAAATGTGGAGAGGGTGATCCGTAGACCAACTCTTTTTTTTTGGTGTGGCCTAATTCAATTTTAATTGATATCTCAATTCTCCATTCTTTTCCTGGCTTGAAACTAAGATAAAACCACTTTCAGATGCAATACAAAAATAAAATAAACAAAATAGAGATATTTTGACATTCCCAAAAAATCCAAGATGGCCACCATCAGCCATAGATGTCCTCAAATATGCATTTCCTGAACTGAACCTCACATAAAACCACACTGAGATGCAAAATATAAATGAAATACGTCCTATAGACACTCTAGACTGTCTGAAAAAATCAAGATGGCCTCTATTGGCCATAGATGTCCTCACAAAGGTACGACCTTATTAGCTGGGAGCTAAAGACTCCCAGCTATATACAGCGTTCCAGAACAGGGAGAAATCGTCGTCCATTTGTCGACCAAAAACGGACACAATAGCTCAGCTACTGAAATCATTGGATTGTGACCTAGACCGCTTAGGCCTTGCTAAGGTCATTTCAGTTATTCATTTTTTTTCTGTCCCTGCAAAGGTATAATATTTAAGACATGGCCTCAGACTAAATAGGCAATAAGAAAACGGATTTATATAAGACCTATGCAAGTCTATGTTTGTCACAGGTCGTTCTGGGCCACCTGGTCGTCTTGGGGCTTTTCTTGTTGATTTCATGAAGCTGAGAAAGCTACCCACTCAGATATCGCCTAGTGTTATTTGAAGGCCTGGTACCTAAAACTAGCATGACATTGCCATATTAGGAGTCCAGTCACATACACATGGTTCTCTGAGCTTATGATACTGTTGTACCTTGCTGAAGTAGTGCATTGACGCTAGGAACTCACTAAGACTATATCAATGTATAGTGTCTGACTGATACTCCTTTAGCTTGCTATAGTCGTGCATTGACGCTAGGAACTCAGTAAGAATGTATATTAATTTATAGGGCCAGACAGATACCCTTCTACCTTGCTATAGTGGTGCATTGACACTAGGAACTCAGTAAGACTGTATATCAATTTGTAGGGACATCATCATATAGGTATATGGGACTGTTAAGGTGGTTAAGTTGCCTTAAAATATCGTCAAATTCCCTTCATGGCTGCATTTTGGAAGCTAACTTTCTTATGCTTGACCATAGGTGAAAATAAACATCACCATGATGATCGCCAGCTCGAGCTACCCTTTATCTATAGGTCACACTATGGGAAACTCCTATTATTAAGGGAGATACGATTTATTTTGTAAAACTGCCAGTTCTTGGACCTCTCTGCCAGTGCCTGGACTGGCGTCTGCCCCCGCGTCCCAAAAAAGCCTATATTTTGATCCATTCCTTCCTCAAACCTGCCCTTTTTTCGCCGGTGACACTTAAAACAGATAGGTTTTGGCTGGAGGCAGGGCGCAGGTGGACCAGCTCAGGCAGAAAAGGCCGCAAGTCAAAAAAATTATTTCGCTTATTCTTTTCTGAAACAAATTTTTTAGGGGGGCATGTCCTTTAGGGGGACGAAACACCCCAGATTGATACCAAACATTCCATATCCGTGCATATTATTTGCATAATTAGCATAATTATGCAGTATCTTGGTACTGTTCAATATAATATAGATATGTTCCATTGGTCCCTTATAGAATTCATATGCTTGCAAGTATAAACTACTGACTGCACCTAGTGACTAGTGGAATCTGAACAGTAGAAAAGATAGACCCCTCCTCTACCTTTGTATAGCATCAAACAAGTTGTTCAATGGAGGCAGCCATTGCTTGATCACATGCTTAAACCTTTTAAATCCAAATGCTAGTTACCAGTGCATTATCACTGTTGATAAGCTTTACACATCAATACCTGCGCAAGCCCTGTTTGCACTGAATGGATATCTTTACATTTCTCTATTCTCTGGTGTTTGATTGAAAATGTTGACGTCATTATGTGTTTTAATTTGTGTTTTAATCTGTGTTTTTATGGTACATGTATTGAGTTTAGGGCTATAACAGGTTAGTGTTAGTCCTATGGTATGATAGTAATTACTCACTATTTGTCAGCGGTTAATCAATATATGTTAGTAATTACTCACTATTTGTTAGCAATTAGTCAATACATGTTAGTAATTGCTCACTATTGACTAATATCTGACAAATTGTGAGTAATTACTGACAAATATGGACTAAGTGTCAGTAATTACTCACTATTTATCAGCAATTAGTCAATACATGTCAGTATTTACTCAGAATTCACCAGCAATTTTTCAATGTATATTAGTAATTGCTCACAAATAGTCAATATATATCAGTATTTACTAACAATTTGTCAGCAATTAGGCAATATATGTCAGTATTTACTCACAATTTGTCAGCAGTTAGTCAATATGCGTCAGTACTTAGTCACTCTATATCAGCAATTATCAATGCATGTCAGTATTTACTCACAATCTGTCAGCAAATAGTCAATAAATAACAGAGAAATAGCCATTGATTCAATTGTGCATCCTGCCTTGACTGGTATTTGTCAAGATATGTCAGTATCTATGGACTATTTGTCAGCAATTGGTTAATATATGTTAGTAATTATTCACTATTTGTCAGCAATTAGTCAATAAATGATAGTAGTTACTTACATTTTATCAGCATTTAGTCAATATATGTTAGTAATTGCTCACTATTGAATAATAACTGACAAATTGTGAGTAATTACTGACAAATATGGACTAAGTGTCAGTAATTACTCACTATTTATCAGCAATTAGTCAATACATGTCAGTATTTACTCAGAATTCACCAGCAATTTTTCAATGTATATTAGTAATTGCTCACAAATAGTCAATATATATCAGTATTTACTAACAATTTGTCAGCAATTAGGCAATATATGTCAGTATTTACTCACAATTTGTCAGCAGTTAGTCAATATACGTCAGTACTTAGTCACTCTATATCAGCAATTATCAATGCATGTCAGTATTTACTCACAATCTGTCAGCAAATAGTCAATATATAACAGAGAAATAGCCATTGATTCAATTGTGCATCCTGCCTTGACTGGTATTTGTCAAGATATGTCAGTATCTATGGACTATTTGTCAGCAATTGGTTAATATATGTTAGTAATTATTCACTATTTGTCAGCAATTAGTCAATAAATGATAGTAGTTACTTACATTTTATCAGCATTTAGTATATGTTAGTAATTGCTCACTATTGAATAATATCTGACAAATTGTGAGTAATTACTGACATATATGGACTAAGTGTCAGTAATTACTCACTATTTATCAGCAATTAGTCAATACATGTCAGTTTTTACTCAGAATTCACCAGCAATTATTCAATGTATTTTAGTAATTACTCACTATTTGTCAGCAAATAGTCAATATATATCAGTATTTACTCACACTTTGTCAGCAATTAGTCAATATACGTCAGTACTTAGTCACTCTATATCAGCAATTATCAATGCATGTCAGTATTTACTCACAATCTGTCAGCAAATAGTCAATAAATAACAGAGAAATAGCCATTGATTCAACTGTGCATCCTTCCTTGACTGGTATTTGTCAAGATATGTCAGTATCTATGGACTATTTGTCAGCAATTGGTTAATATATGTTAGTAATTATTCACTATTTGTCAGCAATTAGTCAATACATGATAGTAGTTACTTACATTTTATCAGCATTTAGTCAATATATGTTAGTAATTGCTCACTATTGACTAATATCTGACAAATTGTGAGTAATTACTGACATATATGGACTAAGTGTTGTTTTATAATGACTAAGTACTGGCATATATGTCAGTACTTAGTGACTAAATATCAGCAATTAGTCAATATATGTTAGTAATTACTCACTATTTGTCAGCAATTAGTCAATACATGTCATTATTTACTCACAATCTGTCAGCCAATAGTCAATGTATAACAGAGAAATAGCCATTGATTCAATTGTGCATCCTGCCTTGACTTCGTATTTGTCAAGATATGTCAGTATCTATGGACTATTTTTCAGCAATTAGTTAATATATGTTAGTAATTATTCACTATTTGTCAGCAATTAGTCAATACATGGTAGTAGTTACTTACATTTTATCAGCATTTAGTCAATATATGTTAGTAATTGCTCACTATTTATCAACAATTAGTCTATATGTTAGTAATTGCTCACTATTTATCAGCAATTAGTCTATATGTTAGTAATTGCTCACTATTTGTCAGCAATCATTCAATATATATTAGTAATTACTCACAATTTGTCAGCAATTAGTCAATATATATCAGTATTTACTCACACTTTGTCAACAATTAGTCAATATATGTCAGTACTTAGTCACTCTATATATCAGCAATTATCAATGCATGTCAGTATTTACTCACAATCTGTCAGCAAATAGTCAATATATAACAGAGAAATAGCCATTGATTCCTCCTCCTGTGCATCCTGCCTTGACTGGTATTTGTCAAAATATGTCAGTATCTATGGACTATTTGTCAGCAATAAGTTAATATATGCTAGTAACTAATCACTATTTTTCAGCAATTAGTCAATACATGGTAGTAGTTAATTACATTTTATCAGCATTTAGTCAATATATGTTAGTAATTGCTCACTATTGACTAATATCTGACAAATTGTGAGTAATTACTGACATATATTGACCAAGTATTGTTTTTGTAATGACTAAGTACTGGCATATATTGACTGATTGCTGACAAATAGTGAGTTATTACTGACACATATTGACTAATTGCTTACAAAGAGTGAGTAATTACTGACATATATTGACTAATTTCTGATAAATAATGAGTAATTACTTACATATATTGACTAATTGCTGACAAAGTGAGTAATTACTGACATATATTGACTAATTACTGTTATATAGTGACTAAGAAGTAACATATATTGACTAATTGCTGACAAATAGTGAGCAATTACTAATCCGATCATAAGTACATAAATCTAGATGTTACGACCGAGCAGCTATTACAGCAATGCTGTATTTCTATATCGAAATATAATATCCGATCATAAGTACATAAATTTAGCTGATACGACCGAGCAGCTATTACAGCAATGCTGTATTTCTATATCGATATATATTAAATGATCATAAATACATAAATCTAGATTAAAGAGTCATGATAATGATCCTTGAGTCATGATAATGAGTATAGAGTCATGGGCATCCTCGTGTGAAACATACGGTAATCAAGGATACCAATCAAAGCTTCTTGCTGTTATTGCTTATTCAAGCACAAAGGACTTGAAAGAGCATAGATCTATTGAATTGCATGGTCAAGACCCATAATCCACCTCTAAGACACTAAACGGGTGTAGGTCCTCAATAGGTCCAGGTGCATACCGTTCGTCAAAATGTACAAGCAGGTGCACTTTTCAAACTCAATGTACACAAATATTTGATATGCAACAAAATTTTGAGCCATTTTAAACAACTTGGCATCTCTCTGGAAAATTCAACACTCATCATCAGCCAGAATGTCCTTTCAACTTTATAAGAAAACAAAACCTAAGCTAATTGAGCTAGTTCTCTGCTTGAACTATTTCTCCCTTATGCGAAGAATCAGTATATTTTACATTTTAGTAAAACTCACACAATTTACAGATGCAGGGATTATTATATCAGATTATAAATGATGTGTCCACTGTAGCTTTCACCTTGTTTGAAATTTGAGAGCTTTGTGAATATAGAACTTCTACGTCAACTTACCATTATGTGGGAGCATAAAAACATACAGATGGGATTAATGCCCATTTCTGTTTGCATCCTCAGTTTGACTATCAAAGTCTTCGCTGTTCACTTATGTCTCCACTGTTCTCCTGAATATGTAGCTTATGAAGTTTATACATAGTGACTGTCATGACACTGGCTATCATAGGACATAGAGTAATGACACATAGAGGAATGACAGGAATGGAATCTACATGGTAAAGTCGTGATATTGATACAGTTCCCTCTTCTTAGGTGAGGATGATCTACATTGTATATTGTACTAGTCACAAATGGTCATGCCTGATGTGTATTACAAAATTTACTTGGCTGGAAATGAGCAAATGTCTCTTTCCTGTAGTGAATTCAGAAATGTGAACAGTCATAGCGTTAATCCAAGTCCTATGGGTGCTGACCTGGTAATGTTAAGCTGGGGCTCTCGTTTACTTGGGTTATTTACCAGGGTGGCTATTCACAATGTACAGACATCCAACCCTGGGCTCATGCAGGGCTAATGAGGAACCTGCTCAGCTTTCTCTATGGTAATTGACTGAGCGTAGGAAGAGCATGTTCATGTGTGACCAACCACCCAGCTAGACCCTGGCATGCTGAGGTGCACTTGGGAACTTTGTTACATGTCTATCCTCTGCCTCTAGAGCCTAATACAATAGCTTCATGGTTTATGGTAGGAATGAAAAGTGATCCCAAGAAAATAAAAAGTTATCCTTTGAAATAATGATCTACCATCCTCAGATATTGCTGAGGGTATCCCAATAGATGAAAAGGTGTATGTGGGCTGGAGAGAAGGTAGGCTGTTTCTGATTGTTTTAGTATGATAGATTTATGATTTTCCAACATGTTGAAGCTTCAGAGTATTATACAGTCCCCTTGTGCTTCATACGAGATCCTTCACCATCTCACTGCATGCATTGAAATCTGATTACTCCTTCTATCTGAATATCCTACTGGGCATGAGGTGAGCCTGATGTTTCAAAACCCACCGTCTGGTTTTTGAATAGTTATCAGAAAAACCCTAACATATAAAGCTTCTTCTTTTTAACATATTTCAGAAGCAGCATGGTTGCTATAATTGTTCTATTGGGTGATGAATAGCCACCTTTGAATTAAGCTTAACACTCAAAATATTCCAGTCTCTTAGTGGTTTCTTGCATGTTTCTATGATGTAAAGCATGCATATTTATGACAATATGGCTGATGATGGCCTGCGCATAAACAGAACATGGATTCATTTTAGGTCGGAGTTTAGAAGTAGATTGGGGGTTCTGACCCTGCACTTCAATGAAAAAATGCTCATTTGTGATCTCTCTGCTGGTACAAGGATTTACGATATGTTTTACATAAGGAAATGCCTTTGTAAGGAAATCTATAGCCAATGGCAGCCATCTTGAATTTTTCAGTCAGAAAAGTGTCTATAAAGTGTACCGTAAAACCCCGGCTATAAGTCGATTTTTTATTTTTATTTATTTTTCTTATAAGTCGATTTTTCCCCCCAAGGAGGGGGGTCAACTTATAGGAGGGTTTTTTATATAATAGATTATAGTGTTAATATTTTTCTAGCATTTTTTCTATAGGTCAATTTTTATTCTCAAAGAGGGGGGTCGACTTATAGGTGGGGTCGACTTATAGCCGGGGTTTTGCGGTATGTCAGTCATATTTTGCATCTCAATGTGATTTTTCAGGTCAGGAAATACATATTTGAGGATATCCATGGCTGATGGCAGCCATCTTGGATTTTTCAGAAATATGAAAATATCTCTATTTTTGTGTTATATATCAAAAGTGGTTTTATGCAAGTTTCAAGCCAGGAAAAAATGTAGAAATGAAATATCAATTAAAATTGAATTAATTAAATATTTTCCAACTTTTTATCTTCAGAGGAAGGGGGTTAGAGCGCTCAAAATCAAAAAAACGAATGTGATATTCTTGTTTCCATGATGAGTATCATATTTTGGAATGGGTACTGCATTAGTAACTACACTTTGGCAAAATAAACTTCCCCCTACTTCAGTACTTTCAGAAGGTTACACGTCAGTAGATGTTAAAACTAAAGAAAAACTCAATTTTGCCAAAATGTCAGTTACAACCTTAGGGGGTCCCTTTTGATGGCCTTGCCGAGACTACAGTTTCATGTTGCTCTTTTTTGTGTTATCAGAATTTTGCCAAACTCCCTAGCACTGACTGTTGATCCCAGTTGGTTAGAAAATTTAATCCATGAAATCTCAAACGCTAATTAATTATATTTCAAATATAATCATTTATTTGACCTCTTCATGATTTAAGTTATATTCTGATGCAATGATACGTTTTCTGTTACAGCATCACATGATTGTTAGCAAAAACTCTTTCTTAATGTAGCCCAGAGTGACCTGCATCTTATGCAGGCCATTTCTATCTCATGCCGCTCTTGAATAATTCTAGTTTTAATCTTTCATCATAAATGGTTTATGCCATACAAATGCTTGGAAAATTGGGAAAAAAGTTTGAATAACAAAAACAAATAAAAAAGAAGCCCCATCTTTGCTTCTAATAGGACGGTTAAAAAGTTCTTTCCCCATTACAACACTTTAATAACACTAACAAGTAGGTATTAAAAGAATTCAAAATGAGAAAATCAAAGAGGGGATTTACATTCATGCCAGGAGATTATTAAGGTATGCTTTTTGAATGACGGCAATATTTCCACAATGCATAGTGTTTTTCTGGTGGTACATTGTGTACAGCACACCAAGCCCTTGGCACCTTACAAGGTATCTTGGTGTATGGATGAATCTTTGGTAAAACCAGCATGAAGTAAGGTAGGGTTTTCAACTCTATATGAGCCTGTCTAGACACCTCTCCAAAAAATACATCCTCCATAACAAAGTAAGGCACATTTTCTGAAGCATAGAAGAGTTCCTCCATTGTTTGTGCAGACATCCCAACCGCTGTCCCGATACAATATGGCGGATACCTTCGTCGTCCCCATTCATTTACTGTGACTGCCCATTTGGACATCTTGTCACGAATTGGTGCCGTGCCACCTCGACATGGACCAAACACACCATTAATAAGTTCCCTTCTCTTATTGTTCAGGAGTTTGAGAATATTGGGAATATTGACATGGTTATCATCAGCCGTACGAAGGATAAACTCAGCACGCTTACAATGGGTTAGAGCAAACTTAAAAGCACCCATTACTTTGATGGATAGGTTGAAGTAGCTGTCTATGTAATCATCTTGCAGAATGTCACCATATTCTATGCTTTCCTTCACAACCTTGGCTTGCTGTTCAGCTGGCCATCCTGACCCTATTAACCACATGTATCTTACAGATTTTGTGTTCCACTTTGTGAGACTCAACCATGTTTTTCTAATGGCATCCCGAGCGACTCTGGCATCAGGCACTGTCGTGATGAAGATTAAGAGCTTGATTTTTCCATCCGCATCACATGAATCCGGTCTCAAAACTGTGTTGTAAACATATTCAAAACACTTGTGACAGTTTTCTTTGCGAGTTTTTTTTGGATAAGTTCTTGTCATCAGCAATGGGTGACCACCTCTCAGTTCCTCAGGAATGTCCAGAGAAGACAAATTACCTGAGACCTTGTACTGCATGATCAGACTGTAGTTTTTCTTTCTGTTTTCAAAATATTTTGGTAACCCTTCATCATGTTCTTTAGATTCCATGAAGGGGAAGAGGTCTTGACCCACTGTTTTCGCAAAGGCAAAGTAGTTAGTTTGCTGCTGTGGCTTCAACATAACATGGTGTTTCCACATTGTTGCCACACAGACCATATTCAGGTAAAGTAGAGTGAAGAAAAGCAGGAAACAAAACAAGAACTTCCATCGTTTATCTGTTTCGACAGTGCCCATCTTGATCTATAGATTTTCTTCTGAATAATTGTAGGTGCATCATAGGCTCTGAAATGGAAGATATAAATTATTGAAGTATAAACACCCTTTGCAGCCTAACCGCACACACACTGCTATTAAATTATGTACCCATAGATCAAGTCACAATCATCACCCAAATCTAAAAGAAACAAATAGTTTAGAGGCAAAAACAAAAGCTTGGTGTACGGTGTATGCATATCTATTAGAACTAGTTTGTTTTTTTTAAGTTTTGGATATCAATAAGTTTTTCCACACATACATTCACGATCTTTTAAAATCTTGCCTTCATATAATAGGAAGTGCTCATTATTCAAGAACAGGGCGGTTGGTTGGATGGGCAGCGGGGGAGGTTCAACAATGATTTGGGGTCCTGTGAGGGGGAGATGACACCTGGAGGACCTATAAAGGCCCTGGCGGGGGTAGATGGCACATGGAGGACCTAAGGCACTGGGAGGGGTAGATGGCACCTGGAGAACCTGAGGCCTTTGGAGAGGTTGATGGCACCTGGAGGACCTAAGGACCTGGGAGGGGTAGATGGGGCTTGGAGGACCTGAGTTCCTGGGAGGGATAGATGGCACTTAAGTTAGAGGAGATGAGGCCCTGGGAGGGGTAGATGGCACCTGGAGGAGATGAGGCCCTGGGAGTGGTAGATGGCGCCTGGTGGAGATGAGGCCCTGGGAGCTAAGTGTAGATGGCACCTGGGGGACCTAAGGACCTGGGAGGGGTAGATGGCACTTAGAGGAGATGAGGCCCTGTGAGGGGTAGATGGCACCTGGAGGACCTGAGGCCCTGGGAGGGGTAGGTGGCCCCCCAGAGGACCTGAGGCCTTGGAAGGGGTAGATGGCACCTGAAGGAACTAAGGCCCTTGGAGAGGTAGATGGCACCTGGAGGCGGGGCTACTTTGCATTCCCGGGGCTACTTTGCCTTTGGGCATACAAAGTGTTGTTTAGACATTAGAGAGTTTTAGCAAAACCGACGTGGACGTATCCGTACACGAACCTCCACTACGGAGCTATGTACATACAGAACGTATCTCAGTGCTTTGCTACGTCATGGACGTACCTGGCTCTACTGGGCTGCACACGATTTGATGACATAACGCACATCGTTGCTAGGTTACGCAGTACAGATAAGTCCACGTCGGCTTTGCTAAAACTCTCTATTGTGGAGACAGAAGAGCATGTTTCTGGCTTATCAAACCTATTGATATAAAAAAATAAACTCAATTTGGCATCATTAAAACTACTTTTGTTTTTCAATGTCAAACTATGCACCCCTAGGTGGGGTCATTTTAAAACTCAATTTTTTTCATAATTTTTTCATAGTGTTGAATTGCGTTGCTATAGAGCGCAAGATTTAGTTGTCATCACATGTAGGTCCCCCCATCTGAGACATAGACAACACATTGACATCCCACATATCTGATGGTACAAATTAACTCCCCTAATTGACCGAGAAAATTGACATTTAGTGAACCTTAGTCGTTGACAGTGGGAAAATGGGGCTACTTCAGCTCTAAAAGTCTATGGCAAACCGGGCTACTTGGGCTGAAATTCCCTATTGTGTTTTTGCCAAATTATTGAATAATGTAATTATGCAATTGGTTCATAATAAAGCCAGAATCAAATGCTGAATAAAATATATATCAAAGTGTATATAAATGAAATCAGAGGATGTATTTTGGCCTTTCTACTGGAAGGTTAGGCTACCATACATCAATGAGTCAACGTGTAAAACTGTGTGTACAAATTATGGCAATTGCGTTATCTGTCCCTGTGAGATGGAACCACACTTAAGCTGTTGTTATAAAAAGAATTATTTCCAAATGGCAGAAAATTACACATTGGGTCTCTAATATGAAACATTAATTATTGTAAAAAATGATATGAAAGAAAAAACCGGGAAAAATGGAGTGAAATACAAATTAAAGAAATGACATTCTAAAAGAAGTAGCTAAAGTATCCCCGAATAGCGGGGCTAGTAAGACCAAATAATGCCGACAAATTCATAAACCTCTAGTACTAGGGGACGTTCAACAATTACGTCACTGCTTAGCACATGCACCAACTTGAGTCATTCTCCATGCAGAAGTTGTGGAGAGAAGGTTAGGACAGTGTCAGTCACTGTAGTTCCATGTCTGCTTTGAGCCCATAGGGTTTGCACTGTGTCTGCAATGTTCCATGTCTGCTTTGAGCCTACTGTCAAGCAGTCTGTACCAGTATGGCGGCTCCAAGAGTGACCTACCCTGTACCGTACTATATATATACTGTAATCTCCCGCCTATAAGGCGCGTCTTATACGAGAGGTTTTAGTTCTTCCTGGATCCGCAAGGGGGAGATCAAGACCTTCATTTTGATATCTTACACTCCCATATTATAACCTCATCAGCTGAATATGGGGTCCAGGGGGATCTGGGGGGTCCATGCAACACATAGGTTTTTGAATTTTCAAAATACATTCAGTAGAACAAAAGTTATGTTTTTTTTTTTATTTTTTCTGGTCAAATCTCTAAACTCTAGATGCGCCTTATAGGCGGGGTGCGCCTTATCGCGGGAGATTACGGTAGCCTTAACCCCTACCCCATTTCTAGAGATACCGTAATCTCCCGCATATATACCGTAATCTCCCGCATATAAGGCATGTCTTATACGAGTGGTTTTAGTTCTTCCTGGATCCGCAAGGGGGAGATCAAGACCTTCATTTTGATATCTTACTCCCATATAACCTCATCAGCTGAATATGGGGTCCAGGGGGGTCTGGGGGGGGGTCCATGCAACACATAGGTTTTTGAATTTTCAAAATACATTCAGTAGAACAAAAGTTATGATTTTTTATTTTTCTGGTCAAATCTCTAAACTCTAGGTCCGCCTTATAGGCGGGGTGCGCCTTATATGCCCAAGATTACGGTAGCCTTAACCCCTACTCCATTTCTAGAGATCCAGTTCCGGCCCTTGCTGCTTATGGGGTGGGGGGGCGGTCTTTGGGTTCCTCTATATGTTCCATACAAAAACAGTGACAAAAGGGGTGGGTGGGTCCTGAAAAATGCCTGAAATAGGCTAAATGCCAGTGACATAATTGTTGAACGTTCCTCTAGTTGCCATGCCCAAACAGGTAGGTCTTTTACGAAGATATTATAGGAAAGAATACGTTTTGGTTAAAAAAAAAAGAAAAAAAGCTAGGGTAAAGCCAAATATGTAATAATGACTTTTAATTTTTCATTCACATACCTACTAGTGTGGGTGTAGACTGAGTATCGTCTGAGTCGTAGGGCTACGAGAGTGGCTAGTGTGGGTGGGCCTTACTTTCCCTGGTAGCACAGAGACATTGGCATAACGTTGGGCCGACATTGGTCCAACCATCGGCTTTACATAGTAGGTATGCCAGCATTGGGGCTGATATAAGCCTGGACTGCGTCATGGAAAACTGTGCCAGGCTTGGAAGGTTTGTGCAGGGACAGGTCTCAGTGATTAGCTTATAACCATGGGAAATATTGGAGGGTTTAACTGCCTGAGAATTTGTACCCCAAGTACACAAAATTTCCTTCAATTTAGTGTTTGATTTTTTTCACAACTCTAATTAGTTAATTAATTGTCACCTTAATTAGGTCAATGTAATCAATACCCCCTGATCAAATACATGAAGGAATTTAGGAAGTCATTCAAAAACATATAGAAGAGGTAGTATATGGTCTTAGCATCATCTCTGCCAAATATGAAGAAAATCTATCGTTGAGCACATAGTTTTCTAGGATCAGCAGAAATTTGTAATTGATAATTTCTGCCCAAATTAAGGGATTTTACTAACTTTTTATCTTTAATAATTGATATTTCCACTTCTTTTGGTCAGAATGACCTGGGATGAACTGCATTGTGATGGCAAAGTTCCAGGCTTTCAGGGGATGTAAGCTTTTCCATGATACAGCAAGTTTAAAAATCAGACTAAAATCATGGAAAGGTCACACTTGTTCCTTCTTTGTACAGTTTAAAATGATGACGAAAAAAATGCCTACTTTCGATCATGAAAACCACCATAACTTCATCAATTTTCACTTTAAATGAAAAATTCCAAAAGCATATTATTACTAACATGTGACTCTAAAGGCTGTGCTAAAAGCTAAGCGATCAGACAGCTTTTCAATTTTTAGTGGCATACCTATACATAGGCTGCCCATCCTGCCTACGTAGGCCCAACGGTGCCAACCAAATGCCAACAATGTCCTGCCAATGTTTGGCCAATGTTGGCATTTGGTTGGCAAACGCCACTGGTCGGGCCTACGTAGGCCCGATGGGCAGCCAACGTTTGCCCAACGTTGGCCCGATACGTCGGGCCAATGTCGGCATATTTTTGTGTGCTACCTGGAGGCTGGGTTGGTAGGGCTACGTCGGCTTAGGCTACGAGAGTGGCTAGTGGCCATCGGAGTCTCGAGCTAATATTTTCCAGCCCCACGCTCCTCTCCGTCACCCAAAGGCATTTAAACAGAATAAAATGTAAAAGAAAGACATCACCTATCTTATAGATCTATGAAATACTTACCAACACACTTGTGAGTTGAATTTCTTGTGAAGCAGAGGGAAACGTTGTTTGTCTTTGGTCACTTGTTGCGTGAAACCTCTGGCGGCACCTCGTGGGCGGAGCAGGAATTGCAGGAAACAACTTGTTACGTTGGCTCCAGGCCTTGGGACATACGCTACTGCCGCGCCAAGTGTGAGTGACACGTACATTTCGCGAGCAGTGGGCGTCACTTTCCCACGCTCGACACAGACGATACTCAGTCAAATTGGAAAGAGGCTGGGAGATGGGCATTACCAGCATTATTTAGCCTATATACATCTATCATACAGTCTTAGTAGAGCATCTTGCAGGTGATGCCCTCAGCCTACATAGGTAGGGTAGGAAGGGGTAAGATGCCCCCCTTTGGGGTAAAAGGCCCTTTAGCCCTCATGTCTAAGGTAGTGGTTGTATGCACCCATTTAATTAACACTTGAAAGTAAAGATTACCCCAAGGAGACCTCTTTTGTAGGTTTTCATTATGATTGGAAGAGAATAGTCGACTTATCACAGATTCAATATTTTATAACTGTTAAGATCATCATGTTCAATTTAAGATGATTAGAAATAAAATGTACCTGAAATGTGCATGGTTTGTTGGATAGCAAGTTAAAGGGGTTAAGCGTATTAGCTGAGGTGCTATAAGGTAAAGGAGTTCAGAGTAGGCCATAAAGATACATTTTATTCACCTTCCCTTTTATTCCAACAGCTACATGGGCTTTTTACGTAAACATTATCTTAGCATCGGATTCATGGGCCTTTTGGCCCATCGGTGCGGGCCTTTTACCCTAGCTTTTCGATGTCCGGGGTAAAATGCCCCGCTTTTAGTCAAACGTTGAAATGGAATATTCCATAAGGCTAGGCTGACAACCTATTCCACAATTATTATACCCTGTTCCATCCTTTGATTATTGTGGAAAATATGCATCATTTGGGAATTATTTTCATAGAACTAGCTCATTTATATGTTATTAGGGTATTTCACCTTATCCTACCCTGTCATTCCTTGAACTTCAATATGAAATATCTAAAGCGTTACTTTTAGGTTATTTACGATGTCCAAATCATAGTTGTAGCTTATGAAGATTATCTTTAGTATTTTTTCTTATGATAAGAATTTGAATTGAGTATTTATTCCAATTATGATGCTATTTTATGTGCATGTGGGCCATTTACCCCAAAGGCTGTGGGCCTTTTACCCCAACCCCTAGATGATGGGGTAAAAGGCCCACTTTTTTAACACATGCTTTATTATAACATTCTATAAGGCAGGGCTGACGAGTTTTTGCACATGAAGAACATGTTATTCCATCCTTTGATTAATGTATAAGATATTCCGTAAGTAGCAATAAATTCCTTAGAAATGACACAGTTGTAAATTAAGGGCATCTTACCCCACCCTACCCTAGGCACTTACGGGAAAGTTGCCTAATTTGGACCCTCTATATAAAGAACATTTTCCTGTTCAGGGATTAGGCCTATTTCTATGAATTTGAATGTAAAATTTATATACTTTGTGTGGGTACCTTATAGCTTCTGGTGATAGCATAAAAATCTAGGAATTTGAATTTCTCTAGTCAGGGTATGCAATTAAAAATCAAAGCCTAATGGTCCAATTTAGGCAACCATGTGCCTAATTTGGACCAGTTGGTATCCTAAATTGGACCAATATAAATTATTGTTCTCTATTTCCTTATATTTTTCTTACATTGCAAAATATTTAAACTAGTGTAGCGCCCGTTCGTATTATGAATGATCGAAGAACACAACCCGTCAAGTAAAATTAACTCGCTTGGTTTATTGCCCTGGCACTCCTTGGCCACACCATCTAAATGCCATCTGCTAGTAGAAAGGTCGTCTGCAACCTCCTCCGGGAGCTAGCTGCTTGACTGTTCACCTCAGGCTGTCGGCTGGATCTGACCTCCGGTGGAACTAGTCGCGCTTTATATACAAGTCTCCACCGGGACGCTGCCTCTCGTGCAGCGTTTCGGCGGACCACTCCCGAGCGTGGCAGTCATTCGGCGGACGAGCCTCTCCGCTACACTCCTCCCAACTAATTTAAAACTCTGGGGGGTGTAAAAACTTATACCCTGGACAGAGAACTACGTCCCTATGTTAACTACAGCGTCACTGAGAGAGAATAATAATAAAATGTCGTTATATTACATACACATGGTTGTCATTATTTACAAATGATCAATCGCAATATGGGCCCTTTCGCCAGTAATTCTGGGCCCCTAAGGCTTAAGGCCGTCTGCCTCTTCCCCGGGTCCACTTCCACCGCCCCGGTTGTGCTGCAGCGACACCTCTCCGGACTGCCTTCACCGACCTCCCTCCGGACTGCGCTCCACCGACCTCCCTCCGGACTGCGATCCACCGAACTGGAAGACAGGACACCCAGGTAAGTTTTCATTTGGCAACAGGTTCGATTTGGTAAACATTTTGACCAAAAAGACCCCCCCCCCTTTTCCTTCCTTCTCTCCAGCCGTGTACTCGGCCCTGGGTTCCCCCTTGTCCTTCTCCCTCCTCTCAGCTCCCGCCGAACTCCTCCCTTCTCCGACTGTGTACTTCGGTCTTACTGCCTCCCCGACAACCGCTCCGGCCCTTCCCCGCCAAACATCTCCCGTTTCTCCGGCCGTGTACTCGGTCCAGGCTGCTCCCCGACCACCCTGTCGTCTATCTTCCTCAGCCCTCCCCGACCGCTCCCGTTCCCCGAACGGCTCCCCGACCTCTGCTATCAACAAGGAGTGACCAGCTTACCTAGTTTATTCCGCCGCGTCGGGGTGGGGGTAGCTTAGCATCATTCAAGGAGGCCCTCACCCCCGCCGGTAGTAGCACTCTGGTCTCCCCCTCCTCCGCGTCAGTTAGTTCCAATTTCATGAGAAATTCGCCATGGGGCGAGTTCACCACTAACCCATCCAGTCCTATGGCTATCACCCTCCCTTCCCCCCTTTTCACCGGTGACTGCTCCTGCCTTAGCTGCCTGGCCAGGAGTTCAGCGGCTTCCCTCTCATCCTTCTCCTTCTGTCTCTTTTCCGCCTCCACCCTCTCCTTCTCCTGCTTTTCTATCTCTTCCCGCTGCTTCCTCTCCTCATCTCGCTGCTTTTTCTGCTCTGCCTCTTGGGCTTTCTTCCTTTTCTCCTCTGCCTCTGCCTCTATTCTCTTGGCTTCAGCTGCTCTTCTCTTTCCTAACACCTCCAACTGTTTCTTCAGCTGCTGCGTCTGAATATCCATCCCGGCCAGTCCAGTGGGAGATAAGGTAGAGAGCACCCCCTCCTCCACCACCCCTTGCGCCGCCGACCCGGACTCGGCGGGTACTGCAAAATCTCCCAATTCCTTCCCCTTCACCGACCCCGCCGAAGTATCCGCCGAAGGAGTTTTCACCATAGCAAGAGCATCGTCCAGATTAAGAGATCTGTTTAGTGACACGTCTGTAGCCTCAGAGACATTCACCGAAGTGTCCAGTCCATACAATGTGAGTTCAGTGCCCTGGACCCCCTCTGGACCCCCCTTTTCCCCGCTTCCTCCGATTTCCTCCTTAGGTCCCTCCCCCAACACCTCCTCCTCATAAGACTGGAGCTCCTCCTCAAACCCCGGATCCACTAAATCATAGTCCACCTCCGCTCCCGGGAACAGTCTCTTGAGTCTTATCTGAGTCATCATCTGTATTTGGCACACAGGTCTGCTATCTTAGCCCTTTCCTCGTCTATATTAGTCCTCACTTCGGCGGTGCTGGTGCGTACAGCTGGTTTAGTCCGACTCCCCACTATCCCCCCCGAAGACTCAGGTGGGCCCGGCGGCGGCTGCTCCCCCGCGGCGCTGCTGCCACCGAGGACTTCCCCTTCCCCCCTTTTATATCCTTTTTTACCCTCTTCTTCTCACTTTTACCCCCAGCCGAGTCACTGGGGTTCTTCCTCTTCCCTGATGAGCGGGTGCCAGCGCTAGGTGGACCCGCCGGAGAGCTCTTCGCCCTTGCCTCCTCTTGCTTCTTCTCAGGTGATATCTGGATTAACATCTGCTCCAACATGTGTGCAGACATAGTGTAACTGCCTGGAGTGTCGCTTTCCCCCAGCTGTATTCCTGGGGAGCTTAAGTCACTGAAGGGGCTACCCCCCTGCAACGCCTTCTGTGGGGTTAGCTGTTTTCGGGGCTTGCTTCCTTGTCCTCTGGTGCTTCCTACGTCGGGGAACTCCAGCATCACCGGCTCCCCCGGCTGCCATTCGTCCACGTCATACTCTTTATGTACAGATCTTATATGCCCCCGGAGGTCGCCCTCCCTCTTCTTGCGAACTTGGTGGGAACACTCTGGATACAGTGGGCAGCGGTGCCCCAGCCCTGCTCCGGCGTGGCCCTCCACATGTCGCTCCAGGGTGTCCTTTCTTGTGAATACCTTTACTATTCCCCTGTCGGCGCACGTCTGGCAGGCGAACTCCGGAGTGTCTCCGGCTCCCTCCCCCTTGGACCTGGCCTGTCTTGGCATGCTGGCCGTGAAGACCTCCAAGTCGGCGTAGTGGATAATTTCTCGTCGTAGATTAGGTGCTTGCTTCTCCGTCAGATTCTGAGTTGACTGAGCACCTCACCCTTCCTTTATACCTCCCCGGCGCCGAGACGTCCCGCCTCCTCCCGTGTCCCCCTTTGCCCTGATTGGTTGGTTGCTTTCGGCGAGCTCGGCGGGCCCTGGGAAAGTCGCCTGGGTATTCCCCTCCCCACTTCGGTGGCGTGGGAACCCTGTGTCAGGCGGTCTCCGCTCGTGGGAGCGCCCCTCCTCCCTTCTATACTTTTTCTTTATTGGCTGGCCACCTGTCTCCCGTTTATGTGGCGATCTCCCTATTGGCCGAGGTGACTGACCCCTGGATCTAGCCCGACTTCTACCATGGCGCCTCCTCTCCGCCGAACGGCTCCGCCGTCTCTCCCCCTCCCTGGCTACCACCACCGATTTCACCTCTCTGGCGCCTCTCTCCGTCCTCTCCCGGCTGTGGGACCCGCCCGGGCTCCCGTGTCATCGTCTCTCCCCTCCTTCTTTGCTCGGGGATCTAGTTTTCTTAGAAGAAGTTTGCTGGCTTCTTGGCACCACCAACCGCGTGTCATTTGTTGCCGCCATCTTGCCGTCAACCGTCGTCATGACGTCACCGCGAGCGCTGGGTCCCGGCGGGTCCTCCCCTATTATCGCCCGGGGAGACCTTAGGCTGGTGACCGGCGGCCCCCCTTCCTGGGCCCCGGAGAGGTGGAGACCAGTTTGAGATGTACGTCGGGTGATACTTTGTAGGAAGGTCTTGAGGTCATGATGAGGTCATGATGAAACGCATGGAGACCATTCCTCTCCACCTTCTCTCCTCCTCTTGAGTGATTGCCTTCCTCTCCTCCGGCACCCCAGCGTTCCTCTCTTCTACTCTTTGATTAGCTTCATTTTCGTTTCGCGCCCATATTAATTCCTGTTTCCATCTATTCCAGGCTTGCCGCTGCTTTCTCCAGTCCTCTTGCATTTTCAGATACACCGGTGCCGTCCTCCGTTCCCCCCGAAGCCGACCATATTCATCCATTCTCTCACTGTTTTCTTTGATTTCCAGCCTTCTTTTCTCCTGCAGGTCTTCAGTTTCTTTTTCAGATAACCCATCAGGAATATCCCAGCTAGGCAGGAGTGGCCCACCCAGTGGAATCTTCGGCAAGTCGGCATCCCACCGTTCAGGAGGTTTTCGGGGCTCCATTGAGTTACTCATCACGCCACCGTCTGCTGGCCTGCTCTGCGTCACTGCTCGTACCATGGCGTTCCCCTATCCCCCTGGCAACTCCCGCCCTCCGCCGAGGTCTCTCTCTGGTGGTACCTTCTTGATAGAGTCGAAGTGTACTACTTTCACACGGCGCCCCTTCCTTATGGTGAACAACACCTTCCCCCGAACCTGGACCACCGTCCAGGGGCCCGTCCAGTATGACTGAAGCTTTGGAGAGACGCCCTTAACCCTGAGTGGGTGGTAGTAGAAGACTGTGTCCCCTTCCACTATGTTCACTGCCCCTGCCCTCACATCGTAGTTACGCCTCTGCCTCTCTACGGCCCGACCCAGCACTTCCCGAGCATAGTGAAAGGTTTGGGCCATCTGCACCTGCAGTTCCGCCACATATCCTTCCAGGGAGCTCGGCGGGGTCCCCGCCGGATAGAGTAGAGCCAAGGGGGTGGTAGTCTCTCGGCCCATCATCATCATATTGGGTGTTATGTTAGTAGAGGAGTGAGCGGAGGCTCTGTATGCTGCCATTACATAGGGCAATTTCCTGTCCCAGTCCCTCTGGTCCTTGGCCACCGTGGTGGCCAACAGCACCTCTATGGTTTGGTTAGCCCTCTCCACCATCCCATCACTCTGGGGGTGGAAGGCACATGTCCTAGTCTGGCTAACTTCCAACAACCCTAGGACCTCCTGGAACACCGCCGACTGGAAATTACGGCCCTGATCGGTGTGGACCGTCCCCGGGGGTCCCAGGCGGCACCTAAACTCCTCCACGAAGACTCTAGCCACCGTTTCTGCCTGCTGATCCCTCATGGCATACGCCTCTGTCCACTTGGTAAAATAGTCGGCAATCACCATAATGTACTTGTTCCCTTCCCTAGTCACTGGTAGGGGGCCCATGATGTCCATGGCTACCCTCTCCATAGGCAGACCTACCGCCACATGCCCTATGGGTGCTCGGTGGGGTGGCCTGGCCGACTTCCTTCTCACGCAGGGTTCACACCTGGCGCACCACCAAGTGGCATCCCGCCGAAACTCGGGCCAGTAGTAGCTATCCTGAAGACGCCGGATGGTTCTGTTCCGCCCCAGATGCCCCCCAAGCTTGAGCCATGCACCTGTTGGAGGACCTCCTCCCTCATAGCTCGGGGGACAGCTACCTGGAACCTTGACTGCCCCGCCGGCTCCACCCACCACCGGCCCAAGATACCGTTAACCTCCCCCAGCAGGTCTCTCTGGGCTGCCCACGCCTTCAGTTCGTAGCCAGCCCCTCCCAGTTCCGCCGGGTCCACCTCCTCCCCTTCTATCCACTTCTTCACTTGCTGCAGAATTGGGTCAGCTGCTTGCTCCCTTTCCCAGTCCAGCTCTTCGGGGAAAGCTATCTCAGCCGGCGAGGGGGGCTCCACCAAAGCCTCCGGCGAGATCTCCTCCCCTACTGTTTCTGGGGGTGCTTCCCTCCTCCGCCCCTGAGCACGAGTGATCACTCTGCACACTTCCATTCCTGCCTCCTCTCTCCCGCACTGTCTGCACGGCCTACGGGATAAGCCATCAGCATTCCCGTGAAGCTTCCCCGCCCTATGCTCTATCCTTAGGTCGTAGGTGTCCATCACTTGCAGCCACCGAGCGATTTGCCCCTCAGGTTCCTTAAACCCCATTAACCACCGGAGGGACGCATGGTCTGTCCTTACTCTCGTAGGCCGTCCTATCAAATAATGCCTGAACTTCTTCAGAGCAAAGACAATGGCCAGCAGCTCCCTTCTGGTCACACAGTAATTCCGCTCCGCTTTATTTAGGGTGCGGCTAGCATAAGACAAGACCCTTTCGTGCCCCTCCTGCTCTTGTGACAGGACTGCCCCCAGTCCGGTGTCGCTGGCGTCGGTGTCCAGTCTCAGTTCCCCCTCCGGCCGAGGTAAGGCTAGGATGGGGGCTCTAATAAGCTCTTGCTTCAGATGCTCAAAGGCCCGTTGGCAGTCTCGGTCCCATTCAAACTTCCTTCCCTTCTCTGCCAGGCTGGACAGGGGCTTGGCTACTGCTGAGAAATCTTTGACAAAATTTCGGTAGTACCCGGCTAACCCCAGGAAACTGCGCACTTCGGTGATATTCTGAGGGGTGGGCCACCCCTCCACCGCCTCTACTTTGGCTGGGTCGGTGGCTATCCCCTCCTCACTCACCATATGCCCCAGGAACATCACTCTCCTTCTGGCCAATTGGCACTTGCTTGGTTTGATCTTAAGCCCCGCCTGGATAAGCCTGTCTAACACCTCCTCTAACCGGTGAAGGTGCTCTTCAAAGGTAGACGCGAAAACTACGACGTCATCCAGATATACTAGGCAGGTCTCCCACTGCAGGCCCCGCATCACCACCTCCATGACTCTTTCAAATGTCCCGGGTGCATTGCATAACCCGAAGGGCATACGGTGGAACTGAAACAATCCCCGGTGGCAAATGCAGTCTTCTCCCTGTCCTCGGCGGCTATGTCCAACTGCCAGTAGCCACTAGCTAAGTCCAGGGAAGAAAACCAGGCAGCCCCGGCCATGGTATCGAGGCAATCCCCTACCCGAGGCAGCGGGTAGGCATCCTTGATAGTGACAGCGTTTAGCCGCCGATAATCGACGCAGAACCTCGTTGTACCATCCTTTTTTTTTACTAGCACAACGGGGGATGCCTAGGGCCCCACCGCCGGATCGATTACCCCCGCTTCCAGCATCTTATCCACTTCCTCGTCTACCACCTGACGCCTGTGAGGTGCCAGACGCCTCGGCGGCTGTTTCAGGGGAGCTGCGCCCCCCGTGTTGATGTGGTGTTGAGCCAGCGTAGTATGGCCCCTGTCCTCCGGCCCCAGCTGGAATGCGTTGATCCTACTCCTGAGCAAGGTGGCCAATGCCCTCCTCCTGTGCACCTCAGTCCCGTCCACCAGCTCAGCCACCACCTTCCTCCCTTCTGCCGTCAGTTCCTGCCTTCCCACCACACGACACCTTCCGCCGATCCCCCCTTCGCCAGCCTCCACCGAAGTCAGGGTTCCCAGCGTTTCGGCGCGGTGGATTGTCAAGGCTTCCCCTCCCGGGTTCAAAACCCGCACACAGGCTTGCCCTTCCTCTGGGACTATTAGCCCTCGCCCCACCAGGAACGGGCTACTCTTTCCCGCCGATTCCGCCTTTTCCACCATCCCCTCCTGCCCTTCAGGCCAATCCCCTAAGACCTGGCCCTCCACCAGCGCTTCCTGCCCGCCGGCTACCACCGCTGCTCTGGCACACACGATCCTCCGGACCAGCCCTTCTGGATTCGAGTCCCCCCCCGGCCACGCTACCGATGCTTCCACTATATCCACTTTGATACGGTGGTCCCTCAGGAAGGAAGCTCCAAAGATGGCCACATTGCCAATCTCTGCTACTGTAAACGTGGTAGTCGTGATTGTAGACCCCAGTTGAAAGCTTCCAGTGAACTTCCCCCGCACCGCCATGGGCCTGCCGTCGGCGTTAAAGATGTCGCTTTCGGCGGGATCCAAATCGGGGTATCCCCCTGCCCGTCTCCACCAGTCCACTGACAACAGGTTAAGGGACGACCCCGTATCCACCAACAACTGTACCTCCTTTCCGCCTATCTTCCCAGCCACTATTATCCCGTTACCCCCTTTTTCCTGTCTCCCCTGCACCCTCTCGTCCGGCCATTTCTTTTCAACCCTAACAAGGCCGCTGGTCAGGGTCGATTCTAGTTTTCCGCCGGGCAGGAAGCGCTAGGCGGAGCTGACTCCACTTTCCGCTCGGCGTCTCCCCCCTTCTTCAGTTGGGGGCACTCCCTCTTAAAATGGCCCTCCTGCCCACACTGGAAGCAGCCTGTTCGCCTCCTGGTGGTCGCCTGGGACCCTGCATCTACCTTCTGGCTCAGCTCTTTCACCATGGCGGCCATCTCATCCATCTTGGTGCAATAGGTTGTCATCTTCTCGGTGAGGGAGGCGTCAGCGGCTCTCACTTTGAACTTGTCTACCCCTTCCCGGTTGATGGTCTTCAGATAGGCCTCCGCCCCTATTGCTGTCATAACAGCCGTCTGCAGGTCCTTGGGCTGCGTCTGATATACCCACTGCCTAAGCTGACTGTCTCCCAACGCGGACAGGAACCGGTCCAGAACCAGTGGGTCCACCGTCTTTGCATCTGCGTCGGGGTAAGCTAGCCGTGTGTATTTTGTAAGTTCCTCTTGCAGTGCCTGTAATGTTTCCCCCGGCTTACGCTCCCGGGTTCGGAGGAGCGCTTTGTAAGTTTCCATCTGATTAGGCGGTTCGAACCTGAGTTCCAAGGCCTCCCTCAGCTGTTGATACCCTTCCGCCGTAGCTGGTTTAACCCCTGTAAGCAATCGCCGGGCCGGCCCTGTTAGGCTCAACCCAAGAAACATTCCGGCCTCCTCGGGTGTCCACCCATTAACCCTTACGCACAAATCAAAATGGTTGAAGTAGTCCGCCAAATCACCAGTCTCATCAAATTTGGTAGGTTTAATAATTGGCTTCCGCCCCTCGGCTGGTCCACACTCATCTCCTCCTCCTCCCCCTCCGATCTTCCTCCTCCCACCTCTACCGGCGACGACACCGTCTCCTTCTCTTATCTCTCCCTCCTCCACCGGAGGCGTCCGGCCCCTCCGTGGGGGAATTAGGCGCCTTCTTATTCCTTCTCTCCTTTCCACTTTTATCTGTTCAGGGGGCTCTCTTCGTGCCCGACCTCCCTGACCCGCCTCCGGTTGTCTCCCGTTTACCTCTCTGCCCTCGTCCCCCGGGCGTTCCTTGAACTCCACTTCTTCGTCCTCCTCAGTATCGCCCTCAGCGTCCTCAGGTAATTCAGGTAAGTAGATCTCTCCCCCTTCAGCCTCTCTAGCTTCCTCCTCCACCTCCCGAGCCCTTCCCACCTCTCCCTCAGGCAGTTGAGGTTGCACTAGGGGTGTTCTCTCATCCCAAGCCCACCCCTCTGCGGCCCTTCCTTCCGTCGCAGGGGTTCCACCGATCATGGGAGGCCGCCCCAACGCCATCTCCGGTTTTCTCTGGCGGCCTCTCAACCCCTGTGGTCCCCCCTCCGGACCCCCTTTCTCCAGACTCTCGTCCTTCTTTACCGCAGACCTCAACTCCATTTTCTTTTCTCCAGATCCTCCCTCAGCCATTCTTCGATCTCACCGGACGCAGGTTCGTAGAAAAGTATTAAGAACACCGCTGTCACCAATGTAGCGCCCGTTCGTATTATGAATGATCGAAGAACACAACCCGTCAAGTAAAATTAACTCGCTTGGTTTATTGCCCTGGCACTCCTTGGCCACACCATCTAAATGCCATCTGCTAGTAGAAATGTCGTCTGCAACCTCCTCCAGGAGCTAGCTGCTTGACTGTTCACCTCGGGCTGTCGGCTGGATCTGACCTCCGGTGGAACTAGTCGCGCTTTATATACAAGTCTCCACCGGGACGCTGCCTCTCGTGCAGCGTTTCGGCGGACCACTCCCGAGCGTTGAGACTTTCCCCGAATGACTGCGTGGCAGTCATTCGGCGGACGAGCCTCTCTGCTACACTAGGGAACTCTTAATATATATGATATTACATGTAAGGGAAAGAGGGGGAAGACAGGACACGGGGGAAGAGGGGACATTTCATATAAATCTCAATATTTTTCCTTATGAATTAACATGATCCAGCTTCTTTTAGTGTTACAATAATGGGTAGGTATCCCACTTTATATCACAGTATTTATCAAGTTGTGTGACAGGTTGTTGTGGCAACAGGGAATGAAAGATCATAGGATATACCTAAAATGTATGTACTGGGAACCACATCATTACATTAAGTTTTTAGATATTATTATAGATACAAACCCCTCATTTCAAGATTAACCATTATTTTTTTCTTGTTTCAGTTGAAAAGAATAAAGTAATCAATAGTTTACTAAAATAAATCATTTGGGTATCCTCTGAGACATGCATAATATGTTTATCACCATCTGTGTGATGTGTCCTCTATTACCCCACACTAGTTTTTCGGTGGGGTAATACAGGACAATGCATTACCAATGGGAATTTGTATGGGGAGGACCTTTATAATATTTAAGAGCCAATTTGAGCAATTGTCCTAATTAAAACCTTCCTGACAACAATAGACTTGAGCATCCACTACTTTTTTCAAGACAAAGATACAACCTTATCATTTTCAGAGTTTTGTGAGTTTTTTATGCATTGGGTATAGCTGTGGTGGCCATTTTGGAAAATGACCACCACAGCTATAACCATAATGAATTGAATTTCAGAAATTCATGAATTTGACCAGATCTCAGTTGTATTTTGATGGATATGATCATAAAATGGCTCAAATGAAAGGTCTTTTTGAGAACTATTTAACATATGGGGTTTTAGGCATACCATAGTAACCTGGTTACCATGGCAACCATTTAAACACTAAATTTTTGTCAAATTCTGCTTAGATTGGTATATTTTTCCAAATGATGATCAGCACATAGTGTCAGGTGAATTAACAAAATACCTATATAAGGTATTAAACTAATTGAAATCAATGCATATTTTGTTAAAACATATCAAAGGAATTTATTTCAAACAGTTCATGTTTTGCTCAGAGAAAATTTGACCCCTTTGAATAGAAAATTCCTCCCCCGTTCTGTCTTACCCCACAGAAGTGTCCTGTATTACACCGCATTAACAAGAAGTGTGAGGTAGTACAGGACAATTTCAAAGTGCCCATTATCACCAATCCAGTGCATATCAGGATTTTGATTCCTATGAATAATTAATGATATAAAAGGGCATAATGTTTGTGGAAATTATCAGTTATCTAAAATGTCTCTTCAGGCCTCTCATGCCAGATTTAAGTGTTAAGTGTCCCGTATTCCCCCAGTTTCCCCTACATATCCCTTTATTATTTCCACCAATAGCATGTGAATTTGCTCAATACTAGAGTAAGAAAAAGGTTATACTTTGGCAAATTTAGAAAATTACACCTACTGTAATCTCCCGCGTATAAGGTGCAGCCCGCATATAAGGTGCACCTAGAGTTTTGGAAAATTCTCAAAAAAATTCATAACTTTGGTTCTGCTTAGTGAATTTTCAAAATTCAAAGACCTATGTATTTGTTTGTTTGTTTGTTTAGTTTTACATTCGGGGGCCATCGAGGAACTCAGACATTCACTGTAACTTGGGCCCCATAGACCCCCCCCCCCACCCTGGGCCCCCAAATATCCTATTGTGGCTAAGGGGCATGTAATATATCAAAAGAAAGGTTTTGGAGTCCCCTTTGTGGATGAAATGACAACTAAACCCCCCCCCCCCGTATAAGATGCGCCTTACACGCAGGAGATTACGGTATTTCCAATTAAGTGGTCCAATTTAGGAAACTAAAAAGTTTAATTGGACCCAATATTACAACTATGGTCCAATTTAGGCAACTCAAGCTGGTCAAATTTAGGCAACTTTTCATCTTTCTCATTGATAGTTTGTTTTCTAAAACATGACAATAGTTTTTATCACATTTCATTTTAGTCTAAAAGTATGATATGTAATCTAATATTCTGAAAGGATTTTGAACAAAAAATTGTTGCCTAGCAACCAGGAGGGCTTAAGTAAGCAGCTACGCAAATAAGATCACTAGGTCCATAAAACCATTATTCACAGAAAATGTCCATAAAATTATCCCAAAATTATGTTTTTGGAAATTATTGGGAACTTAAGTGATATTGACTAAAAACTGGCAGTGTCGTATCCCAGAAGTTGGCGCATCCCAGAAGTTGGCTGCACATGCGCAATCCTTGTTTAAGCCTATTATCGCTCACAGGCCACAAACATCAATGAAAATAGATAATATTTTGAAAACATAAAAACCATGATAACATCCCTCTCTTCTAATAGAATTTGAAAGGACAACAACCCTAATGATACTGTCCCTACGCCGTAGAAATATGAAACGGGTAAAGTAATTTTGAAAATTACGGCCAACTTCTGGGATGCCCAACTTTCAGGATATGACAGCAGCGTTGGAACCTAGTTCCTATTACTGCCACTAGGGGAAACAAGGATGGTCCAATTTAGGAGCCGGTCCAAATAAGGCAACTTTCCCCTGCATAAAATTTTGAAAATGGTTTAAAATCTATAGGAAGCCATAAAGCAGAGTACTCTTTAATGGTGGTGAATTGAATTTGAATACCTGGCAGCAGAGCAGACACCACCAAAGAGGATAGACCAGCTGAAACTAAAGTTCAATGATTTTCACATAATGAGCCATATTGTGTCATAATAAGTGGCAACCTATGACTTGGGAAGGGGTATATAATCCTGTGAAATACATATCAGACAGCACTATATCAGCTTTTATACCAGCTTTAAGATTGATCATCATGTTTGATGGATAGCAGGTTAAAGGGGTTAAACGTATTATATTAGCTGAGGTGCTACATTTGTATTAGATTAAAGGACTGAAGAGTAGGTCATATTAGATATATTTTATTTACTTTCCATTTTATTTCAACAACTACATAGGCTTTTTACGTGAACATGGTCTTATCATCGGGCCCATTGGCCTTTTACTCTATTGTTATGGGCCTTTCACCCCAGCCTTTCAACAAGCAGGGTAAAATGCCCCCTTTTCGTCAAAAAGTTCCATTGGAATTTCAGTAAGGCTATGCTGACAACCTATTCCACAAATATTAAACCTTTTCCCATCCCTTGATTAGTATGGAAAATATTCTCGGGGGACAAAGCGTTCTTGAGCAACTTTTATTATGTAGACCTGGAAGAGGAAGTTATAGAAGATAACCCGTTTACTTACATTAGTGTTGAACAAGCTTTCGCTCACCTAAAAGCTCTGTATGCAGAGGATGATGTGAGGGCGAAGGAAATCATTGAAGCTAACAATTCAAAAGTCATAAAGACTAAAACTAGCGAGATTGTCATTGAAGATCCTACAGAGTGGAATAGCATGAGAGAGCAATATTTACTCCATTTCAATCGTGTGAAATACTCCAGAGCAGATCTGGCTGATAAATTAGTTAAAACATACCCACTAAATCTGGTGGAGGGGACGAGTTCAACCGTCTGGGGAGGGAGGGAACCATTCTATAGCAAGAGCTACGACAACGGGACATTCCAAGGGGAAAACAGGTTTGGGAAAATGTTAGAGAAAATAAGATTGGAAATCATAGAGAAGAGGGAGCTGGATAAAACCAAATTGGTTCTTACACTTTATCTAGAGAAGAAGGATATCAAGGTCACCAAGTTTAGACCTCAGTTCCTCAATAAAACCAGGAGATAATTTGGACTACTAAAGTGGTGTGAGGGTAGTGGGTAAACTCTACCGTGATTCATTGTTATGATTCATTGTTTTGTGAATTCTTGTGAGGAATTACTTTTTATTATCTGGCCATATTATTACGAATCGGACAATTTGGACCCCTGAGACCGGGTTCACTTGTTAACTAAATCATGGACTGAATAGTTTTTGGAAATAAGCACTCTTACCAAGAGGATTATGAACTGTGGTGTCATGAACATTATGGATGGGCAGTAGTGCTATGGACTGATGTGACCCAACTTGATGAAGTTCTTTATCAGAGTCCACACATAACTGATGGCTTGAGCTGATGCAGCATGGATATTACCTTTGTATAAGAGTTTGTGCTGAGAGGATATGAGCTCATGTGACTCAACATTATGGATCTTACGTCGGGGACTTTGATTAACTGATAAAAATGGAACTGTCAGTAAATATGGACTTGGTATAGTTAGAAGTGGCGTAGCGGAGGTGGACAAGAAACTAATGCAGTTCTAGGGCCAGCAGGCCGACAGATTGGAATGATAAAGAGCTAAAACACAGAGTTACTCTCTCTCTCAATATCAGATCTAGATTAAGGTCTGTATAATTAAGTTAAACTGGTTTACGTGACAAACCATGGAGCTGGGACACTTTGGCTGTCCTTGTAAAATATTGGATGATTGTTTAAAAGTTCTTCATTTTCAGGGTTTATGCAGTTATAAAAATTCCATGTTAGTTAAATGGTTGAAAAGTGTGGGCTAATGTGATAGCCATGTTGAGAGTCAATGAATTTTAATCAAATTAAACTGGTCTCCATGGTAGCCAAATCTTATGAAGTGAAGGTCCATTTCACGATTGGCCTTTGGTGGTTATACTTTATAATCTATGATTAAAAGCGTTTTGGCTACATGCCTTATTCATTTTGATGTACATTGGACGATAAACTGGTTACATAGAGGGTTGCACACGCCTAGTTAAAACCTTCCTCTAGATAGGAGCAGTCGCCTTGCTTTATGTACTTGTGGCTTGCATAAACTATGGGTATGTATTTTTTGCTAGGTCTGGTTCCTGAACTCATGCTGGGGGTTTGAATCAGACTTCTCACCAGAGGGACTTCATCCTGGCTCTGTGGTGGACTGTGATCATCCTCATTATTCCTTTTCCTTTTGGTACACATCACATTATATAGTTAAATCACCTTTTTATGATGGATAATCAATCTGTTAAGAAGGCTGATATAAGGAAACTTCAAGTTACGGAGATACATAACGTCAAGGGAATTAAGTTAGCACATGCTATTTGTCGCAGCTACAATACAGAGACCAGAGATGACATCCAGGTTGCAATGGATGGGTTTGATGTAGTCTCCCTGTCTGAGACGTGGACGCATGAGCTCCATGATGAGGCATTATTGAACTGGCCAGGTAAAAAATTCCACAGACTTCATAGAGTAGGTCAGGTTGGAGGTGGCCTGCTTTGCTATTTATCCAATGATATGTATAAATACTCAGAGGTTCTCCATGAACACTCAAGAATGTCGAAGAGCATAGAATGTCTGGTTGTATCGGTAAAGAAGCCTAAAAATAAGGCTATGGTCATATGTAACATATATAGACCAAATGGTAAAGAAAGTAATGTTGAAGAATTTTTTAAGCAGCTTAGGATTATATTTAAAAAGATTAAATGTGAAAAATGGATTCTAGGTGACTTCAATATTAATGTAATAGAAAAAGGAGGTAACACCTTTAAATCAAAAGAATTTTGTCGTAATCATGGACTGAAGTGGTTGATAAATGAAGTCACTAGGCCATACAGTGGAACTGCTATAGATAATATTTTAACAAATTGTAGATTTGTCTCGCAGTCAGGGGTAAAAGGAAATTATATTAGTGATCATCTACCGGTGTTTGTGGTAAGAAAAAAGGATAGGAACAGATCTGTTAAAAGTGCCTTTAGGGGCCGCTCTTACAGAAGTTATATGAAGGATGAACTTGAGGATATTGTTATAGATACTGATTGGGACAGATTCTATGAATATGAATGTCTAGATGAGAAGTGGTCCTTCATGGAAAATGTACTGACTACTTATCTGAATGATAGTTGTCCTGTAAAAGAATATTCCTTTAGGGATCAGGATAATTTATCCTGGTTGACTCCAGAAATTGTCTTTGAATCAGCAAGGAGGGCTGATAGTGTAAGGCAATTTAAAATTTCTCACAATAAGATGTATCTAGATAGAGCTCGCGGGCTAAGGACTAGTATTTCGAAGAAAGTACGCAGGGCTAAGGTTGGCTTCATCAAAAGAAATCTTGAGAAGACTAAGAAAAATCAAAAAAAAAATTTGGGCGCACATAAATAGACTGATTAACCCTCCTAGGTTTCAGGACAATGTTTTACTTATTGACCAGACAACTGGAGAGGAAGTTGCAGATATATCTAATTATGTCAATGAATATTTTGCACAGATCGGTGATAAATTGTTTGAAGATCTGGGTATCCAGCCATCTCTGACTGGCGATGTTATTAAAAGTGCCACCAATGTAATCGGGGACACGTTACCTGGATTTCAGACTATAAACCGTATTTTAGTTAATATGCTTGTAAAGGATATTGATGTAAATAAGCCATCCTGCATAGCTGATGTAAGCTCAGGAGTGCTCAGAGATTTCCTTTTAATGTGTGTATCTCAGCTGCATCATATATATGAATTATCTGTTAAAACTGGAGTCTTTCCTAACTCCTGGGCCATAGCTAAAGTTACTATTATCCCTAAAGGTGTAAAGTCAAAATCCGTGAGCGACTGGAGGCCTATATCTATATTACCAGTCCAGGGTAAAATATATGAGAAGTTGGTCCAAGGCTACTTGCTCCAAGTTTTGGAAGATAAGAAATACTTCCTGGAGGATCAGTATGGATTTAGGAAAGATTGTAGTACCGGGGAAGCGGTTCTAAAACTGTTGGAGGACCTGCTTGTGGCCAGAGAGAAAGGAGCTGTAACTGCTGCATGTTTTTTCGATGTAACTAAGGCATTTAATTCAGTACATCATGGGTTGCTTATGTCCAAGATAAAGAGTTTAGGTTTCCCCAGTAACATTACTAGGTGGCTTAGTTCTTACTTGGGCTCAAGAAAACAAAGGACATGCGCTAATAATGTTCTTTCTGATTGTTTGGATGTGTGCTATGGGGTACCACAAGGTTCGGTGATCGGCCCGACGCTTTTTTTCTATTTTCATAAATGATATAACAAAGGAGTTGTGTCACAGTAAGGTCAAGTTGTACGCAGATGATCTAGTGGTATATACTTCACACAAAAATCCAAAAATTGCTCAGGACAGATTACAAAATGACTGTGGTTACTATGTAGGAATTACCGGCACAACGGCCTAACTATTAATGTGAGTAAAACAAAGAGTATGTGGTTTGCTTCTAGACAGAGAAAGAAAGACTGCCCCGACATGAATTTACAAGTCAATGGTTCTAAGATTGGACAGGTCTCTTCCTTTGTATATCTGGGGACAGTCCTTGATGAATTCCTCTCTATGGAGGAGAATGCTGAAGAAGTGCAAAAAAAGCTGAACCAGTTGGTTTTTAAACTAGGTAAAATAAGATACATGTTAACAGCTAGTGTTGCTGTCACGGTCTTCAAACAAACCATTTTACCGCACTTGGATTATTGTTCTTATTTGTTAGACATGACATCTCAGGAAACTCGTAGACGTCTGCAGACTTCTCAAAACAGAATGCTTAGATGTTGTTTGTATACTGGTGTGATGGAGGAGTCCACAGACAATGTTCATGAATTATGTGAAGTACCTAAACAGGTAGTTAGGAGGAAAGAATTACTTCTAAGCACCATGTATACTTTGTCTAAAAAGAACTCCTTCCCTGCTACGCGTCTCAGAACTAGAGGGGGTCATAAGAAATTGTTCAAAAGTATAAGGCCAAAATCTCAAGTGTACAAGAAGAGTCCCTATTATAGGGGTGCCCTTCTTTGGAATGACCTGAAAAAAGACACTGGCAACTGGCACCCAGCAAAGAAAATTTCAAGAGAATCATCAGGAAATCTCTTGGTTCTGAGATGATGGGCAGAAGGAATAAGTTTCTGAAAATCAGAAGAGGTGTGATGCGATGGCCCAAAAGTATTGAGCTGAATTTGTATTGGTCAATTTTCCCCCCTGAGAAAAAAGACACTGGCAATAGTTAATAAGAAGTTTAAAATATATGGTGTATAGGGTTTCTAGTCCCATGTTTTAACAGAATAAATAAAGTAATAGTGTAAGTGTTATCTTGGACAGGATTAAGCATGAATCCAGATGGTTAGAACCAGAATATGTCTGGTCAATAATAAGATAAATTCTCTGAGTTGTTGTATATGCTGCTTGAGCTATCTCTCCCTGACTTGTTCTCTCCATTGTAAGTCTTAAATTCATATTTATAACTGTTTTCTATAATTTGTACCGTATCATTCATCTGTATATATTCATATGTACATGGGTTCCATTATTCTCGTTGACAGTCTGCATTAGGCAGCAAAAGATGTAGCCGCTATGAGTATGACTTAACTAAGCTAAAGTATTCCTACCTGGATGATAAATAATATTACTCATGATGTATGCACCGGCGGAAATTAATCAGGTAGATCACGGCACATTGAACCACTGTTGTTATTGTTGTGAGCGATTAAATAAAAAAAATTTAAAAAAATGTATGATGGATGAATATAGGAACACGTTTGAAGTGCATTTTTGGCATTTTTATAATATGAGGAACCTTGAAGAAATGTAAAACTTATCCAAGATAATTGTTATGGCAATAAACAGTTTAACAGAAAAGAAATAAAAGAAATAAACGGAACATTTACTTCAATTATGGCTCTCTTTTTCTGTGCATACTACTGTCGTATTCAGTAGGGGCATTATGTTTATCAATGATGTCCTAAGGGAATAGATCTGTGTTGGACTTGAACCCTGCCAGAAGGAAATTTATTTCGTAGAGCCTATGCCCTTGGGGCATCATCATTGATGCCCCTAGGTCATATTCTGGTCTCCAACAGTTTCAGGAAGGGATCACTTCATCCGGCGACTGTAGCATCTCAATCTCTATAGGATGATGTCCTCAGGGCAAAATTTGAGTTGCTTATTTAGAGATTTATTCAAGAGAAGGAAGGGAATATTGATAAACACTTTATTGGTCAATAATTATTGCACACTGATTTTAAGCGCTGGTTCCACAGACATGCAATCAGTTAGAATAGCCCTAATCCGGCGATTTATTATATATCAAAATTATAGAAAGAATCGGATTAGTGCTAATCCGACCAATATAATATGCCTATGGAACCAACACGTACAACGTTCCCATTTGGCGACACGATGCATACCCATGTTGCAATTTAGAATACTAATAGCTCTAGCTAAATGAATCGCAACAGTGATGAAAAACTATTGCGACACTGCTGAGTTAAAGGACACCCTGCACGTCCCTTTTCAAGGGGAAATTCCATTATAATAACCTTCTATATACTTTATTGACCACTTTCCGCTGCTTCAGCGGAAGTGGTCATATTACAACTGCATCGGCCCATAGACTTTGCCCTTAGCTCTACCCTCCACTGTAAATCAATGTACCAATCGCACACCGGTTCCATACCTCAACTGGTCTATAGCCCCCTCCCCTCACCCCCTCCCCCCCCCGTGGGTCGGTATCTTGATTGGCTGCTATGCAGCTGAGGCAGTCCCCCCCCCCCTCACACCCACCTGTCATTGGCACATGGTCGGCGTACACCGACCGGGCTGCTGCGCTGCTGGCTCTATGAGTTCAAGCTGTCATCGGCACACGGTCGGTGTATTTCCCGCCGAGCAAATCTACAGCGACCGGGCTGCCGCGTAGACTGAGCATCGTCTGTGTCACAGGTCTGCCGTTCTATGTTTTCCTCATTTTCTGACCCCAGAGCTGTAAATTTTAGCCCCCCCTACATTTCCCTTATTTTCTAACCCCAGAGCTATAAATTTTAGGCCCCCCATACATTTCCCTCATTTTCTAACCCCAGAGCTATAAATTTTAGTCCCCCCCTCCGTTTGCCTCATTTTCTGACCCCAGAGCTATAAATTTTAGACCCCCCTACATTTCCCTCATTTTCTGACCCCAGAGCTGTAAATTTTAGCCCCCCCTCCGTTTCCCTTATTTTCTGACCCCAGAGCTATAAATTTTAGCCCCCCATACATTTCCCTCATTTTCTGACCCCAGAGCTATAAATTTTTAGCCCCCCCCCCTCCGTTTGCCTCATTTTCTGACCCCAGAGCTGTAAATTTTAGCACCCCCTTCAGTTTGCCTCGTTTTCTCACCCCAGAGCTATAACTTTTAGACCCCCCTACATTTCCCTCATTTTCTGACCCCAGAGCTGTAAATTTTAGCCCCCCCTCCGTTTCCCTCATTTTCTGACCCCAGAGCTATAAATTTTAGACCCCCCTACATTTCCCTCATTTTCTGACCCCAGAGCTGTAAATTTTAGCCCCCTTCCTATGTTTCCTCATTTTCTGACCCCAGAGCTGTAAATTTTAGCCCCCCCTCCGTTTCTTCATTTTCTGACCCCAGAGCTGTAAATTTTAGCCCCCCCCTATGTTGTCCTCATTTTCTGACCCCAGAGCTGTAAGTTTTAGGTCCCCCTCCGTTTGCCTCATTTTCTGACCCCAGAGCTGTAAATTTTAGCACCCCCCTCAGTTTGCCTCATTTTCTGACCCCAGAGATGTAAATTTTAGCCCCTCCCTACATTTCCCTAATTTTTTTACCCCAGAGCTGTAAATTTTAGCCCCCCCCCTACATTTCCCTCATTTTCTGACCCCAGAGCTGTAAATTTTAGCCCCCCCCTACATTTCCCTCATTGTCTGACCCCAGAGCTATAAATCTTAGACCCCCCTACATTTCGCTCATTTTCTGACCCAAGAGCTGTAAATTTTAGCCCCCCCCTACATTTCCCCTTATTTTCTAACCCCAGAGCTATAAATTTTAGGCCCCCCCATATATTTCCCTCATTTTCTGACCCCAGAGCTATAAATTTTAACCCCCCCCCTCTGTTTGCGTCATTTTCTGACCCCAGAGCTGTAAATTTTAGCACCCCCCTCAGTTTGCCTCATTTTCTGACCCCTGAGCTATAAATTTTAGACCCCCCTACATTTCCCTCATTTCTGACCCAAGAGCTGTAAATTTTAGCCCCCCCCCCCATCCGTAGAGAGTAGAGTAGAGATACGAAAGTGGCTAGCTGCCTCGCTGCTGGCTCTATGAGTTCAAGCTGTCATCAGCACATGGTCGGCTTGAACCCGCCGAGCGCCTATAGCCCCCTCCCCTCACCCCCTTCCCCCCCAGTGGGTCATCGTCTTTGATTGGCTGCTACGCCGCTGAGGCAGTTTCGCGTAGAAGGCGCCCCCTCCCCACCCCCCCACCCACATACCCACCTCTATGAGTTCAAGCTGTCATCGGCACACGGTAGGCGTACACCGACCGGTCTGCTGCGGTGCTGGCTCTATGAGTTCAAGCTTGAACCCCCTCCCCTCACCCCCTTCCTCCCCCCTCCCCCGGTGGGTCGGCGCGGTGCAGTAGCTGCAGTGGGATTGCAGTACCAGCGAAAGTGTTATTTGTTTACAATGTGACGATGTGTCAGTGTTTTTGGCCCAAATGTGTTGTTATTTGAAAGAAATCTTGCTTCATTGTCACAGTACACGTGAATTATTGTCAAAACTCGTCCTTGTTTGCCGCATGGTACCGAGAAATTGAAGGAAATTGTTAGATTTGAACAAAGCATGACACCGCGTGCTGCGCAGCCCCTTGGTGGTCCGAGATTGGTGGTCCGAGAACAGGTCTGTATCATTCTTTCATCAATATCCTCAAAATATCGCTAAAATTGCTAAAAATATCGATAGCTTTGTTCCCCTTGTGCAGATTTGAAAATAAATATCGCCATGATGATCGCCAGCTCGAAATACCCTTAAAGGGGCCCTGGCATGGTAATGCATGCCCGCATTAAAAAGTCACATGACCACCCCTTGACCAATCAGGGCATCGCGATTTTTACGCTGATTCCCGCGATTTTATGATCGCTGTTTGAATTGGTACCCATGTTGTTAATTTGCGGTGCCAGCCCCCCTTTAAATCATAGGTCACACTCTGGGAAAACTCCTATATGAGGTTTTTGACTACCCCCTGCACCCCCTTTTGCCAGTCCTGCACTGGCATGTAACCCCCCCTCAAAAAACCCTTTTTCGACCTCTTCCTGCCTTAAACATAGCCTTTTTTTCGCCGGTTGTGCGCAAAACAGGTATATTTTGGCAGAAGGTAGTGCACGTCCACACCATGCTAAGGGCACAGGTGGACCGGCTGGGTCGAAAAGGCACCTAGTCAAAAAAAGTATTTCCCTTATTCTTTTGCAAAACAAATTTTTTAGGGGGGCATGTTCTTTAGGGGGACGAAACACCCCAGATTGATACCAAACATTCCATATCCGCGCATATTATTTGCATAATTAGCATAATTATCCAATATCTTGTTGCTTTTCAATATATATAGATGTGTGTCATTGCTGAATGGATGTCTTTCTATTTCTCCATTCTCTGGTGTTTGATTGAAAATGTTGATGCCATTCTGTGTTTTAATTTGTGTTTTTACGGTACATGTATTGAGTTTAAGGCTATAACACTTTAGTATTAGTGCTATGGTATGATAGTAATTACTCACTATTTGTCAGCGGTTAATCAATATATGTTAGTAATTAATCACCATTTGTTAGCAATTAGTCAAAATATGTCAGTATTTACTCATAATTTGTCAGCAATTAGTCAATATACGTCAGTACTTAGTCACTCTATATCAGCAATTATCATTACATGTCAGTATTTACTCACAATCTGTCAGCAAATAGTCAATATATTACAGAGAAATAGCCATTGATTCAATTGTCACAATTGAATCAATGGCTATTTCTCTGTAATTATTGTGCATCTTGCCTTGACTGGTATTTGTCAAAATATGTCAGTATCTATGGACTATTTGTAAGAAATTAGTCAATATATATCAGTATTTACTCACTATTTGTCAGCAATCAGCCAAATCAGTCAGTACTTGGTCATTATATAACAGCAATTAGTCCATATATGTCAGTACTTAGTCACTAGATATCAGAAATTAGTCAACACATGTCAGTATTTACATACAATTTGTCAGCAATTAGTCAATATTTGTCAGTATTTACTCACTTTTTGTCAGCAAACAGTCAATATATGCCAGTACTTAGTTATTATATAACAACAATCAGTCCATTTATGTCAGTAATTACTCACAATTTGTCAGATATTAGTCAATATATGTCAGTATTTACTCGCATTTTGTCAGCAATAAGTCAATAAATGTCTGACAAATAGTGAGTAATTACTGACATTATATTGACTAACTGCTAACAAATAGTGAGTAATAACTGATGTATATTGACTAATTTCTGACAAAGAGTGAGTAATATGCATGTAAAAGTTTGAGAAATGGAATCGGCATGGTGGAAAACATTAAAATTGATATATTACACTTTGAAATCTATTGGTAAACAGCAGAGAAAATGTGGGTTGATTCATTGTTGCATCATGCCCAGATTGGCATGATGCACTCTATCTCTGAATCCATCAGGAATATGCATGTAAAAGTTTGAGAAATGGAATCGGCATGGTGGAAAACGTTAAAATTGATATATTACACTTTGAAATCTATTGGTAAACAGCAGAGAAAATGTGGGTTGATTCATTGGTGCATCATGCCCAGATTGGCATGATGCACTCTATCTCTGAATCCATCAGGAATATGGATCTAAAAGTTAAAAAAATGGAATTAGCATGGTTGAAAATCTTGAAATCGATATATTACATGTCCAAATCTGCTAATAAACTACAGAATAATGGGCATTGATTCATTTGTGCATCATGCTTTGCCTGGCATGATGCACTCTAACTCAACAAGTATCAGGAACATGGGTCTATAAGTTGAAAAAATTGAATCAGTATGCATAAAAACATTAAAATCGATATATTACTCTTTGAAATCTGTCAATAAACAGCTGAGAAATAGGCATTGATTCATAGGTGCATCATGCCCAGAAACTCCTAAACCCCTCATGAAAGTGGTCTTGCAGCTTTGCTGCACCTTCTCGACCCCTAGAATCCTCACAATAACAAAATGGAACTTGAAATAGATTGATATTATCAATATTAATGCTCTATGTGAGCTAATTCAGTTGGGCTTCAGTTGGTGTGATGAGAATCTATTCAAAGGCTTAAAATAAAAACAGGAGTGGTGCCCTCTAGTGGACACTGTGTGCATAAGGGTACTGATGACATCAACAGTACTCTTATCAGTTGAGGCAACTCTTGGTCACTAAGATAGCCCAAGAGTGACTGGGGTGCCCAATTGAGGACAATTGAGGGAGGGTGTGAAAACGCTCACTGATAGATAAGACAAGAGCTACATATGTCAAACCACAGAACTAAAGTGGGAATCTTTGTGAAAAGAAACATATTTTTCTTTAATTTGATATAACAAGTGAAGAGAATGTAAATATCGGTTTATCCCGAGATTGAGTTATTCTTGCACGGTGACCTTTAATGCCCGGGGCTGCATGCGTGCCTCATTATGATCTTGATAGAAAAGATTAAAAGTTTATTGCAGGAGTTTAAGGTATGATTTTAGAATGAGAACAATATTTCCACAACTCAAATTGTTTCTCGGGTGGTACCATATGTATAGCACGCCAGCCCTCTGGAACCTCACAAGGTATCGTGGAGTTTGGATTAATCTTGGGGAATCTAAGTAAGAAGTAGGGTTGATTAACCAACTCTATATTAGCCTGTCTAGACACTTCTCCAAAAAACACATCCTCCAAAACAAAATAAGGCACCTTTTCTGAAGCCTTAAAGAGTGTCTCCATTGTTTGTGCAGACATCCCGAATGCTGTCCCGACACAATAAGATGGATATTTTGGTCGTCCCCATTCGTTCACTGTGACTGCCCATTTATTTGTCTTTTTGCGAACAGGTTCGGGACCACTTCTACATGGACCAAACATGCCACTTATAAGTTCCCTTCTGTTATCTCTCAGGAGTTTAAGAACATTAGGTATATTAATGTGGTTATCATCAGCCGTGCGAAGGATAAACTCAGCACGCTTGCAGTGGGTGAGAGCAAACTTAAAAGCACTCATAACCTTGATGGATAGGTTAAAATAACTGTCTATATAATCATCTTGAAGAATGTCACCATATTGTTGGCTCTCATTCACAATCTTCGCTTGTTGTTCAGCTGGCCATCCTGACCCTATTAACCACATGTACCTGACAGATTTAGTGTTCCGCTCTGTGAGACTCAACCATGTTTTTCTAATGGCATCCCGAGCTGATCGAGCATCAGGCACTGTCGTGATGAAAATTAATAGTTTGATTTCTCCATCTGCATCACATGAATTTGGTCCCAAAACTGTGTTGTAAACATATTCCAAGCATTTGTGACAGTTTTCTTTGCGAGGAGTTTTTGGATAAGTTCTCATCATAAGTAAAGGGTGACCACCTCTTAGCTCCTCAGGAATGTCCAGTGAAGATACATTAGCTGGGATCTTGTACTGCATGATCAGACTGTAGTTTTTCTTTCTGTCTTCAAAATATGTAGGTAATGCCACATCATTTCCTTTATATCCCATGAAGGTAAACAGGTCTTTTAGGTAGTTATTTGGCTGTTGTGGTTTGGGAATACTGTGGTGTTTCCCAACGGTAGCCATGGAGGCCATTTTCAGATAAAGTAGAGTGAAGAAAACCAGGAAACACAAACAGTATTTGCATAGCTTCTCTATTTTTACACTGCCCATCTTGAATTTTAGTTGTTCCTCTGCATTGTTCCTGCACGATAGACTCTGAAATGGAAGACCAAATGTTAAATGGAACACCAGAGACATAGGGCCGAGCCATTTCTTGCTAGCTGAGGGGGGGGGGGTTAGATGGATGTTGGCAGACCCCCCACACACACCCACACCAAAATGATGAAATTTATTGTGATCCCCCGACTAAGAACTGATTTTGCAAAATGACCCCCCTACACACAAACTGACATGTCCCGATAAGTCCTAGAATTGTCCATATTTAGTTTTAACCCCCCCCCTCCCAGTGTGAAGGTTTGTTTGGCTTTGGTCCCCCCACCAAGGGGCCCTTTTCACCCCCCCCCCCCCGAATATCTAACAAGCCCCCCTACCTGACAATCAATGACTTGGCCCTTACAAAAGAGTGATTGAACGAGTTCAGGTCAACAGTAGCCGTAGCTGGGTCTATTATAGTCAACACAACGTCTTATGTATTTAGGGTTTAACCATCTAAAGGAAAATGGTAAAAAAAAATAATCAAAATGGGACTGGAGTAGACATGCAAGCCTATTCTAATAGTCCTTATAAACTATACAAATGTGCTTGTGCATATTTCGAATTATTTCACGTTCGGAACAGTGGAATATCAGAGAGGTTAAGATCACGACGTGTACGGCAACGTGTACGTCTAGAATGGTAGGAAATGATAGGCTAGACGTTGCCGTACACGTTACAAGTAGACAGATCTTAACCTCTCTATCCATGCCCCATAGACTTAACCTAAGAGCTCTGTATCTCACATCCCCGTGAGATAACCTATACTCCCATATCTCACGGCCAGTAATGACACTCCAAATGACCATAAAACATGTAGATTCAAGATTAAAGATTGAGGAAGGCTTTATTGACTAATGTAAGGATACATTCATGTCAGCACCAGATCAACATTGATTAAGTTATACAGTGTTTTTATATATGACAGAATACAATTTATCGCTGCAGGCTTGCTTGATGATTTGCAGTAGGGTTTTACTGATAGTATCTGAGAAAGTTTCCTGTTGTCATTATGGTTATTGTAGTGAACAAACTTCAGGTATTCCCCTTCAAAGGTTTCCCTGACATTTTGTATTGATGGTACAGAGCAAAATAATACAATATGTTTCACATCTTGAGTTGCATTACATTGTGAACAGATAGAACCCATTGGGTTCTCTCCTTTGTAGCTTTTTGATAAGCTATCACGGGTACAGTTGGTATCAATGTGTAGTTTAGTGATATAGCTTCTAATGGTGGGTAAAAAAGTAAGTTTTACTCCTGCCCTTGGTATAGTGGCCGTGCTTCATGCACATGGAGTTGGGTGCTGATCTCCCTCACAGGCAATTCAGCTATCAGGAGGTGTACCTCAGAGAAACAAATACCATGGGGCTATACAGGTTGCAGGATACATACACAGTGCTCATGGATGCCAGCCTATGGTCGCTTCGCTTTGAAATTTCTGTCTCCACATTTTGTCACTGCCCCCTGCTTACTTTCACACAGTGAGATAAATCTCTGGTGCTCCTCATTTTACCGACCAACGAATGGATGGAGAGCTGAGTCAACTCGGACGGAACTCGCACCGGTGATCTGGCGATCCGTCGGCGAGTGCGCTATCCACTGCGCCACCCCGTGTAATGGTGGGTGAGCATATGTGACTCATGGTGGGTGAGCATACATGACTCAGATACTCACCTTCTCCATATGGCTCATTTAGATCATCCTGACAAGTCTTAAGAACAATGCAACTTGCAGCATGCTTTTCATCAGTGATGTATTTGTTGTACTTTGAATATGTAAATCATTGAGTCTCCTTTTTATGAGAGACTTAAGTGAGTACTTAGACCATGCATAGGGGTTGAGCCAGACATTTCTACAACCAATCTCACATAAAAGATACTGTATATCATTAAGCCATTGGTGTTTATCATTCTTCATTGTGGAGAAAGCCTCATTAAGAATAGGGTTTGTTGTGCCCTGTTCAAGTCTTAACCAAAAAATAATGTTAAGTAAAATTATTTTGGATTTGATAGGGAACCTACCCAGCTCAACTAGAGCAAGGGTGGTGTAAATAATCATAATATTATGCCATTTTGAAATAGTGTTGATCATTTCTGCTCCAAATAACATGAAATAAATGCAGAGGTTCATTTGTATTTGACCAACTGAGGGTTACTCGTGAAACGTTGCCTATTTAGGGAGTGTCATTATTTATCAACAGGGGGGTGGTGGGTTTGAGGGGGCATAAAAAATTCAGACCCCTCCTGAGGGGGGCATAAAAAATGTTGACCCCTCTTGAGGGTGGGCTAAAAAAAGTTACCCTCTTTTTAGCAAAAAAAACCCATGCACTACTATAGATTAAAGAGGGGGCCTCTGGCACGGGGGGGGCCCGAATAATTTAGACTGCCGCCGAGGGGAGTTCGTAAAAAACTTTTGCGCGTCCGTGTGAAAAACCACCACCCCCCTGTTGATAAATAATGACCACTCCCTTATCACCCAAAAAGCAAAAAACTAACCCTCCCCCTCCCCTATGCACTGTATTCCCAGTTAGCGGATTCCTAGTGGGCCTACCCCTGCTGTAGCTTATACCTTGCGAGATAAGGACTGATAACAGTGAGCTGATGGGTACCAGGTGTTATGTAATGCACCCTGAAAAGGGATGAAAGGAATTTTCTCATTGGTCAATAATGTATCCTGCTAGGTCGGAATATAGGCACTTGGAAAACTCGCAGCACTGGGCCCAGAAGTGCAGTCAAGCATGGCAGACTAAAATTGGCCCCTCTATTGAAATTTGACTTTCATGACTGTGTGGGCTTTTGGTCTTCCCAAGGTTAAATTGTACATATAAATGTATGGAATATCAAATCTGAAAGGTCTGTATTGGGGCTAGTGGCTGATTATCATAAAAAGTCTATTCATTTTACACAACTGATGTGATAAATTTCTGAAAATAAGGCCACCCCACAGTAAGGCATATGCCTAGTTCAGACTTTATCTGTCAGATGTCATCCTAGTATTGATAAATGACCTTCTTCCAAGTTTATCTCCTCCCTGTCAAAGTACTTGTTTGTAAAAAGTTGTTATATAGAAGGTCTTTTATAGTTCATAAGGTACCACCTTTGTTCCACAGTGTACATGAGACCATGGAAGAGGCTCCCTGAAAAGGTTGGGGTCAATGTGACTGTTGTTAATGAGGTAATAAACAGGTAAGGTAGCCTAGTGTGACTGGTGCCAATCTCCCACTGCCAGGCTAGTACAAATCTATAGAAGGTGCTTGCTTACCTAACTCCTCCACATTCACATTGATTTCTCTGCTTCTACTTGTGATAGAAACATAGTCAAATATGTTCTGGAAAGGATTCAATGTGGCCTATCACATGGGAGGATAAAATTGTGAAATTCTGTTATTTGAAAAAATATTTCCAAGTGCCTACCAAGTGTATTATTACGCTAAAGAGAGAAATTCCAAGCGATCCTCGTATTGGATGGGACTAGAGTCACTGGGGGTCTCACATTGCGAGATTTGCTCAGAGAAACACAACCCCTAGGCCAGGCTAGGGCCTCTACCAACCCTTGCGAAAGATATTGAGATAATAAATGGGCATAGAGATACCTACGATCTGCCTGGATGTATAAAGAAAACTGTAAATTCCACCTGAACGCTGACGATGTGGTAATATAGCAGACTCTATAGAGCTAGATTGCATACAAGCCGATATGTTGTTATATAGTACCACGCAAGCATGTACAAACACATACTGAGGCCATGGTATGGCTCCGTGCAAAAGCTTGCACAGGCTTGCACTTTTAAAAGCATCCATAGCTATTACAAAGAGGAAAACCCCTCTACTCTTTGGCTGTTACTCTAAAGGACGAATTAATCAAAGTAGGGGGTCATCACTCACTCTTTCATAGTAATTTTAGCCTACTATTAAATAGACAAAGAAATCTATGTGATTTTTATTCAGTTTTTGATTCTGAAATTCATACTTTGGTAGAATGTAATATTTATACATGCAATATTCCTCAAAAACGTAAAATAAGTACCATACCATCGTGATACATGGCGTCTGGGGGCTCTTTAATTTGGTTTTGGCATTTGATCCGGTGCTTATCCAAGACAGGCACTTATTCAAGACATGTGCTTATCCAAGACAGGCACTTATCCAAGACATGTGCATATTCAAGATAGGCGCTTATTCGGTGGTGGGGGAGGGTGGGGTTTGGGAATTGGGTTCATGTGGCCAGGCCCCACAGTTCTGCCTCAGGTGATGCAGTTTGTCGTCGTATGTACACGTCCTCTCTATTAGGCTCTATAGTTAAGGGAGTGATCATTTTTGACAACGGGGAGGGGGGGGGGGGCGGTCGGTTTGAGGGTGGAGGGTCAGAATTTTTTCGACCCCTTGACCAAAGGGGTCAGATTTTTTTCGGCTCCTTGACCAGGGAGGTCAAAATAATTTCACCTGCTTTCAGTGAAAAGGCCTTTGCATTACTATAGGTTAAAAGGGTGCTTTCGCACACGATTTTCGGTCTTCCAGGGGGGGGGGGGGCAAATTTCCCCCACCTCCATGCGCAAATCCATCAGCGCCCCCTGTTGTTCAAAAACGATCACTCCCTAAAGAAAGACAAATCAATCTTCACTGCAATTAACGTTATATGTACAGAAATGATACATTCATTTTCCCCCAGTCCGTTGTTGCTACTTCTGTCTAGTGTGATGCTGCCTCTTGCTGTACATACGGTAATTCCAATGATTAAACCAGAGAGAAAATCTAGAAAATCTAGACCTAAATAGTGAATTTATGTGATGCAAGTTGGCACACAGATTTTCTTTACATATATGTGATGAGAATTATCAGGGCAGACAGAAAGTTGTGGAAGTAAAATGTAGAGAAAATAAGACAGGGCAATGCCACTTAAGCAAGGATAACCCCTTGCTGCAATATACAGAATATGCTGAAACCATATTATACGGTTTATAGGTAGGCCTAAGGACACTCTACAGCAAATTAGTATTAAACTCATCCAATTTAAGTCCCAGGCCCGGGGGGCACTCAATTTTTTTTCACACAGGCGTGCGGCTGGAGGCTTCACAACCCTTACCCTTGCCTAGGGAGATTTTGACAAAAAGTAGACCCTTGCTTAGGGAATCCTAGGGAAATTATGAAGAAAAATGTCTATTTTTCGTACTATTTCGCAGCATCTTTTACTCAAAATGCACCCTTGGCTAGAGAGATTTCCCAAAAGTAGACCCTTGGCTAGGGAGATTTCCCAAAAAAAGTAGACCCTTGGCTAGGGAGATTTAGGATTGATAAAAGGACCCTTGCCAGCCGCACACATGTGTATGTCAAACATATGAAGTGCCCCCCGGAGTCCCAGGTGCACCCCACAGGATTTCCTCGAGTTCATGCTACACCTTTTACATGACGTGTGCGTCATGCTCGAGGTATGTGACAGTTTAGCAAAGCAAAGTCCGCAGGCAACCATGGCATATGTATGCTATATTAAATCAAATCTTATTTATGGCAGAATTTATTGTATCACGCATTGTAAATGTTTTGTTTTTTTTATTGAAGTCAAGAAGATCTATACTTAATGTACTAGTAGCTGTAGTTAAATCGATCAAATATAATTAAAATGAACAATTGAAAAAAAAAAAAAAAATATTGGAGATGACAGGCAGATAGGCCTACAGGTATAGGATGGAAGTGAGGGTGACGTGGGGGGGGGGTGAACGCAGTATTAATTAGAATATTGGTCATAAGTGTAAGAATGTAAAACGCGCCATCTGATGACTTTTGGGAATGGCTTCATAAGGGGGGGGGGGGGTGGTAGGCAATTTTTTTCCCGACATCTTGAAGTCCTGGCCAAATTTCTTGAGCCCGTCTGAGGTGGGTGGGGGTAATTTTAGCCGGTAGGCCTTCTCAGCAAAAGTAAAAAAAAAAAAATAAAGAGAAAAGGCCTGCAAGCCTAACAGCGTGTTCGCTCATATGGAAGGTGGGGGAAGATTTTTACTTTCCCCATGGCCATGCCCAGTAGTTAAAAAAATGATCATTCCATAGGGGGTGGCTAGGAATATTTGAAAAATTCCTTTGCCGTTTGAAACCCAGAAAATTTTTGGATTTGAGAAAACTGGGATGGGGGCATATCCCTTACGCCCCCCCCCCCCCATGCGCGCCTGGCCTTGACCGGTTAACATTTCCGAGGCGGGAAACGCTTGGTGGGCGGTGCCAGATATGTAGGGACAGTTCGTGGTCATGTGACCTGTTGTAAACACAAACGATGTCGGCCAATCCACATTTTGACAGCTGACTCCACCTCTGTTTAGTGAAAACTTATTGTTTGATAGCAACCTACGTACACTAAAGCGAAAAGAAACAAGGTAAGGAACAAATAGAATGTAGTTGCACACTAATTAAATGGACATGCATTATACTTGTTGGCCCGAAAGCATGTCTTCACCTGTTGGATGTGGGCGATAATAAAGGAAATGAGTAATTTTGTAGGTATGTTGATCATGATTCACAATCACTACTAAGAAAGATGAGAAACATATGAACCTGACTACGCATGGTTAATGGTTGATTTTTGCCCTCCCTGTTTATTTAACACATACAGGGAGAGTTATTTTTTTCTCGATCCCATGACTGAGATCATGAGTGTACCGTACATGTCCCAGTGGCAGTGTGGAAAAAATAGGGATTGGTAGTAGCACTAGTAGTCTAGTTATAACTGCAGAATGGATTTGTTGCTTTATCGATTTCACTAAAGCTTTCGACTATATAAATAGAAGAGCTCTTTTCTACAAGCTGATGTGTAGCAAGGTCAAAGGGAAGTCATTACAAATCCTTATGAATCTGTATTAGAAAACCCGGTTCTAAAGTGCGAATAAGCTCTATCTTAAGTGAGGACATAGATAGTACATATGGTGTACTACAAGGAGGAGTCCTGAGCCCAAAGCTGTTTAACACCTTCTTAGCTGATATTAAAGGGGCCCTGGCACCGCAAATTAACAACATGGGTACCAATTCAAACAGCGATCATAAAATCTTGGGGACCAGCGGAAAAATCCCGGCACCCTGATTGGTCACGTTATATTTTAATGCGGGCGTGCATTACGGTGCCAGGGCCCCTTTAATGAACACCTGGTTGCTGAGAGTGGAGTAAACATAAATGGTTCAGCCGTTGTATATCTTCTGTATGCAGACGACCTGGTATTACTTGCTACCTCACGAGAGGAACTTCAGAAACAAATTGACAGGTTATTTCAATATTGCAAAAACTGGCATTTAATAGTAAACATGGTCAAGTCAAATGTAATGATATTCAATGGAAGAGATAAAGATAGAAGAGTGACCTTCAAATATGGTGATAGAATATTAGAGAGAGTAGACTCATATAAATACTTGGGTTTTACACTAAACTCCAACCATAAAGATATATTTTCTGAAACTTATGACCAACTACGTGATAAAGGCCGGAAAGCCATCTACCAATCATACTCATGTTGCTATCAGAATATTGGGAAACCAAATCCTAGACTATCCCTTAAAGATGCAATTTCAACTAAAACGACCTTTTGGAAAGTGATTATTGAATCAGTCTGTGATCAATATAACCCGTTCCCATATTGAATAGTGCATATCCTTTTGATATGAGTGTCCCCTGTATGTGAAGACAGAAGACACTTAGGGTCATAATATCTCTTTCCTATGGCAGGAAATATGAGTCAAGTTCCATACCAGTCAAGAGCTACAACATAGGGGGCTCCACCAGCTTGTCCTCTTTCACATTAGCTATGTGTAGATCAACATCCCAAGGGGGAACCCTATAAGGCCTATCACAGAGGTTCCATTTACCTTGTTGATCCAAGGGCAAGCAGTGAGCTACCTGACCACAAGGTGCCACTATTGAGCCATGCAGTGACCCATACTATAGAGCTGGTCACTCATCCATGACAAACCAAAACAATGCTATGTTATCCAGCTGTTTTAGTGTCGACCTACAGTAAAAACTCTGAGCTATAAAGCCCATATATCATGGGGAAATATAATGCATGTTGTCTCAAAACTCAGGGAGCATTTATAGGAAGGAAAAACTCTACAAAAATGACTTCACTGAAAAATGACAAAATTTTAGCTGGGATAGCATCTTTAAAGGGGCCCTGGCATGGTAATGCATGCCAGCATTAAAAAGTCATGTGATCACCCCTTGACCAATCAGGGCATCGCGATTTTTCCGCTAGTTCCCGCGATTTTATGATCGCTGTTTGAATCGGTACCCATGTTGTTAATTTTCCATGCCAGCCCCCCTTTAAACTCTTTGACACCCAAATACAACCATGCCTTGATTATGGATGTGAGTTATAGGGCCTGAATAAAGGTAGAAAACTAGATAACTTTGAACTGATCCATCTTAAATACCTGAAGTCTATGCTTGGTGTAAGGGAGCAGACAACTTCAGCTGCAGTATATGCCGATACGGGTAGAGTGCCTCTGAAGGCTCAATGGGAAGTAAGAGCACTAAAATATTGGGAAAGAGTTGTTAACTTTGAGGAATCACATATCCTACATAGATGTTACATGAAACTGCACCACCTTGACCAGCAAGGACAGAATAACTGGTGTACAAATGCTATATTTGCTTGGTAGAAAATATAGTAAGCTTTGGGAAAACCAGTCGACATCTAATAACTCTCACATCATAGCTAGTGCAACTGAACCAATTTTTAGTAAATATTCTGAGAAAATTATGAATGAAATTGCACTTGCTGGGGAGGGTAAAAAGTTAAGAACATTAAAAAAAATCAAGACCTTAAAATTAGCAATCAAAATCACAGGACTGCATTAGTACAATACATGCTTAGTTCCCATAATCTTGGTATTGAGATGGGGAGGCACTGTAGGCCCCCCAAACCTGAATGTGAGAGAGTATGCCTATACTGCTTAACTGGTGCTATTGGTGATGAGGTACATTTTCTGACAACATGTGAACTACATAAGGCAGCTCGAACAACTCTTGAAAATCATATAGATGGTAAAATCTGTAATTACCAGAATATGTCAAATATGGAAAAGTTTGTTATGGTCATGAAAGAAAAAGACTCTAGTATATTAAATGCACTTGCAGAGTTTGTGTATACTGCCTTTAAGCATAGGCAGCAGCTGTAAACTACCCTCTATGGAATCCAGCTATTACTCTAGGTACTATGAATATTGTACAGTTTCACCTATCACCACATACATAAAATGTATTGTATATAAATATATGAGTTATTGGTATGGTACATTTGACCCACCTAGGTTATGTATGCTGTGTCTGCATTTATGTATCTTTGTAGGGATTTTTTGTCTACATGATACCTTGTAAGCATGCTTGTGTGTGTGAATGTGTGAGTGATCGTGTGAGTGATCTGTGTTATACAGATATATTATGTTTTCATAGCTATAGTTTTGTAGTACTGTATACTACGCATGTAGTTTGTAGAACATAGAGCATATACATTATTGTAGTAGATTTACTGTATGACACATAGGTCAGCAATGACCTCACTCTTTGTTGTCAATAAAAGCTATTATTATTATAATAGGCATGGCAGGTTTTTTTTTTCCAAAAAATCCAAAAATAAAAATTCATCAATACTAAAGGATGCTAGAACTGTAAATAAAGTGTTTTAATTAGGATTCGATATGCTTTTGATAGCCAAGTCCATCAATTGATAATGCTGCCAGGAACAGGCTTTTGACTGAGAATGGCCCTAGGAGGGGGTCTTGGTGAGAATCCAAGAAAATGAAAAAATCATCCCACAGCTCTCTGTTGCTAGTTATAAGGAAGCCTAACATTTTCTATTCATGTATCAGTTGGATTTATCATGCTAGCGTCGATAGTTTTTGTATGGGGGGAATTGTGTGGGGGCTGTCTGAGAGTGTTTCCACAGAGAATGATGAAAAGGCACACTTGACATCATCCATATAAATGGTCATAAATCATTGAACTATCAATGGATTTTCATGCTGCTAGGTTTTCCTTGTAGGAAAAGGATTGTCACATCACTTATTCATTTTCAAGATGCTGTGATGTTTTCATAATTTTTGAGACCAGGAAAGTGGACATAGCCAGAATTTCTGGGTCGACCTTGTGCTAAAACTCACCTTCCAACAAACACTGCCGTGCACAAATTAATTAACCTTACACAAGAAAAATAACAACTTTCCATCACCTTTAATTATAGTGGTTAGGGGGTTTCACTAATTTTTGTCAATTTTTCATCATAACCCCAATTTGAAACCATGATACATATCCTTGATACTTTGTTTTTACTAAAATTATGGCCTGATACTAAAACTAGAAGTGTTGTAGGCAATTGTAGCATTTGGAATTATTCAAATATCTCCATTGGTTCTCCTCCAGAGTGGGGGCAAAGTTGACCATACCCAGATAGAAGAACTCGGACAGAAATGGCTGCTGCAGCAAGCACAGTGCCTGGGGCGCCCTCTTCAGGACACTGCCATGCCTAGTTATAACAATATCATATTTGTGCCTATACATGGGTAAAAAGTGACGCTGTGACGCTGGGGTAAAAAGTAACGCTCATGACGCAGGGGGTTGAAAAAGTGATGGATGGCAGCACTATCAAAAGTTCCCAGTACATATGCCAATGGCATATACCGGTAGGCTACATAAATATTGACAGAGTGACTCGCCATTCTTTCTAAAAAGTGATGGCGTGATGTCCTAAAAATTTTGTGCACCCATGTATAGGCACAAATCTAAACACCCAATTTTGTGAAATATCTTCTACCATCTTGTTTCCTACAGGTTCAGCAGCACCTCCCCCAACATGACGGTACCCTACGAGCGGTACACCGATGACATCGAGGCAGACGAGCGCAGTTCTGTCAGCTCAGACGAAGTCCCGCCACAACCCGTCGCCCGGCCCAATGTTCTTATTCTACAACGCAAACAAAGACGACAGGAGATATTCCGGGACCGGTGGCCAAAGCGCATTGGTATAGTTCAACTTGTAACTGGCTTCATTATTGGAGCCTTGGGTGAGTACTGGGGTATAGGAATACTCGAAATAACGAGCATGTATACCCTACTAGTAACCCCCTCATTTTAGTCACATTTTAGACTAGAAATGACCCACAATTTTCCGTTTTTGAAGCCAGGTTAAACTCTTAACAAATGGACATTTTGGATATTTCTCAAGCGCACAGTGCGAATTCAGTATGTCTGAGAGAGCAGATAAATTTGTTCTGTTTGTCTGAGAGATCAAGCTTTTACCATATCCAAGGAAGCACAATCTCACAGACATAAGAGCCCCTCCTCCTCCCTCTTAACGTTTTTGCTGCATTTTTCATTCTAGAAAAAGTGAAATCGTGTTTTGTAATTCTGGACCTAAATGGGAAAGTCCATTAAAAACTACCATTATACCTAACCTTATATACATGTATATTAAACACAGCACATGTATATTAAACACAGCACATGTATATTAAACACAGCACCAAACCGAGAACCACTCTGAGGTTTGAGCCAGGGCTCCGATGCAGACCTGGTGTATGTATATAAGACACACTGTGAGTTCAGCAGTCAGTCCGAGGTTCCAGCAGCTAGGTGACACACAGGTGCAGTCTAAGTAGTAGTTACAAGAGACTCCAAAGTTGGACTTATTTTAGGGATGGGCGTCCAAAATTTAATTTGTAGGTGACCTTTAAAGAGTCACACTGTTGGAAAGACTAAGATTTTGTCAATATAATGTTTTTTTAATTGTGAAAATTGAATGAACATAACTAAAGATATGAATGGTTTTAAGATAGAAGTATGCGATATTTTTCTGTCATGTATTTTTCACCTGTGTGAGCATAATGTGTGAAATCAGGACCGCGCACACTGCACTGTGGGAGCACAGCAGATTCGACTTTGTCTCACATATTCATTCAATATTTTTGACCAAATCAACATATTAGAAAACTAAAAGTATTATATTAAAGAAGACACTTTGCCACTTTCAGCCATATAGGTTCCATAAAATTCGAAACAGGGGATCTATCTTAAAATATGAGGGAAAGTTGAAATTCATGGATCTGGAGTAAAATCTGCAGGTCAGAATTTTCCTGATTTTTAGCCAAACTTGCAGTTACTGTTTTGCTTCTAGCACAAAGGCGCTTGTAGATAGCCCCAAAACAATTTCAGATTATTAATCAGGACATTTTTCCGCTCATTGTAGTGGTGGTTCAAAAAGGTGAGCATAAATTTCAAATATTCGAAAATTACTTGAAAAATAGGAAAAAACACAATATTTGGGAACATTTTGGAATCTTGACTCATTTTCTTCTTCATAATGAACATCTATATTTCTAGAATTGAGTTGCAGCAAAATAATATTGAATCTGGCGAAGAATCAATGAAATTAAAACAATTTTAAAAGGCTGGCAGGACCAAAATTGCTAAGTCGCAGGAAGCATGGCAGCATACTTAGCAATTTACCATAAATCCCCAGTCATAAGCCGGATTTTTTTTTCTATTTTGGGCCCAAACCGGCTTCTAAATTTTTCCCAAAGTCCCCCCCCCCCCAGCTTATGACCGGTTTTTTTTTTTACTATAGAATAAAGAGAAAATGGGAAAAATTTGACACCAAAACCGGCTTATAGGATTTCCCTGAACTCACCCCCCGGCTTATGACCGGGGCCGGCTTATGACCGAGGCTGGCTTATGACCGGGGCCGGCTTATGACCAGGGATTTACAGTATTTAGTGAACTATCCAGTTCACAAATGAAAGACTATCATATTCGTATTCAATGGGTATTTTTACATAAACTGACTTAAAATGATAATTTTCCATGGATAAAAAGTACCAGAATTAAGGCTGTGAACCTATGCACTTAACTATAGTGATAGATACATGGGTGATCAGTACGGCCTCTCGGCACCCATCCCTACTTAGATGGTGTGGCTCTGGTGCCAGGCAATAAATAGGGTTAAAGTACATTCGCCAAGTTGTGTCGTGTTTACAGCTGGAGGATGTTCGGAAAGCGCTACAATATTTAACATCGAACCATAACACAATATAATCATTTTGCCTTTTTGTATGGGACGGTAACCACAAAAGTTTTTATAACTTTATTTCAGGTGCAGTCAATATTCTCGTACTTCCACTTGTCCTCATAATAGATCCAGAAAACCCCCAGCCCGTCCAACTGAAGAAGGAGAACTTGTGGGGCATCGGACTCTGGGCTGGACTGCTAGTAAGCACTGCATGAGTATTGACATTTTCTGAAGTTTATGTGTCAGTAAATGCCATCTGAAGGAGGGGTTGGAGATGTAAGCTGGATTTACTGAAATAGACAATCAGTGATCTGATATTGATCGGCCTATTCATCTCTATCATAGTCTTCATCTGTGTTGGGTTTGAACTGTTTTTCTTTTTTTTCACTGGTTCAATCCTAGCCCTGTCGAAAGTACTGCGTATTTTGAACTGTATTTCGTTTCTTTTTTCTTCCTACCTAGCTCTTGACAAAATGAGTTTTATATCTATCATTGTGATATTATTTTCCGATATTTTTCATGTTCTCTGTTAATTGATGACATTTTTAAACCTTTGTTCCAGTTAATTGTCACTGGGAGTCTTGGTCTCAGAGCTGCAATTTATCAAAGCGTAACGACAGTAAGTAACATTTTCCCAAGTGAATTGTAATGGCTCTGAGAGGAGTATACCACATATTAAATGTCGAAGTGTAAGGCCTATCAACATTTTTATATTTAACTTTGATTATTCTTCGAGTTCATTATTACTGTCGAATTCTTATACTAAATTTTGACAATGCTGATGTTTCTTGTCACTTTGCAGGTATATGCTTATTTTGGCAATATTCTACTAGACATTGTCGCGTTCATTTCATTTGTGCTCATGATTATCATCGAAGCAACAGAATTCTTCAATGAATTCACAGTGGTGAGAGAAACTATCCCTATTATCTAACATAAATAATGAACTTTTATTTTCTATACTAACTATGATAGGTGACCCTAGTATTTAATGAGATCGAGCTCAAAGTAAAGAAAAATACATGTATAGCATTTCATTTAAACAAATTGAAAGAAATTACTTTGATCTTTCTTTTGAAGTATGACCCATGCTGAATATGTACTAAACAACATTTATGTACTACATCGCATTTCAAGCAGTTGGAGTTCTTAACTTTTTATATTCCACAGATGCCTTCCTTTCTTAACTCTTTAGGAATTCCGATTTTTTGGTTTTATTTCCTCTAAGGCTTTCCTGTTGGCCATACAGAAAATTAGGATTATTTCCGAATTTTCAGTAATCATTGAGTGGCATTATTCTTTTAATGCTTGTTTATTGTCTTTGATATACTTGAATTATCTGAAGTAATCGATGTCTTGTTCCTCCACAGTCCGGTCCCAAGGCACCCCTGTACATCACCCAGTTAGTGGTGAATATCATGATCTTCATCGGCTTCCTGCTCGTCCTCGTGTCCTTTATACAGTACTACGAGGACGTATTCTGCGGTGAGCTGCAATGTCTGCGCCGCGCCTGCCACTGCTGTCTGCCATGCTGGTGTCCACGGGTAGGTAAAAGGACCTAGCGCTATAAACTGTCAACCAATGAAATAATCCCAACTACCGTAAATTCTCTCGTATAAGTTGCGGCTTATAGGATTGGCCTGGGTGTGGTTTAGTGAGTGAGTAATAGATGTTTAACGCCATTTCGACAGCTGTGGTCATATTCATGGGCTAGGGAAGCCCGGGGTGCGGTACTATGGAACAGTACTAAACCACCAAATTTCAAGCCTCATATGCACCTTGAAATTTCACTGTGGGCCTCTAGGGGGGCAAATGGTACCCATCTGATAACTGTTATCAATGGTAACTCACTGGTAACCAGCCCCAGCAATTGCTGCGCCTATTTTACATCCCGGTAGCTCAGTATAGATTATCCCAGCCTTCCCTTGCCCATCTCTAGCCTATAAAGTGCATCATGCCCATAGGAAAGCATGATGCATAAATAGGGTATCTAAGCCTGGTGCCCTTGCTTAGTGCATCACGCTGACCCTCTGGGCGTGTATCAATCCAATCAGGTCAGCATGCATTAATTAATGTAGTCCTATAATAGCAAGTTATGTGAGTTACTCACTAAGCCTACATTCATGCATCATGACAACAAATGGACATGATTCATTGATGCCCTGGCGGCCCTTAACGGCTTTCTGATGGAGGTTTTTAACCCAATCCTCTTGGTTTGAATTTGTTAAAAAGTCACCTCCTTGAATTGTTTCAGCTAGGCTTGACTGATTATCATCTAAATATTTGCAAATTGATACTGAAATCACTCAATTGTAAAAGTTGGACTGAATGCAGTAAAATTGCTTTTACGTGTATGACCATCTTTCTAGGTAGTATAAAATTCACTTGTATGTGCTCGCCTCTAATTTTTTGGTGAGAGCCCCATGTCTTAAACTTCAAAAGATTTTTGTCAAACTCGTTGGTTCTATGAGTTCATTGAGTAGGACAACAAATGTCATTTAAAATTTTTCTTGGCAGAAGCACCCACACACTCTAGTTGTGCCTTACACACCAGGTGCGCCCTTTATGCGAGGAACTATAGTTTATCACTTTCTTCTTTTGTTTACTTCCTCCAGGTGGTAGAACCAGAGGAACTGATGGCAGAGGATGGACGACCACCAAGTCTGCCCATCTAGATATTCACATGTAGGACCCCACCTATGGTCCCATGGAAGGTACCCCTCCTATCCATCCATGATATTCTTTGACCATACACTGGAAACTTTTATATCTTAACTACTGTATCTTACTCTTAGAAGGGCAAAGTTCAATATAAAGCGTGCAATTGGTGTTGGTGGTTTTTTTTTTTGTGTATTTATGTTATTTCATGTTTCATTTCCTCGTAAATGTATTGTCACTTGAAGTTTTACATTTTCTTTCTTGTTATGAATTTTTCTAAACATAGGGTATCGGTAGTACTCAGTGACAAAGCTGTGTCAGACTCTTATTCGAGTGAAAAAAAAAACAGGCTAAATATTCTTCACTGAGGGTATGATAAAAGTATGGTATTCAAATATGCACTACTATCATGCATATGAAAAGTATTAAACATTTATCTCAAGTTAGGATGAATAATTTTGCAGACATGTGCATATGGCACTGATGCTAACAGATAACAAGAAATAACACATGGAGATTTATATTTAAGCTACTTGTAGAAAAAAAATGTAATGCTGCATGACATTTTGGATTTAAGTGACCTGATGCAAAATATATAACTGAGTAAAAATTGTATTTCCAGAAATATGAAACAGGTTTAAGCAATGTTGTAGGCGAAGTAGCTTCAATAGAATTGAGAAAGAAGACTATGAATCAACTTAAAACGAAAATTGACGTTTAAATCCAAATACACATGCAGTGTAAAACAACATACTTTTGGTGCCCTATTCCTACTTCTACTGCTGTACGTTTTCATACATTCTTTTTTTTTCAATTTTCCTTCCCTTTTTTGAAATTTCTAAAGTTTTCCTTCTACAGTTGAAAACAATCTAACATACAATGTGATCAAAAATTGACAAATCTATATACTGCTGGTCCGATGTGAGCAAATGGATATCATTCTCGGTAAATGCTATACATTATGCATCCAGCGCTACTTCCACATACGGTTGGCAACACATCAATTGTTGCTCAATAATATGTTTTTGCTAAGAACCTATGGCTTACATTTTTAAAAGGATATTGAAGTATTAATGCAAGGCAAGCATGACTTTTTTGTACCTCAGACTGCAGACATGACTATACCAACTGAACAATTTCTAAAATCATGCTGTTACTTTTTTATAACCTTTTTTTTCTTTTCCTTTTTTTTTTATTACCCACCAAATACACATACATTATTAAATATCTCAGGAGAAGGATATAACGCTCTCCTTTCGCAAAGTATTATCTAGGATATCATTAGTGTACTGAATTCAGTCTCCCCTGGCCGCCCCCTACTTCTCACTTCTGCTTGATCGGTCCCTCAATACCTAAATGTATTATGATCCGTCCGCTCCGTTGAAATGTGTAGAATATACCTCACTTGAAGCAACATTATCTGAGCAGGTCGGATCAAGTAGGCATGCTGCAGGGGCTTTAGAAACCAATTTCTATTGAAATTCGCTATAAAATGCCCTATATTCAAAGCCTGGAATAATCACTGGTCTTGAATAAGGACCAGGGTATAGACTAGACTAGTGGAAGCAAATGAACGCTTCAGCGCTTATACATGCCGATACAGATTTCACGACCGGGTTACAAGATTATACCTATTGTAGCTGTGTCAGGATTTGGGTAGCGACTATTAAGATTATTTGCTTGTATTTATTTGTAACCTGCAATTTATGTATATATCTGTACAAAGAATTTGGAACATATCCATTTTATGATTTATGTAATAGAGACCTCACGTTAGGGTTCAGTTGTATATACTACGGTAGGACCCTGCATATATAAGCCCCACCCTGACTTTGGAAGAATGCAATCATTCGAACCAGGGGCCTGAGAAGGTAACCATTCATTACAATAGTGTATATACCAGTTTGTAAAACCTGGGTTTAAACTGCACCCTGATTTCAGGAAGACGATAAGCTACAGTAGGCCTCTTAATGGTATGTAAGCTGCGGCTTATATTCAGGGTAGTACCTTGGTACAAAATGGTGTTTTAGACATTACTAAAATACAGGCTATGGAGTATGGCAGCACTGTACACCAGGGACCCCGTGCAGCATAGCACATGTTGGAGCGGCTATTGTATCATCCCGTTTTTGCACCCATTCTAAAAAAAGCAGAGGGTAAGAGGGGCGTTGAAATATCTAAATCTCTAAAGCGAATAGACCTTTAAAATGCACCTGTCTTGTATAAGGGCCAAGGGTTATCAGCCCTCCAAATCTTTAAGCACGGGTGCGGTCATTCATGGTGATGAGGTATTTGATTAAAATACCGGTAGACCGTACAGTTCAATATATTACTACCAAGATATATTTAGACTTAGGCAAGGCAAATATAATCTACCTTTGCTTGGACTTCTTCATCGCTATTGTTCAAATATTGAGTAATCTATAGAATGTGTTGGAGGAATCATTTTTTGATCCTGGGTGAGATTTACTTAAAGATGAAATGTGTTACAGTTGCTGTTCTTGAAGAATTCCCATACATCAAATGCACTGTAATACAAAATATATTCATCTTCCGGTGTATACACCAATTAATTTGATGATATGATTGATGAAAAGCTTATAATCATTGTGTCTGTTTGAATATAGCACGCATACAGTATTCACACCGCGGGTTCACGCGGTTCGAGAACAAGTACCTCATTTCCATCGCGCACAACTGTATAGAATAATGTGAAAACAAAATTAATGAGAAAAGAAGAGTAAATTAGTCTGCATTTTAACAAATGGTCAGCATATGTATAATTACCCATAGAATGAAGTGTAACTGCAGGAATTTTGGATTTAGGCAAGTTTAAGCATTAATAAATTTAGATAATGGCCATATTGTCGGAAAGTTAAACAACCTACTTATGAAAAGTTGCTTCATATTGAAGGGAATATGGTCATTAAGCAGTTTTACATGCCTAGAGTTGCATAAGTTCTATGTTCCTGCAGGGTGATGTTTGTATAACTCGTACTTACTGCTGAGAACAAGCATGCTATTTGACTGACTGTCTCTGTGTGCATATTTAAATTCAAGCAATTTGAAGTTTACTTGAAGTTGATAAAAAGCCATATCTCTTGCATTTACATATTGCTTGAATTCGCATAAATCATAATTTTCATGAAGTCTCTATGGTTAAGTTATTTCATACAGCAATGATCAATTCCAGTACTATCGTTATACATGTGTACTTAAAAGTGAGGCAGAGGAATTCTTTCTTATTTAGTTTCATTTGTATTTATATATACTTTACACATTGTGTCCCTTGATGACATGATTATTACAGTCAGAACCGGAGGATTTGGTGAGTCCGATAAAGGGGACCCCTGGGGATAAAACTCCAGGGGTTTGTAAATGGCGGGTAGCTCTGTCAGAGGGGAGAACCCACAAAAATGCCATGAAGTCAGTTTTCTCACCACCTGGGGCTCTGAACCTCAGATCTTTAATAGTGTTGATTTGAAAAGTGTGAGAGCTGCTTCTAAATAAGCTTATCAATGTGTTAATGATGTTACTACATGATGGTATCTAAGGTTAACAAGACAGCACCCAAATTAGATCACGACTTTCCCGTCAGACGGCTCGCCAAATCCTCCGGTCTTGACAATAACGATGCTTAGTTAGCCATTGAACCTCACTGGTGCCTTGAAGAGTGTGTATGTGGTGTTGCTTCTATATGTATAATGACTGTCAATGTGCTTGTATGGTAGACTTTTGGGGATGTTTCTCTCGTTTCATCAAGCCAGAAATTAAAGGTGAATCATCTTATCTATCTTATGTAAAATCTGGCCTTGTTTATGATTTATAACAAAGGAGTAAAAAAGATGAGCCACTCTATTAACCTTGTTGATTTGTGCTATGTGTAGATCATGTATTATCAGAGATGGCAGAGTTGTATACATAAGGTTTGTACTAATCTACGGTACTGTAAACTATCTCGCCTATAAGGTGCAACCACAATTTCTGCTCTCTATTTGTCACCAGAGATTCATCCTCGTGTATAAGCCGCGCCTTATTGTGGGGTATGGTACCATGTGTAATGCTCACCTTGCCTAATAGACGCGCCCTGACTTAGGTCAGTTTCTGTATTAAAGGCACAGTAAGGGTTTATCCTAAGATACTTATTGTGGACAGACATTATGTCAAACACTCAGATATTTCTTTACAAGCACAGTATATGTAGGAGATGGTAGTACTCAGCGGTTTGATCTGTCTGAAGACATAATTATTTGCGAGCAAAAGCGTATGAGGGCCATCACCAATATGTTTAATGATAAAAAAATTATTAATGAGATCTTATTGCAGTTCTACAGTGGAGAGATTAATTGCAGTGTGTGATAAATGTGCACGATATAAGAGTGCTTACTGCTTCCACACATAGCCATATTATATGTATTAAATAACTACTTGAGAAATATTTTCTGTCCACTTTCCTTTCCTCCATTAACCCTTTAAGGGCTAGATGATAATGTTAATTTCTAAGCATGAAGCACCAATGCATTGATTAGGAGTAGACTTAGAAAACACTTCATTGGTGCATCATGACAACCAAGCGATCCATTTTCCTGCTCTTTGTGTGTTGTTGCAAAAAACAGTCATAAATATCAGCAACTTTTGATTCCTGCGACATCTGTTGGATACTCTATCGAATGTAGATATATACATAGGGATATGGACTAGTTGATCACCCAAGTTAGCAGGGATGTGATTTCTCCTACATCTGTAGGATTTCCTACACTTGAGGGTCAAAAGGTTGGCCCTTGTTATTTTCACAGATCCAATGAGAAAACTTTCTAACATTTATTGGGTGGGAGGCTGTTTCTGACATTTTGAGGCTATGAAGCACCAAATGAGCCACAGCCGTGGTGTCTGATTAAGTTTCCTACACATTGGCCAAAATGAAATCACATCCCTGGTTAGCCTGGAGATATCATGCAGCCCTTAAATGGTTTCTGAAATTAGTAAGTTGTCAAAAGGACGTCTTTTAACAATGTGCTGTAAGTTTGGGCCTGGGGGAGTGTAAGTGGGTAAATGAATGTGATAAACTGCTGGCCAGCTTGACTTCTGTAAATAAGATTAATGCTAATAAAAACCAGTAAAACCCATCAGCTTTGTACTCTGATTTCGCATACCATATGACCTAAACCCTTGTGTATAAGCAGCACCCACATATACTGACCTTAGGGAGTGGTCATTATTACGATGTGCCTTTTCTATTTATAGATATATCTATAAATAGAAAGGCATATCCTTCTTGGTGTTGGTGGTTGGGTTGGGTAGCAGTGTCTGAAATTGGAAGATCACTTCTGCTCAGAAAAAAAGCTATGTCAAGCTAAATTATCTTTCCATTCTTTCTGTCACCTGATTCTTGACATACCGTACTCTCCCGCGTATAAGGCGCGTCTTATACGGGGGATTTTAGTTCTCATTGCATCCACAAGGGGGACTCCAAGACCTTTCTTTTAATATGTTACATGCCACCTTTGCCATAATAGGATATATGGGGGCCCAGGGGGGGTCCATGGGGCCCAAGTTACATATAGGACTTTGAATTTTGAAAATTCATTCAGTAGAACCAAAGATATGAATTTTTCATTTTTTTGAGAATTTTCCAAAACTCTACGTGGGCCTTATACGCGGGCTGTGCCTTATATGCGGGAGATTACGGTAGATGTCCTTCCTATTTTGTTTTCATTTTTTTCAAAACTTGTATGGAAAAGGTGTTTTCAGGAGGGCCAAATCAAACATACATAACACAAGACCTATTTACTGAAGCTCACCCAGAGCCTCTCCATACTCACCCTCAGAGTGTGTGGCCTGGGGGGGCACTCTCTATTGTAACCATGTGTGTACACAGCCCTTGTTAACGCGGAGCCACGCATTACTGGTATTACCCAAAATACCCTGTTCTGAGACAGTATTGGTTTCAGGAGGTATGTATTCATAATCGCTTGGAAAAAAAATGTACATAGTAGCCATCCAACCATGAAACATTGATGAGTGTGAGGGGAAGATGTTCGGCATGAACCTACTATGGTTACTTTTTAGTTAGGGATAGATAGGTACACCATAGTCCTTCTAGTTGGAATATTTGAAAAATTCTTTGACCATTCAAAAGCCCTTTAAAAGGGTGTAGGGGCCAGCTCTGGCTGTAAGTCCATGGCGGTAGGCCATCTGCCCCGTTCCGGTTGCACCAGCCCTCAGGGGCTGGTCAGCCGGTATAAGCTGCCCCCCTTGTGTATTATACCGATCCAGATGTAGGTGGAAGGTAGAGAATGTCAGACGGGGAAGTAGCTCAGCGGTAGAGCTTCCGCCTGCAGGTTGGAGGGTCCCGGGTTCGACTCCCGGTTTCTCCAAGACGTTTTCCGCCGACCTCTACAAGGGTACCCCTTTTAGCTTAAATTCGGCTCAAAAGGACCCCTTTTAACAGGTCTGGGCGGGTCCGCTCATGGGTCCCAAAAGGTACCCCCTTCCCTGCTAGTTTGTGTATGCATATGGTATCCATAATTCCATGTGTGGCCCCCCGGGGTGTGTGGTAGACCTATGTATAGCAAAGTATACAACTTATAGTAACCGGTGCAATAAGAGTCCCCAACCCACAAAACACACTCTTCCCTTGTAGACCAGAATGTTTGCCATCACCCCACCCCCCCCTTCCACCAGCCACAGGTCGCTAATTATATCATATCAACAGCAGACAGCCTGGCTCAACCACCATGACTAGGGGGTACTGCCTGCCCGGTCCCAAGTACTCAAACATAACAAGTAGACTGCCTGTGGCCGCCACACTGGGAGTGCATGTACACTGGGAGGGTTATTTTGAAGTCATTTCCAGAAGAACTAAAGGCTTATCTACCTGTCTTAAAGTCATTGGGACAATCACACATGATAATGGAAATATCCCTTGGTTTGCTCTGGAAATCAAAATATTTCCTTTTACTCTGCTGTAGGGTGGTTCATAACAACCACAATTTGACTTGGTAACTTATGGGGGTAATTCATAAATAAAATGATGCAAATGAATAAACTTGACAGAGAGAACATGTAAATGTTTTCTGCACCATTCTACCATAGAAACCTTTGAGGAGTTATGGATCTCAAATTGATAAGTTTGGAGATGAATGTGAAGGCGTTCTAGGCACTGGCATTTGACATGACAGAGATAACATTATGCAGATTGTTGCAATAGACTACTCAGACTCCCCCCTTTGCACCTGACCTTGGATTAGGTCTATTTTCATAATTTAATTTGTGCCTAACTTCCCTACCTTGTCCTCCCCCCTCCCCACCACCACCCAGGCACGTACAGGGGGAGGTGGGGAGTCTAGGGCCATTTTGGCATATGCATTATATACGCAGGGAGGTACTTTAGAGGTCAAATTTAGGGTTATTCACAGCCATTTTTGGGGTTGTTTTATAGGAGTATGATAATATTATGTTTCATTATGATTTTCTGGGGGGGCTACCTTATAGACTATACTCTGTTTTCCCCATTGAAATTCTCCAAAGAAAAGTACTCAAATACATGTATAGCTCACATAGCCATTATCAGCTGGGGGCCGCCATTAGACCCCGACGGCACTATGACTAACACCTTCAGCCCCCGACTCCGCAGTATATGCCAGGGATGCCTCCCATTGATCAATAATACAATAGCCATGTGCCGTATATGTTAAGCGCAATGTGGGAATTTGCGCAGTTTCGGAATAATAGAGTAGGGATGCTAGTTGTCATTAGACAAGGCAATTTAAAAACCAATCCTCAATAATTATATTTTGTTTTTATTGTTTAACCCACCCTTACGGTGTAATGACACTTATATAACATGTCAATGCATCTTAAACCTAACTGTAGGTGTGAATACAGCTGTGGGAATAAAACATACAGCATGCTTAACAGCAGACCCTGGTCCATGTAGACCTTACCTATCATTCCTTTGAACTCATTTACACATAGATGTCCATGCATGGCCTTCCTGCATCACTTTCTACAATGTCAGGGTCCATGTTTCATTCAAATATTCTTAAACTGCGCAACCTAAGAGGGGCCAATTCCAGAATTGCACAAAATCATTGAGGGTCAATTCTGGAATTGTGCGGATTCTGATATTGTGCCTAACATACATTCTTTATGCCTCACCATCTCAACCTATCCCCTGTATGCTTTTGGGGCGGAGGGGGGCTAGTCCTAATGTGTAATAAGAAGGTGGTTCTTTTCGTGGTGCACTAAAACTGCCAATATGGCAATCTATGTAGGATACAACTTGTTATGTTGGTCAATGTCTTGGGGATATCTAGGCTCTAAGGAGGATGCAGCAGTGGTGGGACATGGATGCAGCAATGGTGGGACACTGATGCAGCGATGATGGGACATGGATGCAGCAAGGGTGGGACATGGATGCAGCAATGGTTTGACATGGATGCAGGAATGGTTGGACATGGATGCAGTGGTGGTGGGATACGGATGCAGCGATTGTGGGACATAGATGCAGTAATGGTGGGACATGGATGCAGCAGTGGTTGGCCAGGGTTGCAGGGATGGTGAGACATGGATGCTCAATGGTGGGACAAGGATGCAGCAGTGGTGGGACACAGATGCAGCAGTGGTCGGCCAGGGTTGCAGGGATGGTGAGACATGGATGCTCAATGGTGGGACATGGATGCAGCAGTTGTGGGACATGGATGCAGGGGTGCTGGGACATGGATGCAGCAATGGTGGGACACTGATGAAGTGGTGGTGGGAAAAAAGCTTTTTGGATGTACAGCCACTTGAGGTTTTAGACCTTGCTCTACATCCTTGGAACTCTTTCATGTTACATATGTTTCTCTCACATGTGACATATAAGATTTTGCTGAATGGAGCCCCTATGTATGTATAAAAAAAGATGAAAAATGTTTATTTGATACTATTGATCATTTGATATAAGGTGGGAATCCTAGTTCCCACTGCCACATACCTTACTTGAAGCCCCCCCCCCCATCAAACCTAGGACATGCTACAGCTAGTGTGTGTTTACCACTATACAGTGAAATTCCGCTATAACACACTGGTTGGCACAGGCAAAAACAATTCGTTATAAACAAATTCTGTTATAACACACTGGTTGGCACAGGCAAAAAAAATTGTTATGAACAAATTTTGTAGCATCCAAATTAGACAATTAACACATTAAGGGCTGATGTTGAGACATCCATCCCTACATGGATGTTGAGTATTCTCAACACCATGTAGGGGCTGATGTCAAGGAAAATTGACATAGATATAAGTATATATTGATATGGCAGCCATGTTTTGAAATTTGTGATAGACTGCTATTTTTGGCCTGAGGATATTTTTTACCTATTTAGGGGCTGAGGAATTCGAATCTAGAAAGTTTAGAGTGATAGGGATATTGAAAAACGGTTAGAAATGATATCAAAAACATCAGCAGTGTATTATACCTTGCAACCTCTCACCCCCTGGTACATGTACTGCTCAAAATTCAGTCTCCCAGCCTTAAAAAGTACCCTTGTAGCCCACCCTTAATGGGTTAAGAACCATTTCCCTGACATGGGGCTTTTGAATGAGGTTCCATATGCCCACTGTCAATCCTTGTCCTTGATATAAAAAAGATGAATAGCATTTGATTTATCAATGCTTCATGCCTTTTAGGGGGTAAGGGGTAAGGTTGGGTGGATGTAGAGGGTATTAGCTTGAAACCATTCAGCCACAATTTGAGACATTTTAAGAATAATTTATGCTGTCATCTGTTTGTCCCCCCCCCCTGCAAAAAATGTCACTGCTAATCTTCCCTGGAATAGCAGGGCTAATATGCAAAAGGGAAATCCTCCCAGTAAAACAGTTGTTACTCTTAACTACGATATAGCATTGAACTGTTGTACTTTTTATCAACGGTGCTCTGGAGGAGCAGAGAATTTTCGCGCCCCTCTTTAATCTATAGTAGTGCACAGGCTTTTTTGCTAAAAATTGGGTAAATATTTTTAGCCCCCCCCCCTTGAGAGGGGTCTGAATTTTATTATGCCCCCCTTCAAACCCACCATCCCACTCCTGTTGAAAAATAATGACCACTCCCTTATGGGACCGGACCGGTTCCCGCATTACGATGTGCATGCTGGCATCAGCAATATTGAGTTCTGATCTCGCAGCACATCTATTCCTGGCATATTAGGAAGTTTGGAAGTATGGTACCTATCTGAATAAAGCAAGTTCCGAGATTGGAACTGTCTTGGCTGGGCAGACATGGTTTTTATTTCTAGGTTAAAAAATGTCAGAAAATCTCCTTTACAAACGTTTTTAATCCATATGTCAGAGCCATTTTAGACAAAATCGTGAGAATTGGCTGTCGAGGTGTTTAACATCTGTCAGGTACAGTGAACCAGTGTAGAGTGGACTGCAGGCCAAGCAAAGGAAGAAGATATTTTCATGGTCAAGAAACAAGTTTTTCCCTCCTTACAACGGGTACTCGTTATACTGCTGCCAAGGAAAAGCTAGAGGGAAGGATTGCTTTTTCTAAATTTTTCACTTTACCAGATTTTCTATAAATCTGCACTACTGTATAAGGTTTTAAAAGGCTTAAACCCGTAAGGTTAAAACTATTCAAATAGAAACGGTAAAAGTAAAATAAATTATATCGATAGGGACCTGAATCAGACTGATGTCCTTTTGCATCATATATAGATCAATATGTCTGAGGGGTAAGCACAACAGAAAACTGCAGATATGGACAACAAAGCAGACTTTAGAGGTGGACTCACCATAGGTACAGTGAACTTCCTGCCATAGAATATAGTACTTTGAAGCGGAAAACCAATGTAGCTATATATTGTCATGTGGGCTTATGTATTGTGGATCCACACCAAAACAGGTAAATTATTGGACCCTTTAAAGTGCAGTAATGCATCATGGCTGTTAGTTATCCTGATGCACGAATGCATCCATTGTGAATCTACCTACCAGGCCTGTATAGTCATGCATGTGTACTCACAGGAATTGATACACAATCAAAGGAGCAGCACGATGCACCAATGCAGTGCTGGTGAGAGGACAGTCAACTACTGCATTGGTGCATCATGATGACAAAGAAACCAAATACTGCGTGCACGCTCCATGTAGCACTCAAAGGGTTTAATGATATGTTTTGCAAGTTTGGCGAGATATTTGGCTGACCTTAGAGGAAATGGGTGTTTATTCTGAAAGGTTTCCTTCTCCCATTGTTCAACACTTCCTTTGAGGTTAAGATTCTGGAACTTGTACCTGTACGGGTACGGCAAGGGCTATAAGTGCATGTTGGCAGAACCAGCTGCAGGGCCATGAACAGTTGCGCTTGCAGCTCATAGATATATCCTTATATATAAGGACCTCTGGAGGGTGTTGCTCCTATGGTAAATAGAGCTGTCAGTATGTGCCATCTTTTCAAAACAAGTCATGCTCAGCTTCACCATTGAACTTGCACTCATCACATTAGTCTGAAAAGTCACCTGCCTTGTTTAAGATAGAGAGAGCTGTACTATCAGGTACCTACTCATGCCACACACTCTATACTATACTATACTGACTGACTTGTCCCGATGAGGTACCTACTCAAATTACCCTTTTCTAGCACTGTATTAGCATGACCACTTGTGAGCAACACAAGTGAAAAGTTATCACTACATGAAAAGCCAGTTCTGCAGAAAGGCACTTCTTAGCCAGTACCACCTTTTCCCATAGGAGCAACACCCTCCTGAATCGCATGACCTTCTATGACAGGAGCGCTTATTTGTTAGGCTTCCTAGTGCGATATGAACACCATCCAAACGCCTGCGCCAACCTATGCTTTGATATCCCAACATCTCTTTTGAGTCTTATTCAATTATATAAAAAAGAAAACTTTAATATTATAATTATGCACAACAATGACTTAAAAGCTCTGGTAGGAGAGTATGCCAATAATTATGCATGAGATCTATCAGATGACATGCCCAGTGCATTGTTCTGGATAAAATAGGAGTCTATGGGATCACCTGCTACTCACTGCTATAACGGGAAAAGTGGGATCCAAGCCAGCTCCACCAACTCTCCATTCAGCGCCAGCTGAGCCTTCATTAAGGCTATACAACCCATAGTCCACTTGGCCTCTGTCGCATGATTGAGCCATACATTTCCTATGTAAATTTCTGCTACAGAGGCCTGGTGGATGATCGATGGTCCACTTTTATATAGGATTTGTATGGCTCAATCGGCCGACAGACGCCTAGTGGACCTATGGGTTTTAGGTACCGTACCTTGAGCACCTATAAAGCACACCCGGCATTTAACACCCTGAGTTAAGGGACACTCCATTAGGCACATTGTGAATCATATTTTGGTCACATTATTACTGTTCTATAATAATGAATCCCCCTGTATGAGGCACGCCCCTAACTGTTTTAATAAGGTACAACATGTGTTCATTCTCGCGTATAAGCCACGCCTTATACATGGAATATTACGGTAATGATATTATTATTTCAATAGAAAACGTTCTGGGCCCCCTGACCTTTAAGGGCTGTTGATGCATTGATGTGTCATGCCCTTTGGTCGTCATGATGCATGGATGCAGCCCTGGCGTGTAACTCACCGACTCTACATGGTCGATACACTCATCGAGGGTCGTCATGATGCACCAATGAAGTGCCGGCGAGCAGTCCTACCAGCACATCATTGATGCATCATGACGACCGATGGGCATGATGCACTCCTCCATCAGCCCAGCAAATTGTCGTTATCTGTCGCCATGATTGGTCATCAATGGTGACTCCTTTCTGAGTGATAACTCACTGTGTCATCTTTCGCCACTGTGTGTCAGTCTCACATGGCATGGCAATTTATCACAACAGTCACCAACATGATCTCACTCACTGCGTGAGTATGTGCCACCCCTTGTCATCCCTCACAAAGCATGGTGACTTATCACCACCGTCGCCAACATGGATCTAACTCACTGCGTGAGTATGTGCCACTGCCTGTCAACTCTCACTCAGAATGGCGGCTTATCACAAGCATCGCCAACATGGATCTGACTCACTGTGTGATTATGTACCACTCCCGTGCCACTGGCATCAACTCTCACACAAAATGGCGACTTATCACTACCATTGCCAACATTGGTCTCACTCAATGCGTGAACTTGTGTCACTCCATGTCAATGCTCTCTAAGGATTGCATCATCTGTCACTCACTCTCACTAAGAATGGCAACTTATCACCACCATTGCCAGCCTTTGTCTCACTCAATGCGTGAATTTGTGTCACTCCAAGTCAATGCTCTCTGAGGATTGCATCATCTGTCAGTCAATCTCACTCACAGTGGCAACTTATCACCACCATTGCCAAAGTTGTTGAGACAGCACCACTGTTCAACATGTAGCCTATCTAGGAAGTGTGGGCATGAAGTATAAGTCCCATACGTATCAAATGTGCTTTGTTTCACACTGATTTCCATGTAATACTTCAGAGTTGAATCAAACAAGATTATATAGAGAGAATATCAATTGAATTTAGATAGAGGTATCTCTAAAATGAAAGCAACTATCCATAAACACCTTTTCTCTGGTTACAGGAAAAATACATAGGGAAATATCAACATGAACACCTTGTCTGTGGTTAGAGGGAAGATACATATGGCAATACCTTCTCTGGCAAAACATACTTTGATCTGGCAGATGTGAGGCTGCATGATTACCAATGTCGATGATCATGAGCTTTTCATCTAACAAGGTGAGTGATCACCAGCGTCGCCATCACTGGTGAGTCTGAGTGATCACCACTCTTGCCATCCATGGTGAACCTGCGCTATGACGTGGTGCGCATTTCATCTATCGAGGTGAGTGATCAACCGCCTTGCCATCCCTGGTGAGTGTGAGTCATCACGATCCTCGCCAACTGTGGTGAACATGCGCCATGGCATGGTGTGCGTTTCATCTAGCGAGGTGAGTGATCACTCGTGTCGCCATCCCTGGTGAGTGTGGGTGATCAAGATCCTCACCATCTGTGGTGAACCTGTGCTATCACGAGATACGCATTTTATCTAGCAAGGTGACTGATCACAATCCTTGCCATCCGTGGTGAATGTGCATTATGACGTGGTGTGCGTCTCATCTAGCGAAGTGAGTGATCACTCATGTCGCCATCCCTGGTGAGGATGAGTGATCACTCATGTCGCCATCCCTGGTGAGGATGAGTGATCACGATCGTCGCCATCCCTGGTTAACATGTGCTATGACGAGGTGCGTGTTTCATCTAGCGAGGTGAGTGATCACCCACGTCGCCATCCCTGGTGAGTCTGAGTGATCACCATCCTCGCCATCTGAGGTGAGGCCATGTGATCACCACCATTGCTATTCCTGGTGATCTTGTGCTATAGCGACGTCGTGTTCCATCTAGCGACATGTGTGAGCCACTTCACACAGGTTGACGAGGAGTCACGACAATTTGCTGGGAGTGGTCTGTAAAGGGCCAAAGGCGTAGATCGCAGAAACTGCTCAGACCCCTGCCCCCCCACCCATAAGGGCAATGACCCCTGATGACCTTGGTAGGGGCAGGATATGGGTAGGGTGGCTTAGTCTACTTGTAGGTAAGTCTATGTATCAGTGTTCATCATTGATCCTATAGAAAGGGTGGGGGGGGGGGGGCTTCATGTAAGTTGCCATATAAATGTGTGAGTTGCACTATAAATTTGCAGCAATCGCTAAAATCCATCTACCCAGGGGTCACATTTCAAATATAAAGTTGTTTTTTTTGGTTGTTGTGTTTTTTTTTTTCTGTTAACCAAATTCATTTTTACTAATGTAACTTTTCACTGAATCGCCCCTAAATAGCAGGTCAATTTTCATTAAACGTTTCCATATTAGTGCATTTTTTCTCCAAAAACCATTTATGAAAATGCTCATTTAATCCTCTTGACCAATGATTAGGGATGTCATGGGTGTAGCCGCACACCTGTGTCAGCAAAAGATCACATACCCAGCCGCACCCCCGGTGAAGGTTGGGCAGTAATCCAACCAGTATTGGACACAGTACAGAAGCTATGATATTCAGACATTGGATTCGACCGCCGTGTCTCATCAGGAGTGTCTTTCCAAAGTGGAAACAAGGAATTTGTATTGGGAAGAAAAGTGTTGACATTTTAATACCTATGGCAGGATACTTTACAGGCAAAAGCCATATGCTAAATAACAGACAGACTCATGTAGAGACAAAAATGTCGTCAAATTAACGGCAAAATCCTTCAGTCGCTATTCATGGCGATTCCTTGTACTACTGTACCGCCATCCAGGGCTTCATTGTAGAAACTACACTGCAAAATGGTTATGGTGGTTCACTGTTCTTTTTTACGTGAATCACTGGTAAATTCAAAAGTCATCTTTTAGAGTGCACATAGACACGTGGGCAGACACATTGTTTTTTTTTTTTTATACAGACACGTTTGAGTTTGCCAACTGTTTTTAGCAAGATTATAATGTGCAAGCTCTACTTTTTAGTTTTAAGCGGGACTTTTTGAAAGCCCATCCAGATGCATGTGGTATGGAAAGGTAAGGGAGTGCCAGCACACCTGCGGGAGATATCCTTCCTGTGAGAGTATTACGGAGCCCTGGAAAGGACATCTGGGTACTACGGAGCCCCTAAAAGGACATCCGTTTTCTACACATTTTTTCTCTCTAGTTTGTTTCCGCAATTTTTCCTTTCGTTTCCGCAAGTTAAATTTTTGTTTCCACAACTTTTTAATTTTTGTTTTCGCAACATTTTTTTTCTTTTTTTAGGAAGGCCTTCATAACTTTGGTTCTATTAGAAATATTTGAAAAATTCTTTCACCATTGGGTAGTCAAGGAAATGGGCATTTCCTGGAACATATTTGGAGGGCAAATAGGGGTGTGCCTCACCTCCCCCTCTAGAGTTTTCTAGAGTTGTTTTTTCTGCAACTTTTATTTTCATTTCCACAACTTTTTATTTTCCGTTTTCGCAACTTCTGTACAAAAAAAACCTGTCCTTTTCTTTTAAAAAAAAAAACGACCAAGTCATGGAGACAAAAGTGCAAGTTGCGAAAACGAAAATCTAACTTGCGGAAACAAAAATAATAGTTGCGGAAACGAAAATAAAAAAAAAATGTGTAGAAAACATGTCCTTTCCAGGGCTCGGTAAGTTCCTGATATATTGATGCATCACCAGCCCTCAAATGGAAGATTTCTTAACAGATCTGACTATAAAGGCTTATGGTATATTTTAGAGATTTCTCTCTTGATTTGGCCAATCTGGCGAGAATTGACCATGCGTAGATAAATCATACAATCAGCTGCCAGCTCTGAGTGATGTTCAAAAATCTCAAAATTTATGTCACAGACATACATATGCATTTGGCATCTGGATGTAGAGGAGTGAAGGAGTTTAGTTTTATATATATACATACGTCTATGGGACTAGAGATATACGCCATTTTACATCCAGCTATCCACATCTATCTGGTGACTTAACAATTTATCATTGGCATATATTATCATCATCAACAAGTGTCCTGCGGCACATTTGATTAGAATCAATTGCTGTATATGATATGTGAGTATTTTGTTTCTTTTTACTTAACCCTCTAAAGGCTACTAATTCATTAATGCATCATGCCCATAGGTCGGCATGATGCATGAGTGCAGAAGGGTTAATTCTTTCCAGACTAATCCATCCATGTCCATCTGATAAATATAATATATACAAAGATCCACGAGCATCGGTCTGACTCAGTGTTATCTAACAAGGCAGAGCTGAAGGAGATGAACCTTAGTCAAACCAATTTCGGCGAACCTTTGCATTTATGTCAAGGTGAATATCGATGCCCCATAGATAATGCACTAAGCCCCCGTATTGCACTCCACTGTGAAATAACCGGCGCCAAATCCGCACGATGACGTCATAGGTCCACCGCGCATGCGCAGCCTTTTTGAAACGTAAACATTCAAAATGGCGGCGGTCAGCATTTCGCGATGACGATGGGTAAATAAGAGTTAATTATGGATTATATTGATCAAATAACGAATAATAATCCACCCAAACACCTTGACATAAATGTAAAGATGAACTCTGACCAGTTTGAGCTTCCTGTTTCTTCACTCGCGTGTCCTGCCTGCTCAGCACTCGGCCTACCGGCCTCGTGCGGAACGGGCAGGACACGCTCGTGAAGAAACGGTCAGCTCAAACTGGTCATCGTTCACCTTTACCATTTTATCTCACGTTGTTGCAGTTAAATACGTTAAAAATTCCATTTTTAGCATTCAATAGTTTACAATAATGATTTAATCATAGTTATCTGCACAAATGGGGTTGTGCAACTGGCCGTGAAATAGGGATATTGGTCCTTGCATGGGTGTGTTCAATAAGGGACCCCTTGGTTAAACCCATATATGGATGCTGTATTCAACTTGAGATAAAAATCATTTCCTGCTCTGTTTCTTATACAGATTTAGTCAGCCCCCCTCTGACCCTGAGCCATGGCTGGAGAGCTGCCTCTGTATCTCTCCATCTACATGGCCTTTGCTGCCATCTTCATAATAAAGTCTGTTATCTGTAACCTCCTTGTTATAATTGTCATCGTCAAAAACAAGGTTAGTTGGATTTCAAATATTTCACCATCACCACTTTAAACCTAGATATGATGTACCAATAAAGGGGCCAAGTCTTCATGTGAGCACTTCTTATGTGTATCATCGGGGTGGGTGTATCAAACCTGTAGAGCCAACATGGCTGAATTATTCAGACATTAGTTTTTAATCAGTGCAAACTTTCTGTAATTTCCACAGGCAATGCACACAACAACCAATATCTTTATCATTAACTTGGCGATGAGTGACATCTTCATGGGTGGAATCATCCTCCCTCAGAATTTACATGACACCTCCCATGTTGGAGAGTTTGACGAAGGTAACACGACATTTTATGATGAACTTACATTGCATTAACATTTGTTTTTAACCACTCTAAAGGAAGATGTAAGTTGAAGGTTGTAGCCTTGAACTTGATTTATGTTGGAGGAAATATGATCCTTATTCACCTTAACATTACTTTGACCCAAATGTTAATGCAGAGCTATAAAAGTAGAATGGATATTTTGTTACTCTGTGTAAATATCTGTTGCCAAATTTTGTTTAACTCGAAATAACTCAAGGATTAAACAATATGAGATTTCTTCTTGCTTAGAACATACACTATCTTTTAACTATCTAAGTTTAAGTACCAGGCACGTCCATTGGGTTACATAGTATTCTACATAATTCAATGGAAGGAGGATTAATAATTATACAGATCCCAGAAAGCCATTGCCTGTAATTTGAAAAATTATCTAAGATATCTATAATCAATTATATGTAAATCTATACATTCATTATGATATAAGATATCTATAATCAATGATATGTAAATCTATACATTCATTACTAGAATTATCTAAGCAGAATGTAAGCATATTTCAAAACCATTTGAAATAAAATATACATGTACATTTTTATGGCTCAGAAATGTTAATTTATTGAAATTAATCATGTTTTACAATGGCCATATTCCCTGCAACATCTCCATTGATGACAGGTGAGTTTGCATGTAGGTTTGTCACTGCACTACCTATACTTTGCATCACCACTTCCATCTACTCCCTGGTCATGATGGCCATTGAGCGTTACCGATCCATCTGTACCAAGGCAGGTGCCATGTCTAAAGGTACTGCCAAGAAACTCTCGATAACCTGCTGGGTCATCGCTATTCTCATCAGCATCCCAACATTCACAGAGTATGCTGTGAAAACCGAGTACCATGAACCGATCCTTGTTACCCATCATGATGAGCATGGCACGGGCAGTGACAGTGATACCCCAATGTACAGGAACTCCACAACATCATGTGGTAATGTCACAGGTAAGTCAGGCATAAGCCACCAGGGGGTGCCACTGCCAATGGATGTAACTGGGATGAATCATGTACCCAAGGTGTCTGCTAGACCCACTTTGATGTTGCATTAAGATTAATACCTTAATAAAGATACATACTTAATACAGATACATGTTTCTTGGTTACAATTTGTCTATCATAATGTTCCTCTGTTTTCTGCTGGTAATACATTGTGAGGATTTCATTGGTGCATCATGCTGACACACCAGGATTGTTCTAAAGGATCATGCAGTTCATGCATGACTGATGAACACATCACTTATGACTCATGTTACTGCACATTTTTTCATGAGTGTGCATTACATTAATGTACCATGGAATACATTATTTGTGACAATAATTTGAAAGAAAAATACACTGCTTGCAGCCTAGGGTGGAGGGCTAATACTTTCCCATCTCTCTCTTATTTCAGGCTGGATGTATGGGCTTATGAATGGTGTCATGCTCTTATTGCTCTCCTATGTTGCACCTCTCATTGTGATCTCTGTGAGCTACATCAATGTGGCACTCTTTATCCACAGACAGGCTAAACAGCAGGAGGCAGCTGCTGGGTCAGGCAATAAATCTAATTTCACTTTGTTAAAGGTAAACATCCCAAATCACATCATTTTGTCCAGCATAGATATAGGCCTATCCTTCTTGGCAAAAACGTTTGGCAATGTTTGGAGTCATTTTGGAGTCTGACATTCTTGGATATAAAACAAATTTGAGTAGAATTTAAGGCCTACTGACCTGGAAAATTATGTTGTCCACGTCAAAAACTAAAGTACACTACTCAAGTCATACCAGAGATATCCTGTATGAGGGCTTTGCAGTTTAGTCATAAAGATATGTGAACAGGCAAGCAAAACCACCCCTCTGCAGGGAAATTCATTATCAAAGCTCATCTTAAGATCTTTAAAATGAGACATCATTAGCGTAAATATTCCTAGTAGTTATGTCAGTACCCCTCCTTGAACATAAGTTGGCATTCATATCTGAAATCGATGATTAAGCTCTAAATACATTATAAACCATAATTATGTCTGAGAACACAATAAATCAGCCTTTTTCATAAAAAATGCAAAACATTATGGTGATTTTTATCATAGATTTTGATCTAGAAGGAATTTTCTATTTCTGTTTTCAGTTTTGGGTTTTTGATGAGTATCCCCGAAAATTGGCATAAATATCTGCAAATTTTGATTATTGGAGTGGTTGACATGGCAACCAGTAACATGCCTATAGGTTGATTTCTCATTAAAAATGTTCATTTTACCATCCAAATATGGGCTATTTCTACCAAAAAACGGCGCATTCCAAATGAAACTATTGAATTCTGCATAAAAAATAGCTTAATGTATTTTTATAATGAGTTCAGAGTAATTTTGCCCCTCCAATGCCCCCTAGTGGCCAAATGGGGAATTAAAAATTCCCCGTGGAGGGGTGTTCTCCCTTGATGGGTCACATATGTTATAGAACGGTCGTACCTTATATGGTGTGACTGTTCACTATGACTGGATCATGGGTCATGCAAGTGTATACTCAAAGTCTTTTAGGAAATAGCCGACTGACTATATAGATGTTTAGCAAAATCATTAATTCATGTTTGGCAATAAATGATCTGTCATCATGTCCATTTTTCCCTTACAGAACAAGGTGCGTATCATCAAGATGCTCATTGTGGTGGCTGGACTGTTTGCCATGTCATGGATGCCATACTTTGTCTTACTTCTAATTGCTGTAAGTATGGTGTATGTCTTAAGATGACTACATCTCTCATCTCCCTCTCTCTCTCTCTCTCTCTCCCTCTCTCTCTCTCTCTCTCTCTCTCTCTCTCTCTCTCTCTCTCTCTCTCCCTCTAAAATAACCTCTTACTCCTGGACAGTGCATTAATGAATTAAGAGTTTTGGTTGACATACAGCCTGGCAAGTTAACTTACTGAGTTCACATCCTTCTTAGAATATTATGCATTAAACTCAGCAGGAAAATGTCACACCTTTCAAAAAAAGAAGGGGGAAACTAACTCTTGCCTTTTTCATTTTGTTTTCTCTAACATAGAAAATATCAGGTAGAGATGGGACAGAAGAGTCAGCAGGAGCGCTTAATCTGATCCGGCTTTCCCTGAGCTTGTTCTCTGTCAGCTACAACATGTACCTCTACATCTACTTCACAGCATCCTTCAGGGCTGGTTTTAAACAGCTCCTCTATCCCTGCCTTGGACGATGTACTGGCAATACGGTAGAACCCGATTCTACAAATTCCACAACTGGTACTGGTACTGCGGGGTAACTGAATCTCTATGGGGGAAAAGACCTGTCTTGTTTGAAACTGGTTTGCTTAAAGACTATTCACACAGTTTTGCTTCGCTAATGCCTTGTGTATTAAGGCCATGGGTTATTATGTGAAAATAGGCCTCAACTTCACACTATACTAGAATGTAGCTGAACGCAGGATGTACCTCAAATTCTGAATATTAAAAAAAACATTAATGGTCTAGAAATCAAGCCCAAACTGCACCTTATACCCTCTCCTTCAAATCAGATTGTACCTTGTGTGCGATATGCTGCGTGTAAAGGAGGCATTATGGCATTTTGATGCCCAAAATGTCTGCAATACCAAAACCTGTTATTCAATGTTCACAATTGCAAAAAAAAGTCTAGACCATACGCTGGGTGGCCTGCCTTTTCACGCTTCCCCTCACCTGTCACCTAACAGGTAGTTCTCATCCCTTAAGGTCTGAATAAGAATCTAAGATGTTAAAGTTGATTATCAAGGGATGCGCTACAGCGTTAGCGGTGTCGGACCGCTTCCACGTCAACATTGGTACCATATTACTTAAGGGGTACCTTATAGTTTTTACAATATGCTCAGACCTGCTCATTCCAGCCCTGATGAAAAATAGAGGAAAAATCATGAACCATTATATCCATCAATTACAGTATACATATAATCATTGATAATCTTTATCCCACTCAATGTGTAGTTCAGGAACATTATTTTTCAAGAGCATTGTAAAAATCGACGTCCTGCTGTACATCAAAATCTATGGCATTGAACAAAGGTTTGAGAACATGAGTCAGCTACCCTCACTCAGTTCTCACCTTATCTCATGGAAGGCCTTGGAGGTTCAATGTTATTACACTACATGTAGGCAGATCCATTTGTTCATAAAATATGATATTGGGGGCAGTGTACAAATGACGTTATGCACTTTTGGACCATTTTTGACCCCCCCTCCCCCCCTTGTCATGTTTCGTCATACAACACTTGACTCCCCCCTCAGCATGACGTCATGCAGAGAGATACCCCCCCCAGTGCATGAATAGTGAAGGCCTATAGGATATAAACAAATTAAAATACGGCCGATTGAGGTTACGCGATGCTGTATTATCGCCCACGGGCTGGCAGAATTCCGGTCCAGGGCCATCGGCCAGACCAGGTCACATGACTGACCTACTTATGGTAATTAGCAGGGACCCTCCCCGAACAGAGTGTATTATGGGAAACCTCAATAGGGCCTATGGTTCAAAGGGACATATAGTGGGTGTGAATTTGCAATAAAGGATAAGATACATGCAAAGTGAAAAAAGAACTAGCACTGATCAACAAATGAACAGAGAAACATGCCAAACACTGTCAGCTTATATAATGTATGGGTCCCTATATGCAGGATGTACCATTTCCGTGCCGTATAGTTATACACGGAGTACTATGGTAGTGATCATACACAAGTATTTCCTGTGACAAAAGGGCTTAAAAACTGTCTAGATCAATAGTCCAATATAGTTAATAGTCTGCCTTCTTTGCAGCGTAAGCTTTACACTTGTCAGCGAAGAAAAAATCGAGAACAGTTATTACCGTAATCTCCCATGTATAAGGCATGTCTTATACGTTCTCATTGGATCCACAAGGGGGACACCAAGACCTTTCTTTTGATATCTTACATGCCCCCCTTGGTGATAATGGGACAAAATGGGGCCCAGGAGGACCCAAGGTGGCCCAAGCTACCCATAGGTTTTTGAATTTTGAAAATTCATTCAGTAGAACCAAAGTTATGAATTTTTCATTTTTTTGAGAATTTTCCAAAACTCTAGGTGCGCCTTATATGCGGGCTACGCCTTGTACACGGGAGATTACGGTATTAATGATCATATAGTTCAAGAGCTTGAATTATTGATATATTGAATGTATTGATTTAATCTGTAACTTGAACCATATACAAGTGTACTAGAAATAGGTTTCAGGCAGAACACTCTGAATTTAGTGAGTGGCCTAATAGAAAAAAAAATCTCAGAAAGCATCACAAATTCTCAGGAGACCATGATTGCAATTATAGTTCCAATTTATGATCTTACAAAGCAATCGAGTCACCTCAGCATTTTACTGTAGAATCTGCAAATAAGGTGAGTCCGATAGAGTTCCATTCAGACAAAGATGTGGAGAGCAAGTTTGGGGGGAGGTCCCCTTTACATCCCCCCAAGCATCCCCTCAGTGAAAATAGCAACAGGGTGGTAGAGAGCTCCAGGGGAGTGCTCGTTATTTATCAACAGTGGGATTCCGGGAGGGGGTGGATTGGGGGAGAAGCAAAATAATTTTGACACCTCAAGGAGGGGGGGGGGAATATCACACCTTTACCTTTTCAAAAAGAAGCCTGTGGAATACTATGAAGGCAGCAGCAGTTCAGGGGTATTTTAGATGCATCATTTTAGATCCTGAGGGCAGCAGTGGCCCTTTTCAAAAAGGGTTAAATTGGTATAGGTAGGATAGAGTAGTAGTTCCCCCTTATAGTGGCCTGGACATCACCTTGATTTTACACTAACATTGATGGCAGTGACACTCATTGAGCGAGATGTCTGAGGAATGCATGCATGTAGGGCCTATAGGTAATTAAATTTATGTCAGATGAATGCATTAAACCTCCCTATCTTTACAAATCTTTTTACAAAAGTTTTTGATCTTGCCAAAACCAAAGCATATTATGATTTCTTGATGACATGATGTCATGCAGCCCATGACCCCCCCTCCCCCCTTGTCATGCTTGGTCATGGCAAGTGGGACCCCCCCTTCCCCCCCTCCTGCATGATGTCATTTGTACACAGCCCCTTGGTGCGTTAGTATGTCTAAAGGTAAAAGATAGGCAGATTGGCATTTGAAATCTAATAGTAATAAGGGTATTTTGGTGGGTTCATTTATAACTATAGATGGTATGCCTGTACCCAAAGCTGTATCAAAGAGTACCTGTATATCAATATCGTCAGTTCTTGTGTACCTTAGTTATTGATGCCATTCTTTGGCGAAGAAGGGTTACCCTCACATCACATATACAGTGAATCTACCAACTACTGTTTTATCATAAGCTGCTTTGCCCTTTAAGGGTTCAATCCTGCATGCCTGGATTGTCAACAAAAAATCAACCACATGTCGAGATTGATATAACACTCTGTTTTGCCACTAGGAAGGGTGATGTCACATTAATGCACTATATGCTGCCATGAGGGGTTGATTTATAGTTCTGTTCTTTTAAGCAGGATTGTTAAGCTAGATGGTGACAAAACTGTGAGATACTGACAAAAATGTATAGGTTTGTTAGCATCTCGCAACCATCAGGCTAGATACCGACAAAACTGTCCAGATGGTGACAAAAAGGGTTTTTGTCACCATCTCACAATGCAATCAGGCTAGATGGTGACAAAATTGCCAAAATGTCACAAAACCCCTGTTTTCGTCTTTAAACCTATGTTCTATGCATGAAATGGGATGGGCATCTCTTGAGAAGGTGAGGGGAGACTTATAGGTGGCACAAAACTGTGAGATGTGTAGAGGCAAGGAGAAAGGGTGCTCCATGCTAAAAGTCAACTTTAAAATTCAGATCACTAGCTTTTCAGTGATATATTGCAAGAGAGGATACTCCTGTTAGTTTTAGAGGAATGGCTTGCTAAATATGGGTAGTTATGACCATTTCCTGAATGGCAATAAGCTCTACATCTAATTGGTCATGAGATACATCTAAAATTAGCATAATTTATGCTAATTAGCTAAATTAGCATAGTTTTTTCATTCTTTTGCCAATAACTTTTGAACTAGAAATGGTATTTTCGGTCTGTTTTCACCATAGTAAACTTGGTGAAATATACCTTAAAATGAGATCATTGATTTTCCTATTTAGAATGAAAATCATGTTTCCATGGCAACAGAAATCAACAAAAATGCCTATTTAGGCTCAAAAACGTTCTTTTTACATGCCTTGTTTGGAATCTTTCTACCCAAAATAGAACATTTTATCAAAAATCATTGAATTCTCCATGAAAAAGTACCCTAAAACACTTCTAGGCATATTTTTCCTATTCTAGCCAATAGTGATGCCCCCTGGTGACTAAAAGAGGTACTAAATCCCGCAGGAACCCCATTTCTGCTTGCTGGCTCACAGATAGTGACAAAAGCCACTTTAGGGCATTTTTCATCTAGAAATTTGTGTAACAAAACTGCAAGACAGTGACAAAAATCACTTTTTAGCATGAAAAAATGGTGGGATAGTGACAAAAACAATTTTGGCCAATTTTCATTTAAAATTTATGCTACAAAACTGCGAGATACTGACAAAAACCACTTTTTTACTATTTTCCCACTGAGCTTTGTGTGAAAAATAGGTGAGATAGTGACAAAAGCCATTTTTGGCCAATTTAAAAGTAAAAATTTAGGTAAAAAAGCTGTGAGATAGTGACAAAAACCTTTTTTTTTTCTTTATTAATTTGCTACTAAAATTTGTGTGAAAAAATGGTGAGATGGTGACAAAAACCAACTTTGCAATTTACAACTAAAATTTTTACTAAGAAAAATGTGAGTGAGAAAAAACATTTTTTATCAATTTGCCCTAAATTATGTATACATGACAAAAATGGTGAGTTACTGACAAAAACTTTTTTTTATCAATGTACCACTAAATTTTGTGTGAAAAAATGGTGAGATAGTGACAAAAAGCAACTTTTGCCCAATTTAAAACTAAAAATTTAGGTCAGAAAGCTCTAAGATAACGACAAAAACTTTTTTTTTATTAATTTGCTACTAAAACTTGTTTGAAAAAAATGGTGAGATGGTGACAAAAACCAATTTTTGCCAATTTATAACTAAAAATGTTGGTGAGAAAATGCAAGACAGTCACAAAAACCATTTTCTTATCAATTAGCCATGAAATTTTGTGTGAAAAAGTGGTGAGATGGTGACAAAAGCCATATGTGGGCAAATTACAATTAAAAACTCATGTTAGAAAACTGTGAGATTTTTTGCACAATTCAAAACTAAAAATTGTAATAAGAAAACTACGAGATAAAAAAAAATATGTTTTTTGTCACTATCAATTTGCCCTAAATTGTGTAAGAAAAAATGGTGAATTAGTGACAAAAGCTATTTTGGCCAATTTAGAACTAAAAAATTTAGGTAAGACAGCTGCGAGATAGAGACAAAAATTATTACTTATCAATTTACCACTAAATTTTGTGTGAAAAAATGGTGAGATAGTGACAAAAAGCAGTTTTTGCCCAATCTAAAACTAGAAATTTAGGTATGAAAGCTGTGAGAAAGTGACAAAAACCATTTTTTATCAATTTCCCACTAAGTTGAGAGGGAAAAAAGGGTGAGATGGTAACAAAAGTCATTTTTGGGCAATTTTCATAAATTTGTGTGAAAAAAAGAGTGAGATAGTGACAAAAATAATTTTGTGTTAAAAAAGAGTGACAAGAGCTATTTTTGGCCAATTTACAACTAAAAATGTATGTACGAAAACTGCGAGATAGTGACAAAACTGTTTTTTGCCAATTTACAACTAAAAATTTTAGTAAGAAACTTGGAGATAGCGACAAAACCATTTTTCATCTATTTTTCGCTAACTTTTGTGTGAAAAAATGGTGAGATGGTGACAAAAGTAATTTTTGGGCAATTTACAACTAAACATTGATGTTAGAAAACTGCATGATATTGACAAAAAACACTTTTTAGTGTTTTGCCACTAAAATTTGTGTTAAAAAAGAGTGACAAGAGCTATTTTTGGCCAATTTACAACTAAAAGTTTATGTACGAAAACTGCAAGATAGTGACAAAACCGTTTTTTGCCAATTTACAACTAAAAATTTTAGTAAGAAACTTTGAGATAGCGACAAAACCATTTTTCATCTATTTGCAGAAAAGGGTTTTGTCACTATCTCGCAGTTTTCTTACATAAATTTTTAGTTTTAAATTGGCCAAAAATGGCTTTTGTCACTGTCTCACAGTTTTTTAACATAGATTTTTAGTGTTAAATTGGCCAAGAATGGTTTTTGTCACTATCTCACAGTTTTCTTACTAAAATTTTTAGTTGTAGATTGGTAAAAAAGGGTTTTGTCACTATCTCACAGTTTTCTTACATAAATTTTTAGTTTTAAATTGGCCAAAAATGGCTTTTGTCACTATCTCACAGTTTTTTAACATAGATTTTTAGTGTTAAATTGGTCAAGAATGGTTTTTGTCACCATCTCGCAGTCTTCTCACAAAAATGTTAAGTTGTAGATTGGCAAAAAAGGGTTTTGTCACTATCTCGCAGTTTTCTTACATAAATTTTTAGTTTTAAATTGGCCAAAAATGGCTTTTGTCACTATCTCACAGTTTTTTAACATAGATTTTTAGTGTTAAATTGGTCAAGAATGGTTTTTGTCACTATCTCGCAGTCTTCTCACAAAAATTTTTAGTTGTGATTTAATAAAAACAGGTTTTTGTTCCTATCTCGCAGTTTTCTTACATAAATTTTTAGTTGTAAATTGGCCAAAAATAGCTTTTGTCACTATCTCACAGTTTTTTAACATAGATTTTTAGTGTTAAATTGGTCAAGAATGTTTTTTGTCACTATCTCGCAGTTTTCTTACTAAAATTTTTAGTTGTAAATTAATAAAAACAGGTTTTTGTCCCTATCTTGCAGTTTTTCTTACTTAAATTTTTAGTTGTATATTGCCCAAAAATGTCTTTAGTCTGTATCTCACCATTTTTCACACAGATTTTAGTGGGAAAACACGAAAAAAAAGGGTTTTTGGTACTAATTTGTCGTTTTCTTACATGAATTTTTAATTGTAAATTGCCCAAAAGTGATTTTTGTCACCATCTCACCATTTTTTCACACAAAAGTTAGCGGAAAAATAGATGAAAATGGTTTTGTCACTATCTCGTAGTTTTCTTATTAAAATTTTTAGTTGTAAATTAATAAAAACAGGTTTTTGTCCCCATCTCGCAGTTTTCACTATCTCACCATTTTCCACACAATTTTTTAGTGGGAAAACACTCAAGATTGGTTTCTGTAACGATCTTGCAGCTTTCTAACTTAAATTTTCAGATGTATATTGCCCAAAATTTGTTTTTGTCACTATCTCACCCTTTTATCATGCAAATTTTAATGGGAAAATGCCAAAAAGTGGCTTTTGTCACTATCTACTAGTTTTCTAACATATATTCTTTTATGAAAATTGGCCAAAAATGGCTTTTGCCACTATCTCACCATTTTTTCACACAAAAGTTAGTGGCAAATAGATAAGAAATGTTTTTTGTCATTATCTCGAAGTTTTTTAACACAAATTTGAGGGGGGAAACATTAAAAAGTGGTTGTTGTCACTACCTTGTAGATTTGTAACATAAATCTCTTAGATAAAAATTGCCCAAAATGGTTTTTGTCACTATCTCACCTTTTTTCACACAAATTCTAGTGGGAAAATACCCAAAAGTGGCCTTTGTCACTTTTTGTCACCTTATTAAAAGATGTCCACCCATTCCATGCAAATAATATAGGTTTTAAAGACAAAAACAGGGGTTTTGTGACTATTAGGCAGTTTTGTCACCATCTAGCCTGATGGTTTTGCGAGATGGTGACAATAACCCTTTTTGTCACCATCTGGACATGCTTTGTCGGTATCTCTCACTTTTGTCAGTATCTAGCCTGATGGTTGCAAGATGCTAACAAACCTATACATTTTTGTCAGTATCTCGCAGTTTTGTCAGTATCTAGCTTAACAAGGATGTCGGAAATGGACAGGAGGAAGCAAAACATGGCGTGCAAATCACTTCCATTTGAATTGATTTGTTGGGTTACTCTACGGTTCATCATTGCTTTATATTGATCTTCATCTAGTACCCTGCCTTTGTTCTGTGTTAACGTACTTAGGTCTCAAGGCTCAGTGTCTATAGTATTTGTCCATATGAATTGGTGAGACTTAGATACGCAAAGGATCACTTTAAATTGTCTAAATTTGGGAACTCACAGGGTTGCATTCAGGTATCATTCTGACTACACACAGTTGATACACTACGGATGGTTGACCAATTCGTTCATGTAAAAGCTAACCAAAATACATTTAAGGAATTAAAGCAATACGTAACCTTAAAGATTTAAGCTTTAGGTTGAGAGTTTGTGAGTTTGTTACATTGACACCTGTCATATATTGTCTGTCAGTTAGACCCACTTTAAGAATTACTGCTTGACAATGACACACAGGTATATATATATATATATATATATATATATATATATATATATATATATATATATATATATATATATATATATATATAGATGCATGGAGGAGTACATCATGCCCATGTGTCAGCATGATGCACCAATGAAGTGGTGCTGGCAAGTCTGCTTGACAGCCTTCATGAGAGCATCATGCCGACCCTCCAACAGTGTATTAACCCTGGAGGATGGGCAGAATGTATGAAAATAGTAAGTTGATAGCAATGATCAGTGGGAATGATTCATTAGGCAATAGCAGTCTTTGAAGGGTTGATGCAAGTTGCAACACCTCCATGGTTCTTATCATGTAGAAATACAGCCCTGCATAAAACGTTTGTTCCGCCAGAGCCTATAATTATTGAAAAACGAAAATGGGTCAGTTTGATTTGGATATGGGGAAAGCACAATACACTGTGTGCTTCAAATGGTTTCTGATGCCTTATGATGAAATTCATTTCGGAAGTATCTAAATAATATGCTCCCTGATTGAAGTCGGGAGCAAATCGCTCCACTGGAACACTCACTTAAACCATTTACCAGGATCATACCAGGGAGTAATGCAGGAGCTTTTTAATTGTTACTTGTGGTATTGACTCTTTAAGGGCATCAGAGTCTATTGGTACATTTTGCCCCTTCCCTGCTTTAATTTATTGAGCCCCAGTAAAATGCTCCCATCACTTCACCAGTAACAGGTCATTTCAGACCCAAAGTCGTTTCAGACCCAGTCATTTCAGACCCATGGTCATTTCAGACCCAAGTCATTTTGGACCCATGTCCATTTCAGACCCAAGTCATTTCAGACCCATATGACATGTCTTACATGTGTATAGCCAAGCAAAAAGGATCCCCCAGGGGAAAAGTAAACTTTCCAATGATAATCACAACCCCTCCCCCCTGGCCTACTCCAGCGGTGCCTGCAGCCCTCTCCCACATTCCAAGTTTACACCAGGGATGGAGGGAGCACAGATACTATAGTTAGACTTCTAGTTCTATGGCGTAGGGGCTGTATCCTTAGCCCTTCAATTGTTTCTAGTTCTATTAGATCTTGGAGTTTGATTATTTGGTTTACTATTCATCCCAAATCATATAATACCACTATCACTGCCAGTGGCCGCCCATTGCTGCGTGTGGTGTGACATACAGTCATTGGCTGGTCGCAGGATTGGCTCCAATGAAATGTGCGGTGAGGCCACTCCTGGACCACCCCTTCTGGATCCACCCCTGACTAGTGTTTCATGCTGACTCTTTTCGGCATTATGTAGGCTCTAATTGAGTCTATGGGTCTGAAATGACCAGGGTCTGAAATGACCATGGGTCTGAAATGACTTGGGTCTGAAATGACTATGGGTCTGAAATGACCGGGTCTGAAATGACTTTGGGTCTGAAATGACTTGTATTCATTTCACCATGGGTTATTCAGGCCTTGCTGAAATCATGCATGTAGCACAGCGGAGATTAGCATAGTTGCATCACAAAAATGAAGAATTAAAGCCGCCCAGAGGCATCATGTGCCCCTTAAACCAGTCAGAAATGCATAAACCATTCAGAAATGCATGGACCAGTGACTTATAAATGCCCATTTGCTTCATTACCCTGGTGAGTGAGAGGCTGATACACTCTAGGAACTTCATTGGTGTATCATGCTGACCAATAGGCATGATGCACTAATGCATCAGCGACCCCTAATTGATTAAAGGGTGGAGTTCTAACTAGAAGATTCCAATGGTAATTAGGCCTATACTGACAAGGCGTGGTCGTACGTGGCACAGATGAAACAATGGCATACTGTGTCAATTATGTGTGGTTTTCTTTGTGGAGTTGTGTGGTGGGGAGGGGATCATTGATGAATATGGGGAGATGAAGGAACCCTTTTAATGGAAAAAAGCTTGCGAGAGGATGCTATCATAAACTCTAAAGTATAAGTCATGGCTTTATAGTCCATTTCAATAGCCCGTTTAAGCACCAGGATTTCACATAAGCGCTGGGTTTAAAAGGGTTTTTAAATCCATCTTAAGCATTGTAAACAGTATTCAAATAAGCGCCGGTCTCATATGAGGAATGGTAGTAAAATTCCACCAATCCCATGTCCTTGGACAGCGTAATGATCACTCCCTAATATGTAGGCATAGTGATCGTGATACTGTAGCATCCCACTTACTTCAATTGTGGTAAATGAAAGACTAATTGATCCTGATCGATGGCAGTGTTCCTATTGCATCCTGATCGATGGCAGTGTTCCTATTGCAGCCCAGTGATCTCTGAGTACAGCCACATAATAGGACATCTAGGGCAAAGGTCATATGCTTATACCCCATTAAGGGCAACATAGGGTTTCGATGAGCTATATGCACCTTTGTCGTCTGGTGGCATGAATAAATACATTCCAAATACACATTGTATATCAAATCCACACTACATAAAAAGATCCACAGTCCTCCTGTTGCACCTCCAAAGACCTAAGTATACTTTTTTTTCAAAAGGTGAACCCAGATTTGGTATGACTCTTCTCTGTGTCTAGCGACCGGAGGATAATCTTTATATCCCTAATGACAACATTGTAACAGTTTTGGGCATTGGAGAATTATTGGGTAATTTAGATTAAACTATAAGCCTAACTCCAGGGGGAGACTAAGGCTGGGGATGATTGAAGATGGCCAATTCTATAAAGTATACATAATGGAAACAAGACAGACTCTTTCAACTATAATTAATACTTATATTGTCCACAAATGGTACAAAGCCTCAAATACAATATGATAGTCACAAGTCAGCAGTAATAATGTAATAATCCTGACCCTGCACAAACCACCCACCAAAAATGGAGCTCTATGGCTTACCTTCCTGGCTGACTGGTCTCTGGTGCAAAAGTGCCCAGTGGTCAGTTACACAGTCCCCACCAGCCTGCCTGCCTAGGTCACATGACCTCCAGCCCTACAGGTGGAGCCACAAGAGGGTGATGTAGTGTTACCCAGTGGTTCCCGCCCATAGGGGTTCCCGTTACACCCTCCCCTCCTTAACCTTTTGCTCGTCCTCGAGCAAACCAAAACCCTAATTCTACTACATCATAAACTAAAGACTACTGACAAGTGACAATGAAATGAAGGTACATCGAAGTAGGTTACAAAGGTGTCCACATCAAGATACGACGTCCAGAAGCCCGGCCACTTGTCTCCGCCAGGGCGTTTTGTACCGGATGATCGCACTGGTGCCTCCCTGTCCTGAGCGTCTTGACTGCCGAGATCCGCTGAAACCAATTTGGTTATTATTCATACAGTTACACTGAAAATAGGCCTAAAACAGAATACATCAAAGTACAGTTACAGAGATGTCCACATCAAGATTCGACGTCCAGAAGCCTGGCCACATTTCTCCGGCCAGGGCGCCTCATACCGCAGGACTCTATTGGTGTTTCTTCGTCCTGAGTTTCGAACCAGGATATTCGCTGAAATCGAATTTTACCAAAATTGTCACTTAAAAAAAAAAAAAAAAAAAAAAAAACTAGTACCCATAATATCCATACAGGTTGACCTGATACATATGAGGTCGCAACAATAATCCTTATGTTAGTAAGCTCCAACTGCAGACATTTCGCCAATTGGCTACATCCTGTCATCATATGCTAATTACCAGTGAGAACAACAACACATGACATCTCCAATAATTACAGTTTTCTGACAAGTGGTATCCCCACACACTCCTGTACCAAAATTGCCCATCCATGTCATTAACAATAGACAAGTAACATTGGTCCATGCTACATTACATAGTCTCCTTAAGACACCTATAAATACAAAAATTGCAGGACCACCACTTTTTGAATATCAGAAAAAAAATGTCGTAAAACAGTAACAACACCCATAGACAATTATAAGGTATGACCACTTGACATGTATCCCAGACATTTCACCGCAAGCGCTAACTCCCATAATACCAACCCTTATGATTCTTGATATTCAGTACAATGTGTCACGAAGTAACGTACATAGGAACAAATATTTTCGACCTCTCATCATGACACCCTATACATCTAGCATTGTATTCGGCTATACCCAATACCACAGATCTTGGTCTTGACTGGCTTTTATCCCATAGGCAAATACACGTTTAGCTAGATAGCATTATTCTCAGGCTTGCTGAGGGTCAACTCTTCGTTTAGGTAACTTTACAAAATCATAGGAATTAAAACCCAATGTGATTATCCCTGCTTATCTTTAGTGATCTTTGGCCACCCTGACATTCCTCCTGACAAAATACAACAACAACAGAATGATTGCACCTCCTTTATTTGTACAACAGAAATCGAACCGGTCCAAGTTTATAGCTTATTCTGTGGAACATGCTGGGCTGGCTTTCAGGATGGATGCCACCCAGCTGGCGTCAATGTCCCCACGCACGGGCTGGCACTTATCAATGTGTACAATCCGCAAACGTGAGCGTGGACCTTCACGGATCTCCACATTAAGCCCGCCAATAGTGTCCGTTATGACGAAGGGGCCTGTCCATGCCAGCTGTAGTTTGGGTGACAGGCCAACCCGCCTAACCGGGTAATAAACCCATACAACATCCCCGCGCTGGAACTTCTGTTCCTGGCTGCCGCGGTCATGGTACACCTTTTGCCTCATGTAGGAGGTGCCTAGGGTAACCCGGGCCCTCGGTGTCCCAGCCAGGGGCCGCCTCTTGGAGGTTAAATGGTGCGGCACACTCCCTACCAAGCATCAACTGGTTCGGCGTGTACCCAGTAGACGTATGTACGCTCGACTGGTAGGCCATGCCCATTAACGGTAGGTACTCATCCCAGTCGTTTTGTTGGTCATTCACCAGCTGGCGAAGCATCCTACCGATGTCCCGGTTGAGCCTTTCGACTTGCCCATCGGTCTGAGGTCTGTAAGGTAAAGTTCGAATCTTCCTGGATTTTAATAACCTGGAAAGTTCGCTCACCACCTCTGAAGTAAAATCTGGGCCCTGGTCTGTCAGCAGTTCAGTTGGTACTCCTAACCGGCAAACCATTATTCCGAGGAAGGCTTCTGCAACAGTCACTGCCCTCTGGTCTGGCAAGGGCATGAACTCTGCCCACTTAGTGAAATAGTCCGCCAACACTAAAATCACAGTGTTGTTGTTTGTAGTGACTGGCAGGGGACCGAGGATGTCCATTGCTACCCTTTCCATGGGGGCACCAGTTGCCATGGATTTTAGTGGTGACTTTTGAGTTTTATTCGGAGCTTTGGCACGGAAACACAAGTCACACCGTTTACACCACTCTGCGGTGTCCTTGCTCATTGTCCTCCAGTAGTATCGAGTTTGGCGGACTCGCTGGAGGGTTTTCTCACGCCCCATATGCCCAGCAGTAGGGTGGTCATGTAGTAGTGTAAGCAGTGTTGGGACTCTAGATCGGGGCAGCAGTACTTTCTCCTTGTCTGTGCTGTTTTCATGGAAGCTGTAGTACAGAAGGCCTTTTTCGTTGGTCCGTAGCCTCTCAAACTGTGCTACCAAGTCTGTATGGCCTGGTTTGTCCCCTGCACACATGAAAGTGTCCCGGTTTTCCAGCAACAGCTGCTTCACCTTCTCTCCCTGTTCTTCGTCTAATCCGGCCTTTGTGTTTTGATACAGGGCCAGCATCTCCCCCTCTAATTGCTTGCACACTGCCAACCGCCGAAAGTGACAACTCTCTGCCGCTGCTAGTTGTGCCTCATTCGCTTCTGTCAGGTAAGCGATCTCCTGGCCTGAATAAGAAGGGGAACGGTCTCCCTTGGTGTTCGACTGAATTGGGCTCATGATGCCACTGGCTACCTCTATCACCATGTCCCCCATCAACATTTTGATGGGGATACGCCAGACCATGTCACCCCTGGCGGTCGGCCCTCATGTAACTTGGGTAGAAATCCTGTTGCTGGATAGGTGTCGCCAAGCAGGACGCATCCGGGCGGGGGTACCGATCTGCCATTGTGGGACCTAGCACTAATGGAACTGGAGGGATGGCAAAGTATCAAGTCAACACACCAGGAGAATGTTCCTGTTTTCAGAGTCTCTTTTTTTTTTTTTTTTTTTTGAAAAGGATATGTTTGATTCTGCAACAATCTAGCTGTCTTCCTTCCTGTCCACACCTTGGATGAATGGCAGCACTGGAATCAACCTGGGTTAGACAACAATGCAAAAGAGGGTAGAGGGTAGGGAGGGGTGGTCCCTTATCTAAGATGATTATGTATCCGGTAACACTGTAAAATTCACTTCTTGTATAAATGTGAATCGGTAGTCAATATACAAATTACCAATCAGTACAGGTATACTTGAACAATAATGATCATAAGATTCAGGTAACCAATACCATGAGATATCCGATATAAGATTGTCACTACTCTCAGATTGAATGAACAATTAAAAGAATAAAAAAACTGACAATTGCTGGACACAGTCTTAATCAGTCATGAGACTGACAGCCATAGACCATTTTTGGTGGGGTGCCTAATGTAGTGCTGACTCCGACTCTTGTGACTATTAAACCATTAGAAGATTGACAAGTGAAAACAGTTCGGTCGACACCAGCTTAAACCTCGATACAGAACCAAAAATCTTGGCCCTTTTTAGGTATTCAGGCTTATATTTATCACGGCCCCAACGATTTTTAAAAATCCACTGCTTTCTACAACATATAAACACTCGGATTCCACCCAGCTTAAAGCTAGCTTTATGTAATTCTAGAGCGTTTTAGAGCAAAATATTTAACTAGAGTTTATGGTCGGTATCTATAAGCCAGTGAGGGGGTGGGCATCTCCCGACCCACCTGGTGGGACCTTACAGCCGCCACTGGCGTGATATAGAGAGCCCACTGAAGTAGAGATTATTTAACCCAATCGTTTTTAAATAGCTCCCATACATGAATACTACAATGAATAATAATGTTTTGAGCTCTAGAGCAGGAGTTTCAGTCGCCAGGATTGACTGAGAGGGAAAGTTGTGATTCCAGCCACCAGGGTGAGGTGTCTACAGCACCAGGGGTTGGGAGACAACCCTGGGAGCAACAGCGGAAGGGAAAACTTCCCCATATGCAGGTAGAAGGGGAGGCAGGGGGTGCTGGGCCTATTTCATAACTTTCGATGGTCACTAAATCACTGTACTGTCGGTAAGATTGTACAACAATCACAGAATCTGGGTAAATTGTAGGATTTTACATAATAGTATATACAGAATTTTACCAAGCACTAGCACAGGTCTCTACACCTAGGGTATTTCTACTATAGTTATTAACAGTCTGATGTAATTTTCCTTGTATTTCAATGATTCATTGTGGTCCAAAAGGCAGCATTATGATTATCAGCCAATCATACAATTTCTGGTCATTTGAATTAAAAAAATGTGAGGCAAATCGTTGCCTGTTCTGAAACATACCCCTGGTAGGCAGACTAACGGATAGTGTAACTCCCGTCACCACTGGGTGGGGTGTTGTCTCAGGCCAACGGCCGCTGGGTGGCACCAATGGAGGCGGGAGGGTGGGGGCACTGGTGGATAGCAACTCTTGCCGCCACCAGGAGTGGGAAGCTTCTATGATGGTTGGGGATGGGGGTAGGATGGGTGACGTTTTTCGGCTGTCACTCCCGTGATCCTCACACGCAGTGGGCGGCCTCCTGGTGGCAGGGGTCAAGCACGTCACCCTCTAAACTGTGAGGGGGGGGGTTGCAATTATCGGATCTAGCCATGTGAATATCTCCAGTACATGCAGTATTTCTCAAAGATTTCTTTTTAAATGAGTTCTACATCGAACAGCCCAGTTTGAATGGTCTTAAAGGGTCTCTCTTTCTAGTGTACTAAATCATGAATTAAATCACACAGGTTTCTATGGTTTTATCATGCCAATGCCGGAATTAATAATGCCAAAATACTATATGATCAACGTTTTGATATTGGTGTAGTCAAGAGAGCCCAATTCAGCTATCTACCTGCTACCTCTACATGAATTTTAGGGAGCTCAAATGTTGCCGTGCATATGTTAAGCAGATAAATGACTTTAATTATTTTGCAAATTTCCGACCGCACTCATGTATCAATGCACAATTAAACCACAACCAGTTCAGAAACGAATTCTGATTGAAATATTGAATTCTAGACAATGTAAGTGGTTTACACTCTATGGGCAGAGTAACCCCCCTGTCACCAGGTGTAGCTGGGCTTGGGCTTGGGCAGAATGCAGCGTGGGGATGCGGGCGGGGACGTGTCTGTGACGTTTGGGGCTGGGGCAAGATGTTATCTTAAGGATTACTAATCCTTAACCCTTACATGCCCAGAATAGCAAAAGTGCGCTCTTAACCATCTATGTATGTTCAACAGACCATCATAGGTTTAATAATAATCATAAAATTGAGATGACAATGATTTATCCTATTCAAGCATATGAGACATTAATATCAAAGATCATTTTACAATTACGCTTCAAAAATGAAAATTTGAGTTGAGGACAGGCACTTTTTACTGCCTGCCCATCATTCACCATCCTTACTGCAGGAAAAACAACATATTAAGACATCATAATGCTCATGAAAAATATCTCTGAGACTTCAGGATTCATTAGAGATCAATCACATTATTCTGTATACATAACATCCCAAGATATGACCAAAATGCACCTGATGACATAGAAAGATAGACTTAAGCTGGAATGTGCCAGCAGACAAACAGAGCACTTTCCCACGTGCATGTGGGAGGGGGGGGGTAGACTACACAGGCGGCATTACTGTCGTCAAGATGTTGTTTCAGGCTAACGGCCGCTGGGAGGGGAGGAGGTGGATGACGTGGATGCGGGCAGAAGGAGGTGGGGAGGGGGTGCTGGTAAGCAGACTCACGGGCAGTGTAACTCCCGTCACCACCAAGGGTAGAGTGGCCTCCTAGCGGCAGCAGACAAACAGAGCACTTTCCCACGTGCATGTGGGTGGGGGGGGGGCGGGGAGGCAGGGGGTACTGCGGGGCAGCATGTTATCTCAAGGTTTACTGGTCCTAATTGGCGAGTAATAGGCAGGAAACTAACCGTCTTTTATCTCCCCTGGAGGAACGGCTGTTTTTTTTTTTTAAATTTTAATTTAGAGCCTAAATAATTATGCACAGATATTGGTATCCTAGGGGCGTCGCCCACGTGATTTTGAATGCAATTGAATGCCAGAAACACCCCTTTTTTTCTAATATGACATGCCTACTTTACACATCAAATATCTCGGGGATAAAAAATAAAAATGATAGGCAGAACCTCACGTCAAGTCAGATACCTAAATGATAACAAGGGAAATAATCAAACAATGAAGGACTCTGTCAGGTTTTCTCCAGCATCTGACATCCAATCCAAGCAAATTGATTGACTTCACAAATATTACCAACCAAGCTCAATGAAGGAGTCATTCAATGAAGGATTTCAGACAAATCCTAAACACCTGAACTGACTAACAAAGGCAACACTCAAGTAACGTTTGTGGGCAATTCAATCAAATACAATGATAGTTTAAAGCAGTCTGATATTACTAATAATTAAGATGTAGGGTCCAGGGGTGGGAGGCAAAGAGAACTAAATCTCTGCCTCCCAGAATTACTAGAATTCTGGGAATTCCAGGAATTCAATCCCACTTCTGACACCAGTGTAACAGTTTTGGGCATTGGAGAATTATTGGGTAATTTAGATTAAACTATAAGCCTAACTCCAGGGGGAGACTAAGGCTGGGGATGATTGAAGATGGCCCATTCTATAAAGTCTACATAATGGAAACAAGACAGACTCTTTCAACTATAATTAATACTTATATTGTCCACGAATGGTACAAAGCCTCAAATACAATATGATAGTCACAAGTCAGCAGTAATAATGTAATAATCCTGACCCTGCACAAACCACCCACCAAAAATGGAGCTCTATGGCTTACCTTCCTGGCTGACTGGTCTCTGGTGCAAAAGTGCCAAGTGGTCAGTTACACAGTCCCCACCAGCCTGCCTGCCTAGGTCACATGACCTCCAGCCCTACAGGTGGAGCCACAAGAGGGTGATGTAGTGTTACCCGGTGGTTCCCGCCCATAGGGGTTCCCGTTACAACATGGGCTTCAGATCTTCCACAATCTACAATGTACTGCTCATCGAACCTATAATGTTAGTGCCTGCAGTGCTATGACCACTCTAGCTGATCCTAAGAGTATTGGATTACATTGCCCTCCTGGTGAGTGACTCACCAATGCTGCATTTATGCTTTATGACATCTAGGGCCTGTTGCTCCAATACTTACTAGTATGGACTTGTGTTAACGTAAATAAATTGGAAATTATCCATCAGGTGATTATGTTTCGAGTCTGTTTCTCTGAGCATACTTGCAACTATTTTTCATACTTGCATTAACACAAGTATGTAAACTTGCGTTAATGCAACTATGACATTAGAGACAGAGTATAGTGAGTGATAATAGGGGTAATCACCAAAAATTTGCAAAGTTGTGAGTAGGGCACAAAGTTGCTTTAATGCAAGTCCATCATTTATATAAGTAGTAGTATGAGTTGGTGATTTTAATCTGGCTATTAGTACCTTACTAGTAACTTTAAACATACTTGCAAGTTTTGTACTAGCAAGTGGGGCATACTTGCAGGAAATTCTAGGACAAAAATTTTGGTGTCCTAAGTTTTTTTTATATTCATAACAACAGGGTATGCATGTTATTTAATTGTCAATAAATGTAATATTAGTGATATCAAAGGGTATGGAGTGACTGGCTTAGTCAATTATACATTATTTTGTAACTTTTAATCAGAATGTTGGACTTGTTTCTTTTTCAAGTCATATTTTCTGCAAGTAAACACTTGCTAGTAGGGGAACTCAATTTGCAAGTATGAAAAAAGGAAATTGGCAAATAGCCTACTTGCAGCATTGTCATACTCACAGAAACACAATCAGAAAAGCAGAAAAGGAGTGCTGTTGAAGAGACTCAATATGAGAATATTTCCAAAGCAAGTTACCATCAGATCTCGGACGACCAAAACATTTTCCACTATATTTTAATATAAGATAACACCCCAGCAATGTGGTAGAAACAGATTCAAAATTTTCAAAATAATCATAAATCTTTAGGAACATATTAGTTCTTCATTCTGAATCAATAAAAATATGGTTTGACCAATCCAGTTTTTTTTCCTGTAGGCCTGTGCACAAACTCACCCCAGAATCCATCTTGGAATTTGCTGCAGAACTGCCAATTTTCATTATTTCTTCTGAATTTTTTCTAACCTACCCAGACATGGGATAGGCCTTTCATATTTCTTTTCCCTAAATCAGAACAAGTTACAGATTTTATGGATGCATAATAACATTGGTTTCAATAATTTTCAAACACTAATATAAACCAATCAGAGGCCACCATGTCTGAAATGCCTACTTTTACTGTATGATCGTCACTGGCTTCAGTTCTATTTTGGTGGTCCGAGATCATCAGACCCAGTAGGTAACATCAAAATGCTATCCAATATTACAGAAGCGGGGACTACTGCAAAGTTGGTGTGCACTGGTGTGCAATATTGATATGATATGGTAATATTGTAGCCATTATGACATAGTTAAATTGGTGCCACAAGCTTATGGCTTTCAAAATTCCAAATCCCAAATATATCTCGGCCAGCTACAAACACCCAAAAAGCCACATGACTTACGATCAAATCAAATATTGAAGCTAAGCGAACCAAATCGTGAACATTTTCTGTCTAAGATAAAGAAGAAATAGATACAAAGTTTGATGGGAATTAGTTTGATTGAGGGATATCTCACGTAGCGCAGCCTCTTGAGTCTTGAGATAACCCTCAGTCAGACCAATATACTTGTGAACCTTGGCTGATCCTGGAAAGCTTCAAATATATTATGTTATTTGGCCAATTAACTTGTTAAACTGAAACTCAATTTTGTCTATGTATGCATCCTAAGAGCCAATGAGCAATATGCATTATCAGCCCTGCAAGGGTAAAGTACATCTGATATGTTCCCCTTTCTTGAATGGAACAATCCATTACTTATGGGAGGGGCGTAGATAATTATACACTGCTAACTATAGTTCAGAGAGATAATGCTGCTTTTAAGGTGCCAATGTGCATATGAATGTGGTTTCCTATTGTGTAGAGTAGGGTTACTGGGACAACCTTAGCAGGTTGGGATTGGGATGATCACTATTTATTTCATGTTGTGCATACTATTGTAGGGGTTCGTTCCCCCATCGGGTGCGCAGAGCCTTCAGAGGGACTGTTCACTTGATTGTGTCACTGCCCCTATGTATACCATACCGATCCAGGGTAGTTGGAAGGTAGAGAATGTCAGGCCAGGGGAAGTAGCTCAGGGGTAGAGCTTCCGCTTCGAAGTTGGAGGGTCCCGGGTTCGAGTCCCGGTTTCTCCATGACATTTTCAGCTGACCACTACACTATCCCCATATAGCCATCTGCCGTAGTAGTCATAAGGATGCCCTATCACACACCTTTTAATAGCCTAGCCCCTTTTGCACAGCTCAAGTAGGCCATAATATTACAAAAAAAATAGTAAAAGTATATATCTTTTTTTCTTCAACATTCTTGTTTGATATTGTTCATGATTACACAAAGTAAATACATGAATACACAATTAATGTCACTACTTCTGTCAATGTATTCTGCCCCAGGTGACCATTTCCCAGGTACATTAAATTTTATCTAATTTGTCATATCATACCAACCCTTCAGGTGTGTATCAATCCCACACAACCAGTATGATGCATGAAAGCTGAAAATAGATAAAGTGCATTATTCCACTATCATGTGCAGCCTTCAAAGGGTTGACACTCAAATCACTACATCCACACTGGATAGGTGTGGTGGGATGTTTTATGGCTCTCTACAGCATCCTGTGTCTGTGCCACTTCCTATTTGAATATACATTGTATTCCTTTTTGAAACAGGAAGGGTGGGGAATAGCATCTGGAATCTTCGACTGCTATGATGCATGAGTGCTGAGTCCAATCAATTGAAGACTGCAAACTTTAGTAATGCAGAGGGGGTGATGAAAACATTTATGTCCTGCCTAATTGGGGATTTGGACCATGGTACCAAGCAGGCTTTTTCAATGAAATCCTCCCCCCTCAAGAAGGGTGAATACCTCCCCCTCAAGGATGGTCACCATTTTTATGCCTTCAGGAGGGGTCAAAATCTCCCCCAACCCCCTACAAATGACCAACCCCTCATAGATAACCATCCCTTACCTGATTTTGTGAGAGGACCAGGAGCCATACATATAGGTTTATGATGGCCTGAGGGCATACATCACCTGCATGATTTATTGTGTACTTCCTAACCCAAAGATAAGACAAAGGGGTATGGCACTAAATCATTTATGCATTCTGTGTTAGCTGGCTCAAGCAAAAGAAAAATCTAAAGAAAAATAAAAATGTCAAGAGACAAAGGAAAACCAGATATTTTTCAGATAATATGTCTAGCTCTTTATTCTTTACAAGGCCAATTCGTGCATTAATGCATCATGCCCATTAGCCATCATGATGCACGAATGCAGCACTGTGAGTACCTTGTGAGGGCTATATTCATGCATCATGATGACCCTGGGGATTTGATACACTCCCTTAAGATGCTTATATGAAGTACTGGCATGCAGTCTCACCAGCAGTTCATTGAGCACCCCAAAATGGATTAAAGGCAAATCAATTATCATGACAAATGAAATTACCGAAAGTAGGCTGGCCATTTTATTGTATTAATTGTAATTTAACAGTCAACAGTTCTCAGAGTTTCCTACACTTCCTTCCCCAGAAAGTAAACTTGATTACAAAAAAGAAGTGCAGTTTTTCGGGATTCAAGGTGTATTCACTTCTCTTTTTTTGCCTCTGGCCACTGGGATATTTTGGTCCTAAATCGAACTCTTTCCTTTTGTTAAATCTTTTTACCTCTGGCCACCAAAATCTCAGCTTAAAAATGCTGTAATCTAAGTTATTATGATAACATGACCAAACTCACCAGTGCTACATCCATACATCATGCAGGCTATGTAGGGTTAATGATTATAAGGTCAGTGAAGTGCAGTCGCTTACTAGCATTGAATCACTTTGTTAAGCTTAGACCTAGAGCCATTGACAGCCTATAAGCGGCTAGCTAGAGTATACAGGCAAAGACATCATGTATAGATTCCATTCAGGTCTTTCTCGATAGGGTCTTTGAGGAGGTTCACTAGTGTTAATATAAGCATGTCACTGCATTCAAAATATACTACTTGACAAAATGGAAATGATAAGTCCCAATTCATATTTTAGAAAATCTTTTTAGAATGGCTATGTCTGTACTGTTTAGCTCAGTAGACTGAAAATATCTTTTGTGTTTGGCTTATGCCTCTGCATACTTTTCCTTTAGAGGTTTATGCAAATGGAACCTACAGTGCCTTGTATGCTGTCAAGGAGACCATGTCCTATTATACACCTGCAATGTGCTGGAATCCACCTCCAAGACTATAAAAAGGGCTGCTGTGTTAGACTCAGACAGCAGATCCTGATTCTCCACCCATCAACTCACACCAAACCTACTAGAATCATCATGAAGGCTGCCTGTGTCCTCCTTGCCCTTGCTCTGGTTGTTGCCATGGCTACCGCTGATGACAGTGGTGCATTTGATGGCAGCTACAGGAACTTTGGACGTGCTGGATATGCTGGTGCTGGATATGCTGGTGCTGGATATGCTGGTGCTAGATATGCTGGTGCTGGATATGCTGGTGCAGGATTCAATGGTGCCTACAATGGCAGGTTTGCTGGATTCCGTGGTGGCAACTATGGTAATTTCCGTGGATTTGGAAGGGTGTAAGTCTTTATTCTGTTGATATAGACTTTTGTGGGTTTTTTCATATGATCCTCCATTACAAGAGTGCAGGGTTAAGAGCAGTGTAGTGTGTCATGTTACCATGATTCACTTGATCCGTGTTGAGATAATCTCTGTTGGTACAGTTCACCACTGACACTGGTGAGTCATTCGCCAGAGCTGCATCGGTGTATCATGACAAAACTTTATACATAACCCACACTTAAACGGGTAAAGATAGGATTAGGGTAAAGCTTTATGATAATACACTGCTTATATACATCAACAAGAAAGAATTCCATTAAATGTGTATTTAAGCAGTTAAAACATCAACCTCTATATTTGTTTCTGCTATAGTAAGGGCCACTACTCTGAAGAACTGAATTATTCCACTCCAACTTAAACTTTCATGTTTGATATTGCTGTTCCCGCACTACATCTTACAATGTTTTCCCTTTCTCTACACCAACAGGTACTGAGCAGTAGAAGACTGAAATAAGATACACTGAAAATGAACTACACCTCAGATGAAACTTGCATGCAAAAACAATACAATTGTTGGGAAAATAAAAAAAAAATCTGAATATAAGAAAATGTGTTTTCCATCTTTAGTTCTAGGACCATCACTGTTGCCAAAAATCTTTTCTGCAGGCCCACATGGCCCATGTCTAGGGATTTTATGTAGACCATTAACATCTCACGGCACTAGTGTTTGCAATTTTGTCCTCTCATGCCACCTCCCATGGATCTCCACTCCTGCTTCATTCTGAGTTCATGAAAACATTAATATCATTTATTCTTATCTATTTAAACCTTGTAAAAGATAAAATGAATGTATAAGGATCTGAATTCCCTGGTTTTCAATTTGGGACTTCAGGGACTCAGGGGGCAGCTTTCCTTCTTTTCCCTGAGTTCTCGGTTTAAAAAAAAATAACCCTGACCTTAAAGAGCTTAACAATCACTTAACGGGTAGTGAGCGTGATACTTACAGTAACTGTAGCATCCCACTTACTTCTATTGTGGTAAATCAAAGACAAAATGAGCTTGATCAATGACAGAGGTCCTATTACAATGCCGTGATGTCTGATATATACCCACATTTAGGACATCTAGGGCAAAAGTTATTGGGTTATATTTCCTTTAACCATTCAAGGGCCATTAATACAGGAGTGCATTATATTCATCATAATGCAACTTTAACTGCTAGTGCGTCTGCGACTTCATTGGTGCATCAGTGCTTCATTAATGCATCATGACACCAGTACAGAAGTCTTTAGTGCCTTATAGTGCATTAGTGCATTATGCTGACCCCACCTGTTGTAGGGTCGTTACAAGCTCTCTCTAAGGGTCGGCATAATGCACTAACCTTGAATCTCATCAAAATTTTAATATGGCTTTCCTACGGTAAATGTTCCTATCAATTGATCAGGAAATGGGTAGTGGAAGCCTACATGAGTATATTTCATAACTTGATTTTGGGTCGTTTGAGGTGGTAATGTATCATTACTGTATGAGCGTTTGTGGTGACATTAATTTTGTACATTTTGACAACCAATAATATTATGTAAGATGCATCATCAACCTTTAAAACGTTTACTATAGACAACATTTTGGTATATTCTCTCTTTATTACAGGATGAATAAGACAGTCATAGGTTCTGTTTTCCACCCTCTCCCTCCCCCTCGGAATACAATATGCTTGTACTTCTTGCCATTTTCACGTGATCTTTTGATGACCCTGTCAAATTGAAAATGGCGACGTAAACAAGCCATGTAAAACATTTTAGATGATTGTTAACATGCCTAGATGATGTAAGCAGATAATATAGCCCTTCCCCAACCGTATAATAAATGTAAATTAACCACTCGTTACCCTGGAAAATTTTTGCATCGCGTTCCCCATAGTGGGACCTATGGCATCCCACTCAGCCATAAAATGTGCTCGACTCACCAATGTGTGTGTCACCAGAGCATTATCAACCCTCAAAGGGTAAACTGTTACGTGTCTGTATATTTGCCTCCTTTGTTCAATGGAGCAATCTATCACTTTTGGGAGGGGCACAGAAAATATCTGAATACACTGCTTAGTTGTATAAGCTGATTTCCCGACTCTCGGCAACAATTGCATCCACTGTTAAATCTCTGTAGTTTTCCTTGGGGAGTTGCATGGGGGTGTAAAGGGCAATTGATGGATATTGTGAAGGGGGGGGGGGGCAAGATATTGTCATCCTTTTTGATGAAAATGCCTGCATTACAACACACAATGGGGTTGGATAAGAAAAGATTGATTATTCTCATAGTTTTCACGCTAGGGAATGATAAAATCCTGGCGACGCCCTACTACCCTTAAGGGGCTGAAAGATCACTCAATAATGGGTAAGCAATGTGATACCTTAGAATCCCACCTACTTTTCTTGTTCCATGATTGTGGTAAATAAAAGACGTATTGACACTGATCAATGACACAGGTCCTATTATGCCGGAGTCATCTCCAACTACTGCCTTGTTCAGGACATCTAGCGCAAAAGCCACAAGGTTACTCTTTAAAAGAAAAGACAACCTTATTTTCATCACACTTAAAATTGGTAGGTTCTGTGTTGAATAAAGATAATGTGGCATACTTAGTGTCACCTCTTGTATTTTAAGCGCACGGAGCAGGCCTGTCTGATGCATTGTATGACGTCACAATTGGTCTAATGCATCACATTATTGACCGCAAAACACTTTTCAGCTACAAATAAATGCTACCCAGAAGTGCCCTTTTACACTACTTGCATATTCTCTTCGACATATAGCATGATGTAACCCACATGATCCATATTATGTAATATAATGATGATGCACACTATGATATCATAATTAAGGACATGATTGCAACAGCTTCGAAGCTTAATCAATGCACCATTTGGTGCATTTGAACCAATTGTGCAGCATATAAGCCTGCCTCCTGCCCCTATGCTACCACATGCGGTACTCAGTGTGTCAGAATATTTTTATTCAATATGATTACTCCCAAATGAGGGCATCATAAAAAAGGGGTGGTCTTTTCTTTTAAGGGCCACATTAGGTTTCAATGTGCTATGCCCCTTTGTCAATATCTTATAGCTCTATCCGCCTTGATATTGGAAATAGTATAGAGGTGCTAGAGGTCTTAGACTGGGAACATGTTGTCCCTTATATAGTGGGTTAATTAACACATGACATGATTAGCATATTGATTGCAATTAGAAACAGCGGGAACCTTACAGGTACCGCGCGGAAAATATTATACCACGATTTCTTGGTTACTCAGTGCTTTTTGGTGGCTATTCCCATACACATATCTGTCGATATTGCACACCCTATAGGCTGTAACATCAATTTTGTAAGGCGTGCGGTTATCTAAGGATAACCCGCACCCCATGCAGTTATCCAGGATAACCGCACGCCTCTCATGTCCTTCCATGTCATATGTTACATGTTAAAACCCATGATAGACTTGACCAGGGCAGGGCTCAAACCTGCAGCCTAAGATTCCTAGTCCAACTCCCTATGCAGTGCGCCACAGGGACTGACGAGAAATGCTCGGTTCGAACCACCTCTGGATATGATACAAAGCTGTGTGCGCTGTCACTGTCTGCTGCCGGGCGAGGAGGTGTATTATACACGAACATAACAGCGAGACGCAGCTTTTTTCGCCGTGTGCGCTTTCACTGTCCGCTGCCGGGCACAGAAGGAGGAGACGCGGTGGCCTAGCGGTTAGCGCTTTGTGCTCAGCCGTGAGAGGTCCGCGGATCACGTCCCGGTCTGGGTGCATCTTTTTTCGCCGTGTGCGCTGTCGCTATCCGCTGCCGGGCAAGGATTTGTATTATACACAAACAGAACAGCGAAAAGCATCTTTTTTCGCCGTGTGCACTGTCGCTGTCCGCTGCCGGGCGAGGAGGTGTATTATACACAAACATAACAGTGAGACACATTGAAACCTTTAGCCATGTGCCGCTGCCTGTCCCAGCCGAGATGGGCGCTGTCCCTGTCCGCTGCCGGGCGAGGAGGTGTATGTACCTGTGTACACACACAATGGCTGGCATTGAGTCCCGGGGAGGGGGAATAATTTTTGTTTTCAAATTGAATTTATTGGTATTCTATTGATTATTTATTGGTTTCGTGGTATAAAATAAGTAACCAATGGATAACTCATGACTCGTGTGTGTTAGCAAAGGCTAATAACACTCGGCCTATGGCCTCGTGTCATTATCCTTCACTAACACACACTCGTCATGAGTTATCCATTGGTTACTTGTTCACTAACCATCTTACATCACAGGCTTAGCACCTAATTGGTGGTTAAACATAATGTTACCGGTCGGTACTGATAAATACCTTTATAGTTATATTACCAGTCAATAAGATATATCAATAGAAACACATGTTAATTCATAGAACGGCAGGGCAGCGCGCAAGCTTGCCCGTTACACATGCAATATCGGTTAGGGAGTGTTCATTATCTTATGGCCGCGGGGGTTGGGTCTTCAGAGGGGGTTCATTTTTAGGGTATTCATTAGGGGGGTGCCTCGTTTTGGATCATTCATGCAAGGGAGGCACTTCATTTTTGGTGATCCTGTTGGGGCGGTGCTTTAGTTTTGGGTATTCATTTTGATCGGTGCTTTGCATATGGGTATTTACATTGAATGGGGTGAAGCTCTTGGACTTTCACCAAGGGCTGACAGTCAAATTTACAATTCTAAATTTTTATTTCTACTTAATGATATTTACATGTACACATCAATTTGGTTAATTAGAAATAAATATTGATAAGCCCTTGATCTCTCTTTTGTTATTCCATGGAACTTGATATATGTTACATGAAACAGTGTTTACAGTAGCTTAACCTGGTCTATCTAGAGCTAACACCAAAACCTGGGCACTGACCTGATCCACATTAATTTGGCAAAATCCGCAAGCATAGCTGTTGCTACAAATATCTTGCCTTAGTAGAGATATGGTACCAAGCGGGCTTTTTCAATAAAATATGATAAAACGAAATAGAAATTTGTTACACCTCCCTCTCAAACAGGATCAAACCCCCCTCAGCTGGGTTCAAAATCTCCCCGTGCCCCCTAACAAATGACCACCCCCATGAAATGACCAACCCTAACCTGATTTTGTGAGAGGACCAGGCACCAGACATACAGTTTTACGATGACCTGTGGGTATACATAACCTACATACATACTGCCTAACCAAAAGACAAGACATGGGAATCTGGCACTCTAGTGTTATGCGAGATTCTCTCTGTGTTAATTGTCTCGGGCAAAAAGAAAAAAGAAAGAAAAAAATAGAGTGTTTTTGGCCGTTGTCAAGAGAAAAAGAAAAAGCAGAGATGTTTCATTCAATTGACTTTGACTCTTTAAAGGCCACTGCCAATAGTGCATCAATGCATCACCACCTCTGGCCGCTGAGAATTTTCAATATTCTTGGGAAAAGAGTCTAAAAAATCGTCCATGGTCATGCCAACAGTTCTCAAACTTTCCTAAATCCACTTCCCCAAAAAGAATAATTGATTGCCAGAATTTGACACTGAATTGCCCGGAAAGTGAATTTGTGGGTATTCTAAGAGGATTTTGTGGGGGGGGGGGGGTTGCCTCTGGGCGCTTGAATTCTTTGATCCCAAAAAAACAACTTTTTATTCTTATTTTTACTTCTGGCTGCCAAAAGTATCAGTGAAGAGCAGTTGCTATTTTGCACTGCATCGTTTTCTTAAGAAGATCTACAAGTGAGGAGGTATACATGTGTTGAGTTACTTCATAATGTCAGCATTTCTATGTATTTAAAATGATGCTACTCCCTAAAATGTAAATAAAATGATAGGCCCCAATTCTTATTTTAGAAAACATTTTTTAAAATGACTTAGACAGTACAGTTTAGACAGGTTAGCTCAGTAGACTGAAAATATCTTTTTGTGTTGGGCCTATGCATCCACATACTATCCCATTAGAGGTTTATGCAAATGAAACCTACAGTGCCAGGTTTGTTGCCAAGGCAACCATGTCCTATTATACACCCACGATGTGCTGGAATCCACCTCCGGGACTATAAAAAGGCTGCTGTGGTCAACTCAGACATCAGATACTATTTCTCCACCCATCAACTCACACTAAACCTAGAGGAATCATCATGAAGGCTGCCTGTGTCCTCCTTGCCATTGCTCTGGTTGTTGCCATGGCTACCGCTGATGACAGTGGTGCCTTTGATGGCAGCTACATCAACTTTGGACGTTCTGGATATGCTGGTGCAGGGTATGCTGGTGCTGGGTATGCTGGTCCAGGATTCAATGGGGCATACAATGGAAGGTTTGCTGGTAGATTCCGTGGTGGCAACTATGGTAATTTCCGTGGATTCGGAAGAGCGTAAGTCTTTATGCTGTTAATATAGTGTTTGTGGCTTTCTCATATGATCTTCTATTATACCTACAATCTTGATGCATCATGCCATCTATAATCTTCTAACCATTTAAGGGACGCCAATGCATTAGTTTATCATGCCCATTAGCTGTCCTGATGCATGGATATGATGTACTTCATTGGAGCATCATGCTAACCCTCACAGAGTATATGAAATAACCTTAGTAATGATAACCAATGTAGGAAAATGTAGACCTTAAACAGGATTAAGAGTGGTGCAGTGATTTATGTTAACATCATTTAACCTTTAAATGACACTAAATGCAACAATGCACAGTGCCTATTGGTCGTCATGATGCAAGGATCCAGTCCAGCAGGGCATTTCAAAACGATATCTATTGCTATGGTTTTGAAATGCCCTCCTGGTGAGTTATTTGCCAGGACTAGCATCATGCCGACAAGGAGGGACAGCATGATACTCCAATGAGGTACTGGTGAGCAGTGTTTCTAGTACTTCATTGGTCCGCCATGACAGGCAATGGGGACAATTCACTGCTGCATCAGTGGCCCTTAAAGGGTTAACTTGAATCTAAAGTGTTGAGATACTCTTTGTCAGTACAATCACCAATGGCACTGGCGAGTTAATCACCAGTGCTGTATTGTTGTATCATGATAAGACTTTTCACATATTACAATGTTTTCTCTTTCTTTACACCAACAGGTACTAAGCTATGGAAGACTAAAATGAATACAGTGATAATAAAGTACACTTTGGATCAAAAATAATACCCCTGCTGGAGAAATTAAAATGAAATCTGACCATATCAACATGTGTTAGTTCCGAGACAATCAATGTTGCCGAAATCCATTTTTTCAATACAGGCCACATGACCTATAGATTATAATTATGTAAGCACTTCATGTAGCTCTTTGCCCTTGTACTGAAGCCCTGGTGAGTTTGCAACTGCTTCTTGACAACCAAAGGGTAATTGCTTAGTCTTAACCCAGATAGCCCTACTGTCCTACATGAAGGATGCCTATGTGACATCATGGGAAGAGGTCTATATCCACAAGTAAACTTAAACAGATATGGAAGTAAAATGTTACATCCTATAGTTCTACCAATCATACCAATCCACGTATACCACTGGGCAGTGCCAGTCGTCATCGAAGAGAAATATCCATTGGAAAGTACTAAGACAATGCAGTATCTGTTTTGGGCGTCTTTTTAAAAGACATTTACAGTGGCTACCTAGGGTTCTTCCATTGTCTTATAAAAAGTAAGGCCTATGCAGATCTTATTCTTTTGTTCTATTGAGGTTAAATAATCAGAATAATGTGAATTATTATACTTTAAAAATACAAAAATAAGTGGAATGAGTGTATCATCTTATATGAAACCAGCTAAGTCTGACCGCCATATTGTATGCAGTAATGCTGCCAATGCATTTTTCATTACAGTGGGTTGGGTCTATTATTTTGTGAGGAAAACAATAGGTAGGAAGTACGTACATCACTGAATGCATCAACATAGCTCAGTTATAAAAACGTATAAGCTTTTTTTTCTTATAACATTATCAAATATTGAACAAGTAATCAATGGATAATTCATGACAAGTGTGTGTTAGCTAACACACGAGTCATGAATTATCCATTGACTACTTATTTTATACCACGAAACCAATAAATAATCAATAGAATACCAATAAATTCAAGTTGAAAACAAAAATTATTCCCCCTCCCCGGGACTCGAAGCCAGCCATAGTGTGTGTACACAGGTACATACACCTCCTCGTTGCCCGGCAGCGGACAGCGACAGCGCCCGTCTCGGCGAGGCTTGGCAGCGGCACACGACGAAAAATAGTGTTTGTACACGATCGGTACATACACCTCGTCGGCCAGCAGTGGACAGCTAAAGCTTTAAATGCGTCTCGCGGTTATGTTTGTGTATAATACACCTGGCAGTGGACAGCGACAGCGCCCGTCATGGCTTGCTTTGAATGCGTCTCGCGGTTATAAATGTATGTACACGATCAGTACACACACCTCGGCACTCGGCTAGGCTTGGCTTTGTTTGAATGTGGCGAAAAAAGATGCACCCGGACCGTCTTAGACTAGATATACACCTAGTCACCCGGCAGCGGACAGCGACAGCGCACACGGCGAAAAAAGATGCGCCCAGACCGGGGCTCGACTTGTGTACCTCTGCCGGCTGAGCGCAAAGCGCTAACCACTAGGCCACGGCGTCACACACCTCAACGGTCGTCTCGGCTTGGCTTTGTTTGAATGCGTCCCACGGTTATGTATACACGATTGGTACACACACCTCGGTGCCCGGCTAGGCTTTCTTTGTTGGCGCAATGCATAGGGGGTTGGATTAGGGATCTGAGACTGCAGGTTAAACCCTGCCCAGGTCATAAGATTTCGTGGGTTTTAACATGTAACATATGACATGGAAGGACATGAGAGGCATGTGGGTTATCCATGGATAACCGCACGGCGTGCGGGTTATCCATGGATAACCGCATGGCGTGCGGGTTATCCATGGATAACCGCACGGCATGCGGGTTATCCATGGATAACCACACAGCGTGCGGGTTATCCATGGATAACTGCACACCTTCCAAAATTCATGCTACAGCATTCATGCTGTGCAATATCGACAGGTTTGTGCATGGGAATATCCAGCAAAAAGCACTGAGTAACCCAGAAATCGTAGTATAACAATTTCTAATGCCATTATGTGTTATGATGAAGATTGATATCCAGAACCATTCTATATGCCTCATTCAATCTCTCCTGTAATGATTTCTATAGTTGATAGGTATCTACCTTTTATAAGATAACAGTATGAGCCTCCCCCAGATTAGAGGTCGTCATCAGTTGTTTTTGACCATTGGTGCAGAAACAGACTGTGCTGCCCTCTTACAAGCCCTGCATCCGCTACTTTAAGTGATGGAAAACATCCCTGGACCTGGAGGATGTGCCATAAAACCTCGGAGGCGAAGCTAAGAGATAATGAGAGAATTTTAACCCTATTTACGTCTTTTTAGAGTGATATTTCTCCATCAATATGTTAAAATAGGTTTTGCAGCTTTTCACGGATTCAAACCCACACTGGTAAAGATAATATATAGACTACTCTGCATAAACTTCAGCCAATACCGATTTCAAGACAGAGCCCCACGGCCTAATGGTTAGAGCATCTGCCTCTAACACAAGTCCCGTTCTGCCCCAGTATGTGTTTACCTTACTTATAGAAAGATATTTTTCAAACCTGATTTTGTTGTGAGGCACAGTTTAGATCAAAATGTATATATAAAAAAATAGAAGTTTATCAATTGGAATCAGATGAAAAAAGAATTAAAGGATCAAATGGAATGCGAACCCATGTTCTGGTGATTTGAAGTCTCAGCTGCTATCCATTACACTATGGAGAACTGGGAACAATTGTGTGCAAACCATCTTTGATTTATTAGTAGGTGGTAAAATCACGGGTTCTGTGCTATAGGGCATGATTTACTGATTATACTGATGTAAGGGTGTCATGGATCCCAGAAGGCTGTCTGCTTTAGCTGGTTTCAAAGCAGATTAAATTGTTGTTTTGCTTAGTCCTAAGCATTTTAATAATCATTAGATGTTCAAACACTGCCCATGTCACCTGAGGTTTCATGGTGTAATGGTTAGGACATGGGACTTCAGATCGGCACTGCCTGGCGCATGGGTACCAATCCCATAGGGACTAACTTTTTCTGAAGAATAATTATTATGGTTAACTTTTGAAAATGACCTAGTTCATAAAATCTCCTGCTATACTTGGGCTAGTTCACAAACCTCCTCCTAGACCTGACCCAATTCACAAAACTTCCTGCCAGATCTGACCTAATTCATAATTCTACCTCCTGCTGGCTCACCTACTGTACAATTAGGACATAAACCTACAGTAGCAACAATGGGGTCCACGGCCAGGTGGAGTATAATGTATACAAACACTTAAAGAGTTAACTATACACCCAACATTTTGTTTGTTATACCCTGTCTATAAGGTGGGTCGCTACCATTGAATCAAAGATCCTAGATTTTCTTCATTTTTCTCCCAGAGTTACAAAAACCATCTAGAATAAGAATATGAAAAGAAAAGTAGGGGGTCCTGAGCTACTTTTTTTCTACAGATTTTTGAAAAATAAAAGTCTTTTAATCTTTACCTGAAAATTAGAGAAAATGTGTCTCAGATTTGAGTTTTTTTCTGTCATAAATATTTAATACAGAGATATGAAACCTTGCATGGTAAACAGTCTGATATCCTTATTTATTACGAATTTTTTATTTTAACTGCATAGCATGGAATTCTGGGTAAATTTCAAATTTTCTTCGTAAATTTTCTATTATTTCATAACAAAACAAATAAAATTCATATTTTCAACCATTAGATTTTTCTTAAACTTTATTAAAACATTGTAACAGATATAATTTGCTTTAAATTAAGAACAATTTTGGTATGGGGTCTCATGCATATATATTTGTAGTTTTGGTCATTTTAAATAAAATAAAAAAGTATTTTACATATTGATATAAATTCATATGCAAAGCACTGCATGATGGGTAAAATGTTTGAATTCTTGGCATAAATGTTTTTCATTATATGCCCTCGATCATGGTAAGCATCATGTCACTTCTACAGCATTGTCTACGTAATGTGAGGGCTATGATTATAAGGCCCAAATGAATGTTTGAGAATAATGGAAAAGTCCAGATGTAGATATGCCAAAATTTCAAAGTGCCATAGAATGCACAATTTTGAACAAAATGACTCAAGATTTTTTTGTGTGCACATTTAGGGCCTATACATGTATGTGCACACCAAAATGGTCTCATTCTGATGAAGATAACTTATATGCACAGGGACCTGCGCAGTAGGCCCAAATCCAATAGTATCGACCCACCTTAATAGAACAGACTACATCCGGTAAACTTGCTGTGTATTCTCTGTTCTCTAATGGAACAATCTAGTAGTATTACTAGTACTTATGGGATGGGCAATATGTAGAGACAATGCTAACTATAGCTCAGCAAGATATTGTCCCTTTGAGAGACTATATTATTATACATAATTTTATGAATGTAGATACCTGTGAAATGAACTAGGGCATCAGTGGCATTCTTAGAAGGGTAAGGGATGGTGGGGGATCTGCATTTATTTCTAGTATACATCCCATAGATCTAACTAAGGGGCCATCCATAAATGACGTCATGCAAAATTTGACCATTTTTGACCCCCCCCCTCTCCCCCTCGTCATGTTTTTTTTTTGTCAAATTTCTTTTACCCATGGAGTGATATCTTGATGGAATGAAGAGATCTACTAAAGATTATTTTTTTCTCTCACAAAGCCCATAAAATTGGGAATGGACCCTAAGCCACTCCTAAATAAAATGTTCCTTTTTTACCAAGGCATGAATAAAGTGACAAGTGGTGCCTTTTTAAATCATAAGGAGCAGGTAAGGGCTCGAAATCTATGCATCACAACAACTACTCCCAAATGACCATAATTTCTCTAGCCAGGGCGGTGATGAATCTTATGTAGGCGGTTGGCACTGCCAAAGAACAACAGCTAACTCCCACTGATACATATTGATCTGTCAGTGTGCGTCTCTGCCACAAACCCTTTTAAAGACCGCGTTTATTTCTGGTTTAGGTTTTGTTCCCTTCTTCCACAGAACATTCGTTGTATTTCTCAGCTACTACACTGGACGTCTTAGAATCGTCACCGTCATTTACACCATCACAGGTCTAAATCATCAAAATCGGCATAGGCGAGCCCAAGATTTGAACCAGAAGATTCCTTGTCAATGGCAACAGCAAGCCCATCGGATTATTATGTTTGAATTGGACTTCCTAGATCTCCTACTTCATAGCCCTCGCTTTGTTCAAGGAACTCCTGATAAGTCTCCATTCTGCTTCTGGTAAGTTAACCTCAGTCTTGGGATGCTGTGGTGTGGTCAAAATGTCTTCCAAACGCTTGAAGGACCCTTAAAGGGCTCAGACCTATGATATAGGGCTCAGTATTGAGGTCTGGACAGTGGATCCACCATTACTTGATCTGGGACCTGGCGAGATAAGCACTGATAACAGCCTGCATGATGGGTATCAGCTGTTACATAATGTACTCTAAAAACTCTGCAGTGAATAGAGGGAATTATCTCATTGGTTGATTATGTATCCCGGGTCAGCCCTATTCCGACCTAGCGTGATACATTATTGACCAATGAGAAAACCCTCATTCACGGCAGACTTTTCAGGGTGCATTACGTAACAACTATCAGTCCTTATCTCGCAAGGTATCAGCTTCAGCAGGGGTCGGCCCACGATGGAATCCGCTAACCAGGAATAGGACACAGACACAGTTGGAATAGAAACAAAGAAATGTTTGTAGAGTGACATCACAGAGCCCTGAGAGTTGAAGACATCCTGCGTTCCATCTCTCCCAGTTTGTCTTGCACTTGCGCAGTGGCACTTAGAGGCAGTCAATTGCCCTGACAACTGTCAGGTGTAAATAACCCCTAATAGGGTGTCATTAAAATGTCGCCTACACAGGCCAGGATCTCACAGGTAAAGTGTCTGCAAGATGTTTTAGTTTTACAGACATGTGAGGCAGGTATAAAAGAAGGGGTTAACGATGGAGCAGCGAAGGCTTATTGTTGGCATCAGGTGTGTTAGTCACACGCTTGGCTCCTACATAAAGGGGAACACTAGGGCTTCATAAAAAAATATCTAAGGTAAGGTTTTTACCTTCATAGATCTATATAAATCTGTTTAATGCTGCATTACATTCATGCTTTATGTATGATAGTCGTGGTCAAGTATGTAGCAGGCACTTATCAATTCCAATCCCCTCGCACTTCCGGCAATTATTTGAGACCAGCGCTTATTTGAATACTGCTTTAGTACCTGATGTCAGTACCCCCTACTCCTCCATACATGTTTTCCCTTTTTCTGTAATTACAATTTTGTATAGGCCTACACAATTGTATTCTAACTAGAAACTATGTAACCCTCACATGTTAGCCTCTATCTATAGATCAATACTGAGCATAACCCAATGCAAGTAATCATGTAATGCACACCACTTGAAAGATATCTGTTTGAGTTTGAAAATTCCTATTGATTGAACAATCATACACGAAGCTTTTCATGAAAAGCCAGAGGAGAAAGAAAAGAATCGTGACATAGCTTGTAAATAGTGACATTGAAAGAAGAAGAAAAATTTGTGTAACATGAGTGGCATAATGATTGATTTTTTTAAATTGTTTATTGTATCTCTCCAAATGAATATTGCGAATGAAATCGACACCATATATCCAAGTGTAGGTATATATCAACCTTGCACAATTATTTACAGAAAATAAAAATTGAAGTAGGACACAATATACAGTATCATACAAATATTGTAGGCTCAAAAATTGTGGACAATATACCCTCATAGGTGATAGATACATAGGATACATCAATTCACATTTATCAAATTTCATTCGCGCCATGAATTAGCCATAAACCTGCTGGCAGAATATTAGTAAGTACCGTAAATTCTCTGATATAAGCCGCACCCCTCATATAAGCCGCACCCCCGACTTTAGAGTGAGTTATAAGGTATATCTGGAGCTTGAAAATAGTAGGTTTAGTACTGTTCTATAATACCAAATGCCCTCCTATAAGCCACACCCCTTCTTTGGAGTGATCCTATAAGCCGCATTTTCATTTAGATTCTGGTATAGGCCGCGGCTTATACGATGAGAGAACTTATGGTAGTTATGAACATGCATAATATGCGACAGAGGACAAAAAGTGTCCTAGCGAGCATCGCTTCTCCTGGGGCCTGTTTCAAAACCTCTATCGGTAGACATATTAGGCAAATCTGTTTCCAAAGTTGCTGTATTTGCTTTTTGTGCTATATTTGATATTTTATTGTCTGCTATATCAAATTATGGCATAGTGCCTAATATCTCTCTAGCCAAAGTCAATCTGTTTCAGAATGGATTTAATGTCCCCAAAAGTTATATTAACTGAAATATTATATTTTTGCCTGTTTCAAAACTGGATTTCTATGTGCACCTCTGAGGTATATGTGGAATATATTGAAGAAATCAAAAATGTAATTCAGATGAAATTATCTATATGGGGGTAAGGTATATGTGTTACACATATATCAACCAGAATTCAGTGACTTAATATTTTTTAGCTCGGTAGTTATTCCAATTCATTATCAAAATGCCTATATAGATCTATTAGGGACATACTAGCATACATTTAGCCAATAGAGAATGTTAATGGTTTGAAGAAGCACTGTCAGAAGCTATGAGCTCAAATATACCCACATTTTGAAGCCTAACAGTGCCAGTTTCCTAATATATTAATCTGTTTCAAAAGTTGCTATCTCAGTATAGGAGAGATACACACCCTAATATAGGCGTTGCCCTATTTGTGTTATATTTAGTTCTGAAACAGATTGATATATTAGGATATTGACACTTTTAAATTAGTTATACTAAGTGCTAATAGCTCTACTAAATATCTATATGTTTTGAAACAGCCCCCCTGGCTGGACAGGCTTTTACATCGGCCGTGCATCTGTGTGCTATGTTCTTCTATATAGCTCTTTTAAAAATGTCCTTTGACTTAGTTTGTTGTACAGAAAGAGGTAGCTTGTCTCATAGGGAAATTCTTTTTGAAACAGCCCCCCTACAGGTCATGCATTCTATGATTCACACGACCACATTATAGAAACAGTTTGCTTTGAATACTACTTTCCACAGCCCACCATTCATTAGAACAAATATTCCAGGCTTAGCTGGTTATAACCATCGCTTTATAAATTATTCTGATCCCCAGTCAAGGACACTGAATCTTAAACTATGTTCTTCCCGAATAGAAACCTGTTATTACTGAAGCTGTAATATTTCGGGACACTTTTATAAGTTTGACTACGCCATTTGAAAAGAAATCAATCAGTTATTACCAGTAGGTTAATTATCCTACAGAATCACTGTCTGTGGTTAGGGTATGTCTGTGGTTAGAGTCCATTGCTCTTACACTCCAGCTCCTTGCCGGTTCAAAGGTAATTCCTATTTTGATCATTTGATACCCTTTAATGCATCAACCAGGGCTCCATTGATATAAACCAACATAGATGAAGGCCACCTGGAGTGGTACACCTGCTCCCCCATCAGGTGGTATGCCACCATAGCTACTAACCCATCAATAGGATATCCCACATCAATAAGAGTTCTATCTACTTTCCATATTTAGGGTGTTTCATAAAGTCATAAAGCCACAGTGCCCAGAGGTCTGTATCTCTCTTATCGTTATCTAAGAGTTGATGCCACAAAAGGGGGGTAGACCCAGCGGGCAACCCATAGGGGCATGGTCCTGCATGCAAGGGGTATGGCAGTATCTTCCTTCAGTTTGGATTGGGGCACGGACATATCTCTGACTTTATCAAAAGTTATATTAACTGAAATATTATATTTTTGCCTGTTTCAAAACTGGATTTCTATGTGCACCTCTGAGGTATATGTGGAATATATTGAAGAAATCAAAAATGTAATTCAGATGAAATTATCTATATGGGGGTAAGGTATATGTGTTACACATATATCAACCAGAATTCAGTGACTTAATATTTTTTAGCTCGGTAGTTATTCCAATTCATTATCAAAATGCCTATATAGATCTATTAGGGACATACTAGCATACATTTAGCCAATAGAGAATGTTAATGGTTTGAAGAAGCACTGTCAGAAGCTATGAGCTCAAATATACCCACATTTTGAAGCCTAACAGTGCCAGTTTCCTAATATATTAATCTGTTTCAAAAGTTGCTATCTCAGTATAGGAGAGATACACACCCTAATATAGGCGTTGCCCTATTTGTTATGATATACCATTTTATTATTCCATAAATTGTAACATATTTTGTATTAATCAAAGAAATATCTATGAAATTAATACATAGGTTGGTTCTAAGAGCTATAAGAGCGCTCAAACTTTACATAAGAGCGTTCATGCCCCACTGCACACCAGCCACAGTCAGTTAGACTGAGTTTATGACATCAAAAGGTCCGACCTAATGGTTCACTGCACAATATAATAAGAATAAGGGTCTCAGTGTGCGACCTCATGGTTCAATGCACAAATTAATAACTTGTAAGTGAATGCAACCGGCCGTCACGGGTGCCTGAGCACCGCTGACGCCGTCATGAGTGTCTGAGCACTCTAAGGACTGAACAATGGGTTACATAAGCACGACGCCATAACCTTCCGGTCGCTCTAGCGTCGCTCCTGAGCGACCTAGGTCAAATATCAAAAATTCTATGGAAAGCCCATAATTAGACGGTCAGAATGAGCCCAAGATCAAGGCTGAACTCCCAGTATTAAGGAAGTTACGCCATGGAGACTGAATCGACCTCCGAGTGAGCTACAGACAAACCGGCGGGAGTTACGCGCCTATCCAGCGGGCATTATAATCTTGGCACATTCAGCTCTGCGCATGCCCAAAATGGCGGTTATACAAGCATAAACGGCCGAGATATGAGGGTCTAAAGATGCAGAACCGACCGAGACAATGGGGGCCATAGCGGCGTCCATGGGGGTCCTTTGTCCCCCTGTGACACTTGAAAGGGTCCCCTCAAACAATTGTAGAGTTAGGCAGATGCTGCTGGCTCCAGTCAGTCTGGAGGTGCTTTTCCAAGATTTGCTACAAATAGCCTGTCTGCACCTCCAGGAAGACACATCACCAAGAACCGCTCTAGAGGTAACATCTCCAGTCATCTCCTGCTACCTGCTATACCACTGCACTATGGTGAAACTATGCTAGACAGGCATTGGTTTCCTACCATTAGTGGCCAGAGGCTATCTTCTTCAAGACTTCCACCAGAGGGTAAAGTTATCCATTATTACATTATTCCTCTAAGCAGCAGGTCAGGAGCTAGGTGTGGGAACCCACCTAGAAGTGTGCTGGACACTGTATTATTATTACCTCACAGGTGGAGTGGAACTGAACATTGTACTTTATAAATTACTGTATGTTTACTGTATGTGCAAACTACCTACATACTAACTACTGTATGATTGATATTTCTTACATGTTGCCTAAAGCTGAATAAACCAGTGACAACTGGAAATAACACTATTTATAAGAGCCTTGAGATAATTACACTTTATACCACTAGTCTTATGATATTTCTCATATGACAACTTGATCATGCCAATTACTAGTATGACAAAGTGGTGGAGAACATCCTACTAAGATCCCATCTCTCACAGGCTCATAAAAATTAAAGCTGGTAACACAACTAAGAACAATCATGCACACAGTAAATTAAAGCTGGTACCGCAACTAAGAACAATCATACACACAGTAAGACCCACTCCACCCACCCAGTGACCTTGACCTTGACACCATACCCACCAAGGTCACCAGTGAGATCTCCCACACGTCAGTGAGGTCTCCCACACGTCAGTGAGGTCTCCCACACGTCAGTGAGGTCTCCCACACGTCACTGAGGTCTCCCACACGTCATGGAGGTCTCCCACACGTCAGTGAGGTCTCCCACACGTCAGTGAGGTCTCCCACACGTCAGTGAGATCTCCCACACGTCAGAGAGGTCTCCCAAACGTCAGTGAGGTCTCCCAAACGTCAGTGAGGTCTCCCACACGTCAGTGAGGTCTCCCACACGTCAGTGAGGTCTCCCACACGTCAGTGAGGTCTCCGACACATCAGTGAGATCTCCCACACATCAGTGAGATCTCCCACACATCAATGAGATCTCTCACACATCAATGAGATCTCCCACACACCAGTGAGATCCCCCACACATCAATGAGATCTCCCACATATCAGTGAGATCTCCCACACATCAACGAGATCTCCCACATATCAATGAGATCTCCCACACGACAGTGAGATCTCCCCACATATCAGTGAGATCTCCCACACATCAATGAGATCTCCCGCACATCAATGAGATCTCCCACACGATCAGTGAGATCTCTCACACAACAGTAAGATCTCCCACACATCAGTGAGATCTCCCACACATCAATGAGATCTCCCACACGATCAGTGAGATCTCCCACATATCAGTGAGGTCTCCCACACGTCAGTGAGGTCTCCCATACATCAATGAGATCTCCCACACGACAGTGAGATCTCCCACATATCAGTGAGATCTCCCACATACCAGTGAGATCTCCCACATACCAGTGTGATCTCCAACATGTCAGTGATACCTACAACACACCAGTGATCCCACACCTTCCACCATGGCCGACGCTGATGAAGGTCCTCAACCCAATCAGGCGGCTGAGAAGATAAGGGCCTATGAGAAGACCATCCAAGATGCAGTTACTGCCCTAGAAGCAAACAGAGCCCAACAAGATGCTCATGCCCTTGCCTCAAAGGAAAGGGAGAGGATCCTCAGTCAACAATTGGATGACCATCGGAAGGCCCTAGAACAGGCACAACAACAGATCGCAGATCTCATGAAGATGGTATCATCCCAGACCTCACAGCCTCCCACACCCACCACCACACCTATTGTCACACCATCCGCCTCTGGATCCAAGGAGGATGTCATGATCTCCATGATGTCCAACATGACCAGGATCCTAGACAGACAACAACACGACGACAGGAAGATCAGGCAACACGAGGTAACCAAACCCAAAACTTTTTCTCACCCATCACCACTCATGTCAACAGCACTATTTATTGATCACAAATTCCCAGAGTATCTGAAGGACAGGTACAAATTAACAGACAGTGACACCATGGTAACATATTTACCCAAGTACCTTGAAGGACAAGCATTGGCTTGGTTTGAAACCTTCAAGGAAAGTGCCACACCTGATAAGTTGACATGGTCCAATGTAGTACATGAACTAAAAGAGTATTTTGCTACTCAAGACAATATTATCTCCAGAACTGCACTCCGTGCACAAGAGATAGATGAACCTGTATCTGATTATGCAATGTTTCTCAGAAAAGCGTGTAATGCCCAATGCCTAAAGGACGACACCTTATTTAAAGCATTCACCCAAGGCATGAGGCCCTGGATCTCTGTAGCTCTTGAAAACAAGAAAATAGACTCTTTTAACCAAGCCCTAGACCTAGCCTTAGAGGTTGAGACCCAAGAAAGATCTAGGAAAACAAGGGATGCAGAGTCTAACCCACAGCCTACTAAGAAAAAGGTCCAGGAAATCAGCACTAGTTCAGATGAAGATGTTAACCTAATGTCTAGTGCCCATGTAAGGCAACAGGAAGCTAAGGTTGCATCAAGAGACCCTACCGGTAGATACAGAGGAAATAACTATGACCCCAACTACCAATCCAATAGAGGTAGAGGTAGAGGGGGCAACAACAACAACCGGGGGGGTCACAACAGTAGGAAAGACAACAGCTCTTCCAACTCCAACAATGGTAACTCTTCATACAGTGATAGGAGAGACAGAACCCCAAGTAATGGCAGATCCTATAATAATCAAGGATCCAACAGTAGGAGCCAGAGTCCACATAGGAACTACAACTCTGGATCCTACAACAACAGTGGATCCTACAACAACAGCCAGGGGTCAAACAACTCTGGATCCTATAGTCAAGGATCCAACAGTAGGGGCCAGAGTCCACATAGGAACTACAACAGTGGATCCTACAACAACAATGGCGCCTACAACAACCAGAGATCCAACAACTCCGGTCAATACAGCAACTCTGGTCAATATAACCAGGGTTCCAACCCACGCCAGGAGGATTACAAACCTAACACAAGAGGTTACCAGGGGAACCAACAAAGTAACCCCCAAATACCACCTCATGTGATGGATCAAATCTCCAAGCTCCTGGTGGCAAGCATCTCAACCACCCCACAGAACCAGGAAAACTAGGATGTCACAGTGCCGATGGGCCAGTGCACTGTGACACCCCAAATACAAACAATCAATCAGGATTAACAAAGATCCAACCAGAGACAATTGCTAGTGCCAATCTACCATCTAACAGACAGAGACGTCCATCAGTGATACACATCACCCCACCAGATTCATCATCAAAGGATACAGGTGAGAGTACCAAGCTTTCTATTGTACTTCTTCAAAATGGCTGTATCAATGCAAATCTATATGATGTTTCAGATGTACAATGTTTGGTTGATACAGGTGCTACTATCACCTGTGTCAGACAATCATTCCTCATGGATCTCCAAAAGAGATTCCATATCCAACTGAGGAAATCTAAAATCAACATCCACTTGGCAGATGGATCGGTGTGTCATGTTAGACATTCAGCTATGCTGAACTTTAGAATCCAAGGTGTCAGATTCCAATACCAATTTGCTGTAATACCCAACCTCACACAGCCCATTGTTCTCGGCACAGATTTCTTAAGCACTACAAAATCTCAAATTGAATTTAATGTTGATCCTGAACAAATTCTCAAACCCATTAGGGCAGTGAGGGATTTTACCATCCCTCCATTCTCTGAACTTGCAGTATTGGGTAAGGTCACATCTACTCAATCACTGCAAGGGAAAACTGGAGTAGTAGATAACCTCCAAAGAAATAACAATGCCCCATACCTAGTTCAAAGGGCAGCAGTAACCCCCAGGGAAAATAACAAACATCCCCTAGTGTTACTCAACACCAGCAGGCGCCCACATAAAATCAAAAAGGGTGCCATCATAGCTCTATTTCAGGAAGTCAAGGAATCTGATTTAGAAAAACCTCAGCAGGTGTCAGACACAACCCCACACACTGATCAATCCATCTCAGCCATACGGCCTGAGGATGTAACTCAATTCAGTGACACAGACTCAGACTGTGAGTCCACATATGCCGACCCTGAACCCAACTCAATCAGACTCTCTGAAATAGCTGCTATACATAGTGAGGCACATGACCTCGAGCCAGAATTGGAAGAGAATGTTCCACCAAAATCTGTGCTCACATCCAAAGATCAGCATGATAGATTAAAATCACTGCTGACCAAGTATGATGATGTATTTGTAGGAAAAGATGGAGACATTGGTGCCACACACCTGTATACACACTCAATACATGTAAAACCTGAGGCAGTACCATGTCATTTCCTACCATATAGACAAACACCAGAAAAACAGGCCGCAATAGGGGAAGAGTGTGAAAGGCTAGTGCAACAGGGCATTCTAAGAGAATGTGCTGAGGGCCCCTGGGCCTCCAGATCCTTTTTAGTACAAAAATCATCGGGAGGCCATCGGCTCGTCACAGATTTTCGTTATTTGAACCAGAACACGATAAATCAAGCCTTATCTACACCCCGAGCCGATGACACTCTAGACATGATAGGGTCACTCAGACCAAGAGTATTCAGTAAGCTAGATGCCCAACAGGGATTTTTTCAAATTCCTATAAGACAGGAGGATCAGCATAAAACCGCATTCATAGCAAATGACAAAAAATATGTCTATGAAAGGATGCCGATGGGTTTAGCGACGGCACCGGCGGGATTCTGCCATCTAGTCACATTAATTCTGAACAAACTCAAGTACAAATGTGCCCTACCATACCTAGATGACATATTGGTATTATCACCATCAATCGAACAACACTTCCATGACCTGGAAGATGTGTTCAACAGCCTAAGAGTTGGTAAACTCAAACTGAAGAAATCAAAATGTGAATACTTCATAGACAGAATAGACTTCTTGGGAATGAGAGTGACACCCATGGGACTGCAACCATCTCCCACAAAGGTGGAATCAATCAAAACCTTCCCAACACCAAAATCAGTCAAAAATGTCAGATCCTTCACAGGCCTATGCCAATACTTCAAAAAGTTTATCAAAGGTTATGCCCAAATTGCTAGACCATTATATGATCTACAGACACATCTCAAAGCATTTGTCTGGACAGAAGAGGCAGATAATGCTTTCAAAACATTAAAGCATGCCCTCTGTACCAATGCTCTTCTCAGATATCCAAACTATGAGAAAGAGTTCAGTTTGGCAACTGATGCTTCCAATGTGAGTTTAGGAGCTGTACTCTCACAGAGAGATAATGAAGGAGTGCTCAGACCAGTAGCCTTTGCAGGTAGAACCCTCTCAAAACATGAGAGAAATTACAATACCACAGAGAGAGAACTACTGGGAGTAGTGTATGGAGTATTACACTTCAGACACTATCTAGAGACTAGACACTTCCAATTATACACAGACCATGCAGCCCTAATCCCACTACTAACCAATACAGGACTCACACATAGATGGGCCAGATGGGCTCTAGACATACAACAATTTTCATTCACCATCCAACATGTGAAAGGTGATGATAACACACCACCAGATGCTATGTCTAGAAGAGAATACCCAGATTCTGGACCCATGACTAACCCTCCACCCCCACCAAGGAGAGTTAGAGCAGCCAGTAGAACCAAGTTTGCAAAAGTAACAAAGAAAGTACCATTCAAAAGGGATGATCCACCCAACACCATTGAAAGGCCAGAGACACCCATTAGGGGTATCTTGAAGCAATCTACACACTATGTGTTTTGCCACTGTGAGAGAGAATACTCACAACTCTTTCCAGATAATGACTTCGAGCCTATTGAATTCTCATCACTCAATCAGATAGTGAAGGCAACTCCTAAGGAGCCACCCTTCACCCCACCTGACTCAGATGATGAAGATCCAGAAGACACAATATATGCTATTACTCAAGCAACTTCTAAATCAGTCAGATTCTTTGAACCAATGCAGGGAGAGGAAACAGCAAACCATTTGTGTCCTATGACCACACGCTCAAAGACTAGAGAAATGATTCAGGAGGGCACACCAAAACCCCCCACACAATCACAAACTATTCTAAATGAGAAAAAGGTCACAGGAAACAAACCTATCAAAACCCCACCTGCCAGGAAAAATGTCACAAAAGACACTGCATCTACTAAATCAAAGAACTCTGAGACAAAGAAGATTGACAAAAAGCAAATTGTGCCTTTAAAGAAAAAGGTTGCCACTCCCATCAAGGCGAGAATAGGCCCTCCAAAGGAGCCTACACACCATAACAAGAGTGACACACCCCAACAAAATGCACAAGATAGGCCAATAGTCGATGAAAAAGAAAAAGAAAGAGACAGAATAAAACAACATGTGCTAGATATAAATCAACTACTGGATCAGATTCCCGACACATCCATCTCAGGTACAAACCTTGGCTTGGAACAAAGGAAAGACAAGGACCTATTACCCCTCATACAGTATCTTGAGGATGGAACCTTGCCTGCACCAAAAGCACAAGGAAATAGAATCATCAACCAAGGCCAGACATACACCTTGGTAAATGGTACATTAGTCCATATATGCCCCATAAATTGGAGAAAGACCAATACTGTACCACTTCAAATTGTTATACCACAGCAATGGGTAACAAGTACACTACAGTATTTCCATGACTCACCTACCGGCGGCCATCTTGGTTCAAGTAGGATGCTGTCAGCACTCCGACCTAGGGTATATTGGAAGTCTATGCTAGCAGACACAACAAAATATGTTTCCACCTGCCACACATGCCTCACAGCAAAAAGGCAAGTACACTCACACAAAACACCAATGACAGTGAGAGAGTACATGACTTCACCAATGAAGTTCCTAAACCTAGACGCGGTGGGACCACTTCCCACAACTGCCAGGGGAAACAAACATATACAAGTCTGCATAGATTATGCTACCAGATATGCAACAGCTTGGGCTACTACTGACTTAAAAGCTGAGACAACAGCAGCAGAGTTCTACAAGAATATAATTTGTCATCATGGAACACCAGCCACTCTTCAAACAGACAATGGGACATGTTATACAGGTGCAAAGTTCACAAAGTTAACTAAACACCTCAAGATCAAACATAAATTCTCCTCACCATACAGGCCACAATCAAATGGGCTTGTAGAGAGATTCAATGCTAGCATAGGCACAGCACTCAGAGCATTCTGCTCAAAGCACCAAAACAATTGGGATTCATTTATTGAACCCATAACCTTTGCATTAAACAACACTGAATCCCAAACCACAGGATTCACCCCTTTCTTCCTACTCCATGGAAGAAACCCAGCCACCCCAATGGACTTAGGGCTGGGAATACAGGAAGACATATCCACAGTAGCAGACCATGTAGCTAACATGATAACAAATCAAGATACCTCTAGGAGGAAAGCTATAGAAAGGGTCGCCAAGCTACAAAAGGAAAGAAAGGATAGATATGATAAGAAACTTACACCACAGGAAATCAAGGTCACCGACATGGTGTACCTAAACATACCAAGAATCCTGACCAATACAGAGTGTAAGAAACTTCAACCCCTTTTTATGGGACCATATGTTGTAGTAGATAGACCTAGTTTGACAAGTGCCAAACTCAAAAACTTGGACACCAATCTATTGGTGGCCAGACCAGTGCACATAGACAGACTGAAAAAGGTTGTGGCTGTCAGAAACAATGAATTTGCACACAGGCTTATTCCACATGAGGCCAAATACTACAGCAAAATTGTAAGGAACAAAAATGATATCACCCTTACAAGAGAAACCACAGGCATAGGCCCTATCAAGCCTAGGCCTGCACACCACATACTAAGAAAGACATCTAGGTGTGGTGCAGTTTCAAGAAATTAGAAACAAGATTGAGATACCAAAGTCATAAGATTTTCAAAATGTATTACAAATTCTCTTCATCCACACATAAGACATGTGTGACTGATAATGAATTACTATGTATATAAAGCCAATCAAATTTGTAAATATATCAGTAGGTTATTGCCTCTGAAAGGGTCAAAGACTGGGACCCCCCAAGTAAAGCAGACATGAAGTCTAAGAAGAGTAAGGGTAACACAATGGAGTGTCTAAAGCCTAATCCCCACATGAAAGAGCGCGCTATGCCAACACAGCAGTCTATAGAGATCAATTGACCTTATAAGCTACCCTCAGACAACTGTCTAGACGGTCATGAATGGCTGTCCTGGATGACAGGAGGAGCTAATTACCAGTACACAGACTACACAATAGACCCCACAGTTAGCAGACACTGGAGATTAATGCATTGTCTCCAGAGAAACAATACCAGGCCCACAATGGATGTGGGTAGGGTAGGCTACATAAGAAGCACTGTGGACCATAGCCCACCATCAGTCTTCATCCAGCTGCAGTCTGGAACACAAGTCTACAGGACCCCACTTGGGAATTAGCCAGCCCACTTCTCCATTAGGAGAGACTGCACTAGGATAAAGAACACACCTACTTCACCTTCAACCTGACCTTACCATTACTGGTCAACCTCTATAGACTCACCGGACATATTGCCAAGACAGCTCAATCTTGCAAAGGTACAGTTTGAACCACTTCATTTAAAGTGTTACACCATACACTTAGACTTTACCAGCACCAAATCACTACAAATTTGACAAGACTTTAAACAGCAAACTTGCTTTACACAAGCACCATGGGGAGACTGAGAGTTTCACCCATACTGCTAACTATGCTGTTATTATATACTATAAAACCACTTACTGCAGGCTATACACCTATGGTGAGACAAAACATAGGAGTAGTATTCAAACCTAGCCCTCAACCATTGGTCAATGGACATACAACCACAACACTGTTGTTAGCTATTCCCTACAAGATACCTCGGGCACCCGTTACCCAAGGATCCATAAGGGATAGAATACTCCATTTGACCACTCCTACTCTACAAGATCATACCTCTGGCCAAATTATCCAACAAGCTAAGGAGCTAGACACCTTGCTGGAAATTGCAGACAAGGAGATAAATGAAACACTAGCCTCCGTCAAATTGTTCTTATCCAACCCCATAAACACATTGGAGAAGGCCAAAAGAGAGGCCATACTGGGTTTTCTAGCACCCCTGTTTCGCGGTGTGCTAGGTCTAGCCACAGTAGAAGATGTAAACCAAGTAATGGGACAGCTCAAGAACATAGATGAAATACTAAGAAAATTTGCTAAACAAGATCAGGAAGCAGCTAATCTCATTGAAAAGATCACAGACAGACAAGATAAGTTTGTCAAAGCATACATCCAAGATAAGAAGGTACTGGACAGCACAATCAACACCATAGGTGACACCGTCAACCTGTGGGCCTCTAACATGTCCAGGTCACTTGACTCATATTCAAGGCACGAGAAAACTCAAAGGGAGAAAATGCAAGTATTAAATGATGCATTAATTATCATAGCAGCAAGAATGAATACAGTTCAATCACTGCAAAGGACAAATGCAGCCCTGAGGATGCTATCATCAGGGATCCTAACCCCTGATATAGTACCACCCTCAGACCTCGCTAGATACCTAGTTGACATTAATAACAAACTTAGGATTACACACCCTGGAGCACAAGTCGCAATTAATGACTTAGATTTCTATTATTCACAGAAGCTGACCTCATACACTTACTCAGCTCACCATATATATATTCATCTGGACATTATAATTCAATCTACCACCTCAACCTTCAAACTGTACCAAATGATTACATCACCCATGCCTATAGACACACAGGAGACCCCCACCAGAGGAGTCACCAAACTACAAACCACAACTGAGTTTCTAGCAGTATCTTACGATGAATCATTATTTATCGAATTGGACTCAGCAGATATGCAGGCATGTGAAGGTACTACAGTAAAGGTATGCAGAGATGTAAATGGTAGAATCTATAAACACAGGCCTACATGCCCTGTAGCCATTTTTACTAACCAGGCTCAACAGATTAAGGAACATTGCAAGTTTACAGTTTCACCACTGCAAGCACCTACCACCCATGCTATTTCCATTACTGAAGATGAGTATCTGGTCACTACTAATGAACCCCATTACTTTATCAACTGCCATGGTAAAACGTCTGAAACTCGGAAGGCCCAGTCCTACTCAATCATAGGTGTACCCTGTGGGTGCACGATCAGTGTAGGAGAATTTTCTCTTCCAAACACAAGGTTGCCCTGTAACTCAACCTTATCATTTCATTACATTCTCAAGACAATTAATTTACCATTCATGGCAGCACTTAACAAAATTTCTGAAACCAAACCAGATGAAAGAGAGAATCTTCCAAATTTCCCAGTAGTAAACCTTTCTAGAACCTTAGAAAAACTACAGGAAAATCCAATCATGGATGATATTACTCAACTAAATCTAGAGCCCTTTGCCAAAACATTATTAAAAGATGCCTCCAACCTTGATAGGGCAATGGAAACACGCTACGTAGAGTCACACCTACGTCGAGTTACAGAGCATCCAATCTTCCAAAGCTTAGGACTCATTCTAGGGATATCAGCTCACATTTTTTTATAGTATACATACTACTCAAACTGTACAGACTAGGAGGGACTGTAGCCTACCTGCCTACAGCCAAAGCATTCAGACTAGTCACCGAGCTGCCCCTACACAAATTGCTCCCAGATAAGAATCCTACCAAATTAACCCCTACAGAGGAAACCCACACCCCTTTCCTCACAATTCAGGAAACCCACACCCTGATAATTGCTATATTATTCACCCTGACCATCTACTCAGCCTACAGAATAATGAAGTACCTTAAGAAATTTGCACAGACACACTGTGGCAAGAAAAATGTGGCCAAGCGCACAAATCCCACAATATATTTTAAAATATATTGCGGAGACTCAAACTTCGCGCTACCCTTGAGGCCAATACCACATGAATTTGATGAGATTAAATCAGCAGCTGCCCCTACCTATAAGGATATAGTGGTTAAAACCTTCCCACTACCTAAGGCTATATTTACCTGGAATGGACCAGCAGTTATAACAACACAGAGAGGAGAATTTGCTTATCACCTCCCTCGGGTGATACACCTACCTTGGCGCACTAGGTTCAGTACCATACCAGCCCTTAAAAACAAAGGACTGTACTACTCCATGCTTCTCCAGAATGATTGTGGCACCAGCCCGGTGACCATGACAGCACTGGAAAATACAACAGATATAATTATTGACGAACACCAGGAGGAGACCGCAAGGTCAAACATGCAGGCTATTGCTAATTTTCTAAACCACCAGCCCTCCCCGGTGACTGTGGAAACAGCCTAGGCTGCACACAGCCTAGACTGCCCCCAGTCCACCACCAGGAGATACTGAGATGACACATCTCACACATGACACACACCTCCACTGTCAATGAAATTATCAAAGTATTGAAAAATTGATTTAGAAAAAAAATATACACAGCCACTTGTTGATGTATAATATGAAAATCTATGGTATTCTCACAAAATCGATGATTAATGCGCGCATATACGCGCAAAATTGCGAAATTGCAAATTACAAATTGTAAATTGTACAAATCTAACATTAATATACATGAATGCAGGTAGATAACTAAGACAGTCCTTGTACCCACTAGCACTTGTATACTATACCAAGGTTTACTTAAGGTAACACACTTTAGGTATCCAAGAAAATTGTTGGAAAAATGAAAAAAAAAAAAAAAAAAAAAAAATTGTTGAGAAAATTGTTGACATAAAACATGTTTACTTAAGATACTCACCAAATAAATCTCTTTCAGGGACACATACTCAAAAGGCTAGGGGAATAGTCAATTAAGCAGCGGCCCACTGCCGAAATTGCCAATTAATACACCCATATAGCAAAATCAATGAGTAACTCAGAGACAAACAAGCCTATTGTACATGAAGTACTTTGTTTTTCCGGCCCTCGGAAAAATTTGTCTCAAATCCCATAAAATTGAAAAGTGTAATCTAGATTGTACGTTTGTACCCAATTTGCACACTAATTGTATATTTGCACACCAGATTGTATGCTTGTACCCAATTTGCACACTAAAATTGTATATTTGCACACCAGATTGTACGCTCGTACCCAATTTGCACACTAAAATTGTATGTTTGCACACTAGATTGTAAGTTGTATCCAATTTACATTTGATTTATATGTTGCACATTATACTGTATGTCTGTACCCAATTCATACACTGAAGTCAGATTTTTAGAAAATCAACATTTCTATGTGTATCCAAGCTGTACGCAAAATTATATTTGTACATACAGAAACTATCAATTGAACGCAAAATTATACACTGGCAGACTAAAATTGCCAAATGCACACGAAATTATATATTTGCACACTAAAATTGCCAAATATACGCGAAAATTATATATTTGCACACTCAAATTGCCAAATGTACGCGAAATTATATATTTGCATACTAAAATTGCCAAATATACGCGAAAATTATATATTTGCACACTTAAATTGCCAAATGTACGCAAAAATTATATATTTGCATACTGAAATTGTCAATTGAACGCAATTACACGCGAAATTGTAAATTTGCACACTGAAATTGTCATTTATGTTCAATTTGCACGCTAAATTGAATATTAAATGCCAAAATTGCACACTATTTGCCAAATTGTATGGTGTACATAAAAATGGAAAATTGTACCCAAAATTGATGTTACATAAGCAAATAAGCTCTGGTATAGTAAGATATAGAAACTCGGAAATGTACTTATACCCAGGAGAAAATTGTTTATACTGACAAAGCTCTACCACAAAATTGCATTTGAAGCACTCCCCATCACTTCAAATCCTCTTACAAAACAGTATATAACTCCAAAAATAAGGTAAAAATTGTATAAATTGTACATTCCCTCGGCGAAATGACGGAGTTTCGCATTCTTTCGGGGGAGAGGGAGTATTCTATGATATACCATTTTATTATTCCATAAATTGTAACATATTTTGTATTAATCAAAGAAATATCTATGAAATTAATACATAGGTTGGTTCTAAGAGCTATAAGAGCGCTCAAACTTTACATAAGAGCGTTCATGCCCCACTGCACACCAGCCACAGTCAGTTAGACTGAGTTTATGACATCAAAAGGTCCGACCTAATGGTTCACTGCACAATATAATAAGAATAAGGGTCTCAGTGTGCGACCTCATGGTTCAATGCACAAATTAATAACTTGTAAGTGAATGCAACCGGCCGTCACGGGTGCCTGAGCACCGCTGACGCCGTCATGAGTGTCTGAGCACTCTAAGGACTGAACAATGGGTTACATAAGCACGACGCCATAACCTTCCGGTCGCTCTAGCGTCGCTCCTGAGCAACCTAGGTCAAATATCAAAAATTCTATGGAAAGCCCATAATTAGACGGTCAGAATGAGCCCAAGATCAAGGCTGAACTCCCAGTATTAAGGAAGTTACGCCATGGAGACTGAATCGACCTCCGAGTGAGCTACAGACAAACCGGCGGGAGTTACGCGCCTATCCAGCGGGCATTATAATCTTGGCACATTCAGCTCTGCGCATGCCCAAAATGGCGGTTATACAAGCATAAACGGCCGAGATATGAGGGTCTAAAGATGCAGAACCGACCGAGACAATGGGGGCCATAGCGGCGTCCATGGGGGTCCTTTGTCCCCCTGTGACACTTGAAAGGGTCCCCTCAAACAATTGTAGAGTTAGGCAGATGCTGCTGGCTCCAGTCAGTCTGGAGGTGCTTTTCCAAGATTTGCTACAAATAGCCTGTCTGCACCTCCAGGAAGACACATCACCAAGAACCGCTCTAGAGGTAACATCTCCAGTCATCTCCTGCTACCTGCTATACCACTGCACTATGGTGAAACTATGCTAGACAGGCATTGGTTTCCTACCATTAGTGGCCAGAGGCTATCTTCTTCAAGACTTCCACCAGAGGGTAAAGTTATCCATTATTACATTATTCCTCTAAGCAGCAGGTCAGGAGCTAGGTGTGGGAACCCACCTAGAAGTGTGCTGGACACTGTATTATTATTACCTCACAGGTGGAGTGGAACTGAACATTGTACTTTATAAATTACTGTATGTTTACTGTATGTGCAAACTACCTACATACTAACTACTGTATGATTGATATTTCTTACATGTTGCCTAAAGCTGAATAAACCAGTGACAACTGGAAATAACACTATTTATAAGAGCCTTGAGATAATTACACTTTATACCACTAGTCTTATGATATTTCTCATATGACAACTTGATCATGCCAATTACTAGTATGACATTGTGTTATATTTAGTTCTGAAACAGATTGATATATTAGGATATTGACACTTTTAAATTAGTTATACTAAGTGCTAATAGCTCTACTAAATATCTATATGTTTTGAAACAGCCCCCTGGCTGGACAGGCTTTTACATCGGCCGTGCATCTGTGTGCTATGTTCTTCTATATAGCTCTTTTAAAAATGTCCTTTGACTTAGTTTGTTGTACAGAAAGAGGTAGCTTGTCTCATAGGGAAATTCTTCTATGAATAGGGGACTTCATGTGCATTGTGGACCCTAGAAATCTAGACGGAAACTTAAATTTACCATCTGATCTTGTACATCTGGCTTTCATGAGGTGTGTTAATTTTGTTGTTTTTCTCCTTATGAGGCAAGCTAAAAGCTCCTTGTGGATAAGTCATGTATCTCGTATTTCTAAGTACAATAAGTAAGCTGATATGCTATTTTGCCTTTGCAATGGAATCACTGCATAGGATATAGATGTTGGAAACCAGTATAACTGCAAGGGCAGAGGAGAGGTGCATTTCATAATCAAGTTAGGGATATCAAGTATTATCTAACTATCTGAGCCTCAACAGTGCTTTTTTGCTCATAACCCCAGTTCCTTATCCAGCCATAACGCACTCTGAGACCTTTTCTTCGTCTTCAAGAGGCTGCTAGTTTCAATCTGGACATGTTAATAAATTGGAGAAGTATACAATGTCAACTCCTCCATACGTTTCCTGTTAAAACCGTTTAGGTTCAACGGGGAATCGATCCCGGGCCGCCGTGGCAGGAGACGAGCTCGCTGTCCACTATACCAAGCCGACCGGTGATAGAACTGAATCTACATCCAGTATTTGAAAAATTTTTCCCACATACCTGATGTTTGCAGACCTCGTTAGCATAGATTTCAATGGAGCCTAACGATGTTTTCACAGGAAAACATCGTTAGATATCCTATAAGAACATGCCATGCCTAATTTCTCCATTTTGTTCGAAATAAATAAGAATCCATTGATTTTCCACATCGATACGTGTCGGGACCCCCCCCCGTCCGGCCATTCCTTGCTCGATGCGTGGCTGACCTAGTTTTTACATCCGGGCACCTCCCCGCTATGTCAACAAGATGAAATGGCCGTGTACCGGGCCGTGTGCATTGGATCGGCATGGAAAATCAATGGATTCTTATTTATTTTGAAGAAAATGGAGACAAAATGTATGCGAACACCAACTAGAGATCGTATATTTGGTGCTGCTAGAATAACAGGGCTTGACATCCTTGGATTATACCCGAAAAATCATTGGAAATACGAGGGTTTGACGGGTGGACTAAAAACAATGGCTACGCTGGCTTGTCAAACCGTGCAGATCGGATGCACTTACAAAATATCTTCTCATGGATTAATTCTGGGGTTATAAGGTAAGAAATTGATACAAAATGGAGAAATATGTTCGATAAACGCTTTAATCAAGTTATGATAGAGCACTTGTGGGTCTATGGTTCAATATTCCACTCCCGCTTTGCGGTCGTGGAATATTGAACCATAGACCCACGCGTGCTCTATCATAACGTTGATTAAACGCTAATTACTCACGAGTTTCAATTCCGCACTAAAAGATGACATAACTGTGCAATGAGATCACTGCATTTGATGAAGATTTGATGAACATAGCCTCTTGGCAGATGTCTATCAATACATCCAGTTTAGACATTATCTAATTTTGTTCATAAACTTCTGTTTTGTATTGAATCTTTGTACTTCGGGTGCTAGAGCATCACAGAGTTTCTGTCCTCTATAAAGAGGACTCTTTTTATATTTTAGTACCTTTGCTTTGCTCACCTTTAACGATACATTTGCATTACTTCTTAGTACCCTTACGGGTTCAATAATGTGGTCAGGTAGCTGCGATACTCTATACATCTGTCCTTATAGACATTTGTTGGCGACCACCCCTTATCTCCTTACATTTTCATGGAGTGTGTAGATCCTTTCTATGCATGTCTTGTGGATTGTTTTATCCCGAGACATGCAAGGCCTGAGTCATTCTGCAAGGCCTGTACCTTTTTAACAAGTGAAGTAGGGCCACCGTCTACAGAACAATGAAATCACCGTAGTCCAGAACATTAGGATATCATCAATAATAGTTCCCAAACAGCAAGACTCAGTAATAGCTTTTACAGTTTGACCATTCAGCTGCAGATCACAGCTGGTGAGATTTGGCTTCTTGCATTTAGAATAGCACCAGAGAACCTTTCAATTCTCCACATTAGTAGTAAGCTTGTACCTACAATAAATTCTGTTAAGATCATCCTGAATGAGCTCACTCAGCATGGCCTCATCAGTGGCACTAATGTATATGAATAGGTCATCTGCGTATAGTTTTTAATAGCATGCTGTTTATATCTATGTAAGTTTATATATATATATATATATATATATATATATATATATATATATATATATATATATATAGTGAATCTCCTGACGTGAGTTGTTTGCATTTGTTGACACTACAGGCAAAGCTATAATCAACCCACTAAGATTAGATAAAACACAACTTTATTCATGAAAAGGTCATCCTTTCTTGCTTCAATGTATTTTAGTGGTTATCTGTTAATTTTCCCCAAATTGAATGCCTGATTGACCACACCTTTCATAGGACGTTTTTGCCATAGGAAAATTCGAGACATTTCAGATTAGCCCCTAATTTCATTGTCCATCAAATGCAGTCCATGGAGGTGGATACGAAAGGTTTTCAGTATGCAGGACATTTGGTCCTGCAGCTATCTTATTCTGCAGGATGGCTTGATTTCCACAGGCCCGGTTACCTTTGTACATTCATTAGTAATAATGATTTCTTGTTCTCCTACATGTTTTAATCATTTGAATAATCTAGACACGCAAAAGTTTTTGTTGCACCTCTACAGAAAATCATTCAAAACATCGTTGCTTTCTGCTCTATGGCAGAATTCTTCCATACATTGCAGGGTGTCCGCAATTAGGTTCACCTTAGTGGTAAAATGGTTCATTTGTAAAACCTTTTATTAGATGTAATAAAATCCAAGACCAAAAGCCGTACAGGTCATGCATTCTATGATTCACACGACCACATTATAGAAACAGTTTGCTTTGAATACTACTTTCCACAGCCCACCATTCATTAGAACAAATATTCCAGGCTTAGCTGGTTATAACCATCGCTTTATAAATTATTCTGATCCCCAGTCAAGGACACTGAATCTTAAACTATGTTCTTCCCGAATAGAAACCTGTTATTACTGAAGCTGTAATATTTCGGGACACTTTTATAAGTTCGACTACGCCATTTGAAAAGAAATCAATCAGTTATTACCAGTAGGTTAATTATCCTACAGAATCACTGTCTGTGGTTAGGGTATGTCTGTGGTTAGAGTCCATTGCTCTTACACTCCAGCTCCTTGCCGGTTCAAAGGTAATTCCTATTTTGATCATTTGATACCCTTTAATGCATCAACCAGGGCTCCATTGATATAAACCAACATAGATGAAGGCCACCTGGAGTGGTACACCTGCTCCCCCATCAGGTGGCATGCCACCATAGCTACTAACCCATCAATAGGATATCCCACATCAATAAGAGTTCTATCTACTTTCCATATTTAGGGTGTTTCATAAAGTCATAAAGCCACAGTGCCCAGAGGTCTGTATCTCTCTTATCGTTATCTAAGAGTTGATGCCACAAAAGGGGGGTAGACCCAGCGGGCAACCCATAGGGGCATGGTCCTGCATGCAAGGGGTATGGCAGTATCTTCCTTCAGTTTGGATTGGGGCACGGACATATCTCTGACTTTATCAAGTCTGTTTTTTTTCTTGGTGACTTTGGCGAAAATAATTCTTTGCCATTTAATCCTAAAAGGCTCATGGGTAAACAGGATGAAGGCCACACTCAGTAAAGGAAGTAAAGGAAATGTCCATGAAATATTCCTACCGTAAAACCAACCCCGCTTATAAGCTGTGGCTTATATACCATTTCAGGCTCTTAGAGCGCTTTATAATGATTCTCATGAACTCAGGGTGCAGCTTATACGAGTAGTTTTACTTATGGTGCTATAGAAGGAAGGGAAACCATCCCAGGCCCTGGTGCAAAGTCAGGGTTCGGCTTATGCATCCCTATCCCTAAATGATAATTACATCGAAAAAGCATTAGCAAATCATTCATTGGAGTTTTACTGTTATATTATTGTGTCTTTAGACAATGAATTTGAAAACCCAAAATTTACCGAGCCACCATTAGCCATAGCCAATTGCTTATGGTGTTGATGTGTTGTTGGGTGCACCCATTCAGATCAGCCACTGTCAGTTATTTATCATTATTATTATTATTATTATTATTATTATTATTATTATTATTATTATTATTATTATTATTATTATTATTATTCATTTATTAATTAATATTTATTAGTTTGTTAAAAGTTGAATGTGTAAATCGTGATATAAACCCATTAAGGAATAGATATTGTAGTGGGCAGGGGATTGAGTACTCGCCCGCTGACCCAGCGCACTTGGGGATCTAGCTGCGTTCCTGAAGGGGGGTATAAATAAGGCCGTCGTGGCCTCTGTGTCAGTTTACCTGTTGTTCGACCGAATAAAGGATCTCTTGGTAACCTGGAATCGGCTGGCTCTTGTGTTATTCCTTGCCATAATTAGTGTTATAATATGGATGCAATCCAAAGCCCGGCCTGCTATATATAACACCACCGTGCCAGACATAGTTAATGTAGGCCTAGGTGAATGCATAATGCATTCTGGAGGGTGTTGCTCCTATAGTAAAAGGAAGAGCTGGCTAAAAATGCCCTTGTTTCCAGTCCTTTCTTTTCATGTAGCTATAACTTGTCCCTTTTATTGCTCACAAGTGGACATTCAAGTATGGTGCTCAAAAAGGGGATTTGAGTAGGTACCTAGTTGGGAGAAGTCAGTCAGTATAATATACTATAGAGTGTGTGACATGAGTAGGTACCTGATAGTGCATCTCTCTCTCTGTTTTATACAAGGCAGATGACTTTTCAGACTAATGTGGTGAGTGCAAGTTAAATGGTGAAGCAGAGCGTGACTTCTTTTGAAAAGAGGGTACCTACTGACAGCTCTTTTTACCATAGGAGCAACATGCTCCTGGTGTATCCTAAATGGGTAAATCGTGGTATACATGTATTAAGGCATGGATAACCCAGCACGACTGCCTTAAGGCAATAGGTGAAGAGTTAGTCCCCTAGTATTCATGGGGTAATATTAGTGATATCAGGAGGGTGTTGCTTTTGCAGGAGTGTTGCTTTTGCTAAAAAGAGCTGGGAATAGGTGCCCTCTTTCCCTAAGACGTCATGCTCTGCTTCACCATTCAACTTCCACCGACCACATTAGTCTGAAAAGCTAACTGCCTTGCTTAGAAATAGGGGGTATTGCACCAGCAGGTACCTAATTACCCTTGTGCGCAGATTCTGAGTAAAGTTTAGCTCATTAAGCCATAAAGTGACGGTGGCCATAGGTTGGTATCTCTCTTATCTTCCTCAAAGGGAGATTGCCATAAAGAGGGGTGGTGGTGAACCCACAGGGGGACATCCTCCAGGGGGGTGTGGCACTTACTTCATGCAGTATGCATTGGGGTATTGACAGATCTCTCAGTTTTTCAAGGTTTTATCTCAATAACTTTGGTGAAAATATTTCTTAGACATTGTAACCTGGATGAGTTTGAGTTTGATTATTCTTTACTCATTAAAATAATGTTGGTGTCCTCGGTAGTACATTTAGTCCAATATAGTATGACAAATTGTTTAACTTGACAACTGGCATGTAAATCCATATATCACATAGACATTAAATAATTAATATAAGAAAGGTTGCTTCTTTAGCCGGTGAGGGCTAACTAGTTTAAGCAACCATACCTTGGTACCATCTGACATAGTGAGACATAGTGTCACAACAGCAGAATCACTTCCTGTACAGATCACTATTACCTTATAAATCAAAACAATATTAGTAAAGATAACTGCATTGACTCAAAGGAATATTGTGATTAACCGTGCCAAAGGCTTTTTTAAGATCGATATAGACTACTAAAGTATCCCTTCCCACATTTCTTTCCCTTAAAATATAATCTGTTAATTCCCCAATTGTTTTGACTGTAGAGTGTTCTCTTCTATAACCCCCTTGCCTCTGGCTGAGTATGTGATGAGATTTCTATGTACAATTTTCTCCAGAATTTGGGAAACTGGGAAGGGGTAATATGGATATGGGCCTGAAGTTTTCCACCAAAGTGAGATCACCATCCTTGGGTATAGGAACTACTACAGCCTCCTTCCAAGATTGTGAAATTTGCCCAGTGTATAACGACTATTTATACAATTATGTGACCTGATCAAGTTACCCGATACAGGCATCTCTGATAACAGTGGAATTTAAGTTGTCTATAGCTGATGTCTTTTTAACATTGATTTCTTTGACCAATTTAAGTTCGTCTTGGCTATTGGTAACCCAATTTTCCATCTCAAAAGGTACTTCATTAATTTCCGGATTCCAGACTGCAAAATTATTTTCTGACAATTTTGGACCGATGCCTGTAAAGTACTCATTGATTTCCTGAGCCACATCCTTGGGATTTAGCAAATCACCTAATTGTGTATCCAGTAAATTAATATCCAAATTTTCCTTACTACCCGGTAATACTAGACTTAGTTCTTGCCAAAACCTACGAGGATTGTTTTTATGTTCCTCTAATTTACCTAGAACATGGGCTCTTTTTGTTGAACTTATTATTTTGCTCATACCATTTTTGACTTTTTTTTTGCATTTTTAATCTCATTGAAACATCTAAACGTTTTAGCTTGTATTACTCTACTATCTTTTCCCTAACTTCCTGGATCAATTCCGGTGTGACCCATGGTTTTCCATGATCCTTTATAGTGACATTTCTAATGGGACACATCACATCCATAACATAGCTATATACGTTTCAGGATAATATTCCATAGAGTTTCCACATTAGTTATTTTATAGAAAGCATTCCAGTTGAACTCGGACAGATGTTTTTTTTTTTGTAAATTGACCGCTGAGTATTTCTTCATAGATCTACATTGAATTACTTTTTTAAATGGCTTAATATATACAGGTTTGTTTCCTAATACATATACCATGCCATGGTCACTATGTGCATAGTGTATGCAGCCTGAGTTTACTGATACTTATGCCGCATCCATATCGTTGTGCATAACATATATGGATGACTGACAAGGAAACGTGATGAAGAGACCAATCAGAGAAGGAATTACACTATTCACTGTAACGATGAGTGGAATATGACTCAACAATCAGTCCCAATAGTACAGTATACAGAAGGGATAGTGAATGTTCCCACTGTGGGTGTGGCAGGTTAGATAGAGGTCTATTATGTAACACTTTTTTTAAAGTGCTGTTGAGATGAGTACCTTGCATGTCCTTTTCAAGGTAACTGTTAGAGCTCCAGTGTTCTCGATACAGACCCGAATAGACAGGCCTTACTCAAGTTACTGACATGCCACAGTACTCAGCAAGACAAGGTACTAGACTGACTACTCCAGACAAGGTACGCACTCACCTGAAACCTTTCTAGCACTGGAGGGTCTTGCCAAAAGATAAGGCGGATGAACATCTCTAAAAATGTTCAGAGAGTGCCGAGGAAAATGTGCATGGCCTAAATCGTTTTCATAGCATCGACAAAACATTATACAGCAGAATGTACGGAAAAATCGTTTTCAGGTGTAAAAAAAACGTGCACGTTTTATCAAAACGATTATCGAGACAATCTTTTAGCAATACAAAAACGTGCACGATTTCTTTTTTGGTTCACGTCTCTCTTTTGGCAAGACCCTCCTGGACTGGCATGATCATTTCTGTACAACACAACATTAAAGTTAGGATTACTAGAAAAGAGAGTACCGCACGTCTTAGGCAAATCTACCTTTTCCCACAAAAGAAACAGCCTCCTGAGGATAGTATCACACTAACAGTGGTGTACCATGCCCAACCTGGAGGGTCTTGCCAAAAAGGAAACGTGAACCAAGAAAGAAAACGTGCACGTTTTTGTCTTGCTAAACAATTATGTGGATAATCGTTTAGAGAAAATGTGCACATGTTTTTACATCTCAAAAAGAGTTTTCCATAGATTCTGCTATAATATCTTTTGTCAATACTATGAAAACAAGTTAGGTCATACATGTTTTCCTCAGCACTCTCTGAAAAGTTTTACAGAGGAACATCCTCGTTTTCTTTTGGCAAGACCCTCCAGACCAAATAACCTCATGTGCTTACCAGGATCGAAGTCAGTAAAGTGCGCTCTTCTGATCTGCTGCCGTGGATGGACCCTTACAACAATGACCCTTGTTTTAACCATACTTATGACATCCTTTCTGCGCCGACACCATAAGGCATACAACAATCCCACCATTAACCAGCTTCCGCCAGAGCATTGTAACAGGATGCGTTTTCTCAACACTGTACGAATGGAGTTGTTCAGGTCAAATCAAAAGCAACTTGGGCCATTTTTTTCAAGTTTGGGGGTTTATATCTCCAAAAATGGGGGACCGACATATGCAAATTTACCCTTCTCGTGAAGACCCCTGTGTTTTCCTTCAACTGAGACCAGAAATATTGGAAGAAGGGTTAAATTCTTTTCATTCTACAGTCCCATGAAACCAAAAAGACCCCAAAAACATCAGCAGATCTTGTTGATTACATTACATTTCAGTCATAGGGCATCCATAGACTTTATGGTTACTGTCCCCAAAGTAGAACATATATATATATATATATATATATATATATATATATATATATATATATATATATATATATTTAGAGAATAGACAACGATCTTCTTCACATCGCGACTGTCTGTTGTCCTATAATGCATGAATGCATCTGAGTGCATTATAGGACAACAGACAGTCAAGATGTGAAGAAGGAGTTGTCTATTGTCTCTATAAAATGTTTTACATTTCATTCCAATCAATCAAGTACCCAATCAATGTATATCTAGAGGAATTAGGGGTACCTGGCTGGTTGACAGCTATGGTGCTAAGCCATGCACTGTATTTCTATAATGCACTCAAGGTCACTTCTATCGTGTAGCAGCCGTTATATGTATATATATATATATATATATATATATATATATATATATATATATATATATATATAGTTTAGTATCATGTTGAGAAATACCCTCTGGCACACGGATGGAGAGACTCAATGCATGTGCTTCCTGTATACCTACACCATCCATGGACCCTGGAACCACCTTGTAATCACTACAAAATGTTTTCTTTAACCTTGTACAGGTTGTTGGCACAGTCCCCTTGAGTCATGGGGGAGCTGACAGTACCTCAGGCCATCTATGTGGCCTTGGCATCCATCCTTATGGTCAAATCCGTCATCTCCAACTTCTGTATCATCCTGGTCATTATCAGAAACAAGGTCAGTGCACTTTGAATCGTTTCAGTGTTTGATGAGTATTCACAAAGAACTGTCTCTGTAGAAGGCCAGGGGGGATGTTTACAGTTATAAATCATTAAATCATTTGTGGTAGTATCAATTCTATTCTAATGTCATGATTCAATTTGATTTTTACACATGGCGTTGTATTTTCATTGTGTTTTCTTCAGTCAGATTTGAAGTGGTAGATACATTTGTAAGTCTGTACCTGTGTAAGGTACAATGTTGATGAAAATGAAATAATGATAATCATTGATATATGATTGATTGAGATGTAGCTTTCTGTACATCCATAGCATTGAATAATCCTCATGGCACACATACATGTTCTGCACACACATCAAATAGTGCAAAAGTTTAAGCATGCTTTTTGGGAAGCCAAATGAACTTCAACCAATTTGTTCACACTCCAAATACAGGCGATGCACACAACAACCAATATTTTCATTGGTAACTTGGCGCTGAGCGACATTGTGATGGGTGGCGTGATCCTACCACAGATGGTGCACGATATCTCCCACACAGGAGAGTTCCACGAAGGTAACGAGAAATGTAGACTATACTTAGGGACATTTGATTTGACAAGAATCAAGCCTACACTGTAAAAAAAAATGTCATTGAAGTAATGAATAATCTTTCGTCCCAAAGTTGCCACAGATCCTTAGTTATCGTTCACAGAGATGTCATTATTTTTGTAGAGATTCCTTGTACCACTGCACTGCCACCTGGAGTTTCTTGTAAAAACTACACTGGCCCTCTGTCATCTAATTACGGTGGTTCACTGTTCAGTTTTACAAGGATCCCTCGTAGGTTATTTTTTACAGTGTAGACTATATCAAAGACATTAGGATTAATTTCATCAAACTATTTAGGCCTAGTTTATTGTATTGGATTTAATCATAAGAGGAGAAAATATCTAAAAAAAACAAACACATAATGTATTCTTATAACTTTTTTGACACAGGTGAGATTTCATGTCGTTTCGTCACTGCTCTGCCTATTTTCTGCATCACAAGCTCCATCTACTCTCTAGTCGTCATGGCAGTCGAACGTTACAGAGCCATCTGTACCAAGTCAGGTGCCATGTCCAAAGGAATGGCCAAGAAACTTTCCATAGCCTGCTGGGTCCTTGCCACACTTGTCAGTATCCCAACATTCGCGGAGTATGCCGTAAAATTCATCTATGAGGATCTTCCACCTGGACTCCTTGGCAATACGACTGCACTGCCATATGCCATGTCTGAAAATATGACGGCCCTTCCAACCGTGCAGTATAGAAAGTATTACCGCTCATGTGGCAATGTCACAGGTGAGTTGGGGCAAAGCCACCAGGGGAAAACTGTCTATGCAACCAAAGTATGATAACAAACTGATGAGACCCTTAAGATCTCTTCATCACTGAAGATAAAGAACAAATGTTAAGAAAAAAAGAAGTTTAAGGACCTGATTAGCGATCCTAATAGGGTTTCTCAAAATTGTGGGGACAAAAGCAAAAATACAAATAGCTAGGGTATATTTATTGCAGAATTCGGTTGAATCAGATATTTAAAACACAAACAAAATGAATTTTCTATACCATTGTCATGATAATTTCAGATTTTTATGAAACTGCAAATTGCTTATAACCATGCTCTTTTCTCAAAACCCCTTCTAGGCTGGACCTATGGGCTTATCAATGGTATTATCATATTTCTACTCTCCTATGTTGGGCCTCTGATCATAATTTCTGTGAGCTACATAAATGTGGCACTTTTCATACATCGACAGGCTAAACAACAGGAGGCAGCTGCTGGGTCTGGCAATAAATCTAGCTTCACTTTGTTAAAGGTAAAGTTGAGTGTTTCCATGAACCAAAATAACATATTCATAGGAAACTAATGTCTACATAGCCCTCTAAACCATTATGGACTGCTGATGCACTGTCAAACCGGGGCAAGCTTTTTACAGTAGATTGTTTCTATTTTTGGAAAACAGTGGTAGTTGCTGTCAGTACAAATCCAATGATCCGATGTGGATTGCACTGTACCTACTCCAGTTGTCTTTATAGCCCATTTACAATTTGGGCTGAGAGTGTAAATTAATCTATTGTGCCCATCGCTACTCACCAGGGCTGCATTCATGCATTCACTTGGTGCATTAATGCAGCAGTGGCCCTTAATGGGTCACAGACATATTGAAATGAATGATTAAACGCTATATCCTAAATACGTGTGAGTCTCATATATATATATATATATATATATATATATATATATATATATATATATATATATATATATATATTTGCACTGGGGGTGAAAGTATGCTAAAGTCCCTGGCAGGCCAATATGATAATTTTGTCTGGGTATTGGTGCAACAAAAATTGAGCTGTACTATATATATAGGCTCTATCCCTCTAACAATTAATGATCTGTCATCACATCTTTCCCTCACAGAACAAGGTGCGTGTCATTAAGATGCTCAGTGTGGTGGCTGGACTGTTTGCCATGTCATGGATGCCATACTTTGTCTTACTTCTAATTGCAGTGAGTACCTTCATCTATCTTGACAAGATCAAATGATTTTCAAGGCACTGAAAGTTAAATGCTCGTTGCATCCTTTTTTACACATAAACAGATTGAACATAGGCTACATAAGCATTACATGAACATTATGATTTAGCTTTTATGCAACTTTGTACACACAATGAAAGTTTTTCGATGTCTTTACTACCTCCTTTTACTGTAAAATGTAAGTAACAATGAAGTAGATCTACCCATTTTTTCTTCTTTTCTCTATTTCTACAGAAAATAACAGGCCAAGATGGGACAGAAGAGGCAGCGGGACCAATCAACCTCCTCCGGCTTTCTCTGAGTATCTTCTCAGTTAGTTACAATGTGTACCTCTACCTGTACTTTACAGCATCCTTCAGGGCCGGCTTTAAAGAGCTTCTTTGTCCCTGCCTAGGACAGGGTGCGGAGGGCGGAGACAATAAGGTGGCACCTGAATCTACAAATACAACAGCTACTGGCAATGGGGAGTAATGTCATGGATGTGCTGTCTCAACATTGCAGGGGCTTGGACAACTTAAGCCAAAACCTTCATTGCATTGATGGCCAGATTTCACTTTGTCTAGGGGTGGGTATTCCACTGCTGTGAATTCCAACTGACTGATTCTTACATGGTGATTCTCTTCATGGTAAATGAATGAAGTTAGTGGATTGGTTGTACAGTACACAATTGATGCAGTGGAATACACCCTTAAGACACAGAAACAGAAAATAAATCTGTAGATGGATTCTTTAGATTCATATCATTTCACCCTCGCAATACATGAACATTAAGTTTCCAACCACTCTATAGTGAGGCAAAATCCTGATCACTCGCTGTACACTGTACATTGTATTGTGGAGACAGCTCTGAATACATCTATCGAGGTTCTCCTCTATTGTCTTGGCCACCTATATTATGGAGAATAGACAGATAGTTCAAAATTATGAAGAGATCTGTTCAATATCTTAAAAATACAGCCTTATAACAAAGTATCTAACTATTTGCCATTCCATTCCTTTTACTTATACAAATGCAATGAATGACTGGCGAGTCTGCTCGCCAGCACTTCATACGAGCATCATGCCCACCCTCCCTCCATAGGGTCAGCATGATGCATTCATGCATCATGACCACCAATGGGCATGATGCATTCATGTATCGGCGGTCCTTAAAGGGTTAAAGTGTGCCAAATCTCATAGGGCCAGGAATTAGTGGTCCATCAGTAATTAGCAGTCTTACGAGTACTCAATATAATATCAGACATTTATCTTTATTGCTGACAGAGGTTAATATATATGAACATATATGTGTAGTATACATGAAAACGACTAGGTTCAGTGAACTGAGATTGCATAAACATCCCATGAATACAGCACTGACTGTGTCAGATATCATACACCCCTGGCAATAAAGAATAGTAAGCCTTCTACCCACCCAAAGATGTAGTGGTAGATGATTCTAGACCTACCTGCTAATAGTTCAGCTAATTTTTAAGTTTAGCTATATGGGGTGATATGAACCCTTCTAATGCCTTATCTCTGATGGGGGCTGAATGTTGCTGCCTTGTCTACATGCCTCACTGATAGTTATAGCCAAGATGACAAAATAGACTTACCACCACTGGGGCCTGTTGCTCCAATACTTACTAGTATAAACTTGTGTTAATGTAAATTAATTGGAAATTATCCATCACCAGGTGATTACCTTTCGAGACTGTTTCTCTGAGCATACTTGCAACTTTTTTTCATACTTGCATTAATGCAAGTATGCAAACTTGCATTAACACAACTATGAGATTAGAGACAGAGTATAGTGAGTGATAATAGGGGTAATCACCAAAGATTTGCAAAGATAAGAGTAGGGCACAAAGTTGCTTTAACACAAGTCCATCATTCATATAAGTAGTAGTATGAGTTGGTGATTTTAATCTGGCTATTAGTACTGTACTAGCACTGTTTTGTACTAGCAAGTAGGGCATACTTGCAGGAAATTCTAGGACACAAATTTGGTGTCCTAAACTTTTTTATATTTATAACAACAGTGTATGCATGTTATTTAATTGTCAATTAATGTAATGTTATTAATATCAAAGAGTATGCAGTGACTGGCTTAGTCAATTATACATATTTTTGAAACTTTTAATCAGAATGTTGGACTGGTTTGTTTTTTTCAAGTCATATTTTCTGCAAGTACACACTTGCTAGTAGGGGAACTCAATTTGCAAGTATGAAAAAAGGAAATTGGCAAATAGCCTACTAGCAGCTTTTTCATACAGAAACACAATCAATGTAATAACCACTAGTAACTATTGGAGCAACAGGCCCCAGGTGTCTGCAGATGTCTAATAGAACTACCTTTTACAATGACTGATATAATCCAGCCAACACGCCCACATGGGCCCCAAATGGAATTCTCTTAGGCTTTCTGGGCTTGATTTCTGAGTTTGATCAGGTAAATGTCTGGACCGCCAGGTGGGACCCAGTTGGCCCAGCCAAGAAACCTTTTCACTATTCAACATAATAATTTAACAAAACATTCTCATTTCTTTTTCATAATTCCCAGGTTTTGAAGTCTTTGATATTGTTCTATAGTGTCCACATCTCTAAGGGACACCCGTATTTCTGATATCATGAGCCCTCCTCGCGCAAGATGTGTACCTTATGTATATTATCATGATAATAAAATCCTTAAGAAGTTGAAAGATTGATGGGGCCAGATATTTATATTCCTCTAAGGGCCTTGGTAATGTTCTGTACATCTGCATGGGAATTATGTTATCAAAAATTAAGACTAAACCAGAAGCACTTCATCAGGCACTTAACACCCTATTGTTACCTTTCATATTTTGGCCAAACCCGTGAGTTTTGACTAGATTTGCTAGGATGGTATTTCGGTGATAGGTGTGAATTTAGGGCAGCTGAAAGAAGGGCGAACCCCTATCATGATGTTTGTTCATAATTGCAGATTCTGAATTAAAAATGAGTTTATTGATAGTTATTCACAATGACTTTGCTTCCTGAGACTGTTTATTTATACTCTTTACTTTTCATTTAGAAATAGACTTAACATGAATGAGAGAAAGCTCGTATTCCATGATGTCTGATTTTAGAAATATCTTATACAAAAGTTTCTCCTAAATGGGGATAAGATGGTAAAATGTGCTTAAATGTCCTGTAACCCATCCCCCTCGTGTGGTCCTGATACCAAACCTCTGTATATGTCCTTGTGACCACCCCTCATTCCTCCCAGCAAATTGTCGTGAGTCCTCGTCACCCTGTGTGAAGTGGCTCACACATGTCGCTAGATGGAACACAACGTCGTTATAGCACAAGATCACCAGGAATAGCAATAGCTATGCCATGTGAGTCTAACACACAGTGGCGAAAGATGACGGAATGAGTTATCACTCAAAAAGGAGTCACCATTGATGACCAATCATGGCGACAGATGACGACAATTTGCTGGGCTATATCGATGACCACTTCACACAGGTTGACGAGGACTCACGACAATTTGCTGGGATGCGACGTTCTGTATAATTATATATGTGAATGGAATATGATCTTTGATATTCATTTAATTTTTAATTTTTTGTTTTTCATTCTTCATTGACTTTGTGAATGGTATTTGATTTTTAATTTTCGTTTCAATTTTTAATTTTTGTTTTACATTCTTCATTGACTTTGTGAATGGTATTTGATTTTTTATTTTCAATACATTTTTAAACAATTGTTTTTCATACTTCATTGAGTTTGCAATTTTTTTTTTCTTTTTTCATTTTGTTTTTCATTTCTAAATTTTGGCCCTCCTGGGCCAATGTACAGTGCACACCTGAACAAGGTCACAGCTTGTCCATCAATCATATCGGATGCTTTATACCTTTAATCAATGTGATGAAAATGCTAACATCTCTTAGAAAGGCAATAGACAACTCATTCTTCATCTTGATTCTCTGTTGGACTTTAACGCACTCTAGTCCAACAGAGAGTCTTGACATGAAGAATGTTGTTGTCTATTCTCTAAACAATCAATTCCTGAGACGTCCACTCCTCATAATGGCCATAAAAGTCGGTATACTGCTTAATCAACATTATCGGCTGCTTGATTCGATACCTATCAACAGAATCGTAATTGGTTGATTCAGGAACAAACCCATTTCCATGGACATTTCGTGGGGTGGAATAACCACCTTGAATAACATATTCCTTCTCCCAATTTCCAATTTTTTTTTATCATTTTGGAGGGCCTGTTGAGAGAATGGCTGTTCTTATAGAGGCCTACACACAGGTGCCCTACCTGTGTAGGGTGACTTGGTGGATCCTGTGTATATAGACATAGCCCTGTAGGTGTCATGACGACCTTCTATTGTGTGCACAGCACACGTACATAGCAGTCCAGAGCCCTGCACCAACCTACAGTTAGTGGGAAATATGCCATGGGGGTTTTGCCCCAAAACCCGGCTTTTTAAAGGTTCTGGAGGGTCTTGCCAAATACGAAATGATCACCAGAAAATAAAAGGCGCACGTTCTTGTCTTGTTAAACAAATTCTCGTAAACCCATTTAGTTAAAATGAGCATGTTACTTACTGATAAAAAAGTCCTGCTGTATAATTATTTGTTAACAAGTCAGGACATGCATTTTCCCCTGGGTACTGTCTGAAAAAAAATACAGAGGTTCTTGCTCGTTATCTTTTGGCAATACCCTCCTGGAACCCAATAAGTCTCTAAAATCTTCATTTTGTGAGATCCTTTAGGAGTTGATACCTACCTGAAGCCCCCCCCCCCCAATATTTTCCCAATTTCTTGAGAGAGTTCACACCAAATCCACCTCTACCATATTAACCCGTTTAATCACCCTGTACCTCTGTATCCCTGGCCCTTATTTGAAAAAGGCGCTAGTTTGAATACTGTTTTAGTGCCGAAGATTGTTCCCAGTGCCTCTGGTGCTTATTTGACACTGGCACTTATTTTTAAGTTTTGAGTTTGAATAGTTTTATTTGACAAAAGATCAATTCAGTTACAAATAGCTGTTCGTCTGTGCCAAAAACCGTCAACAAAGAGCAATGAACATAGCATGAATACAAATATGTCAAAAATAAATCAAGGTACATATATATTAGTATCATGTCAGCATTGAGTGATTCATTGGGCTCTCACAAGTGGCCACCCAGTTAAAGTCAGTGTCATTTTGTGCCGTATTTCATACGGTGGCATTGAAAGTCTCTCTATTGCCTAGATGCTGGGTTTCAGCTTCAAGTGCTGCCCAGTACTTTTCACATCTATATAGTGGACTTTTTTCGTATAAGGCACTATGAGCCCTACTGACTTTGATTTTGATTTTCGCATTAGACCGCAGATGAGGGGCTTTCATATTTCTCCTCTGTGAAGAGTGCTATTCATATATATTGTCGGTGAAAATATTTTGTGACCCTATCTCGGGCCACGAGGTGAAATGATAAAGCTCATCAGAACTTCATTGATGCTTCATGCGGAAATCTCAACATGTAGCCTAGAGTCATGACCTTCCTTGTCGATTATCATGGTGGACAATTAATTCATAACGTATTAATTGTGGATTATCTGTGCAATATATGATTTGCTTGGGACAAAGACATGGATAATGTAAAGCAGTGTGCAAGATATGTATATAGAGTGCATAGATATGGAAATTACCCCAGTAGTGGCCTACTTGTGCCCTACCATACATGGAGTGGGGTTTATCCTAGAGAGGAGTGCCAAGCAACATCACAGTGACAGACAAGGAGATTTCACTGTCGTAGACTGACTTTAAAACAAGGACATGGTATGTATTCATTTTAAATTTGAATGGTCATTGACTAGTTACTAGTCTTGGGATGTCTCTGGGTTCAAGTACCCCTTAGCCATCACACACCAATGCATCATTGCAGGGTTTTCTTGTTAGTGCTGCATCGCCATCAGTGAGTTGTACCAACCCTTCAGGAGTTTGATCAACCCCATGACACTGACATTTTGTGAATGCAGTCCTGGAGTTTAATTCTTACAGACTGCAACTGGTCCCTCCAAGTCTTACCAAAACTACCATAGGAATAACATTGAGATTTCAAGTCGTAGGACTGTGTATGATCGTAGTGCATTGAGAAATGGCATCCCGACAAGTCACTCGCCGAAGCTGTACTGATTAAACATGCTGATCAATCGGCATGACACATTAGTGCACTATGCTGCCCTATAAAAAGTGTTTTTGATCTGTACTATGTATCACAGTAGCCCCAAATGAGTTACTCGTTATATCTATAGAGGTGCATTCAACTCATGAATGTCATATGTATCGTGATGACCAACGGCAATGATGCACCAATGCGCTGTGTAGCCCAGTGGGCACTGGGCTTTACATCAATGTTTATATGTGTGTGACAATGTCACCATTCTAACATCTTATCAATGGAAAACATGTGTGCATTGAAATATTGGTTTCAATTCAACATTGATTTTTGTTACCATTGAATCAACACTGTAATTTTACAGTTGATTCAACAATCAACTATAATCATAGAGCACATAATTTATTGAATCAGCCCTGGTGTGTAGATGTTGCCTCATGGATGATTTTATTATCTTGTGTTAAATTTCAAATTCAAACATATTGCTTCATCTGTTGAGAGCCAAATTTCATCTATGCATGGAGGTATATTCATTCATGACCTATGTTATATCAACTTTAATTCAACGTAAGAATGCTTGCTGGAAATGCATATTTGAAGATGTAAAGGCATATAAGTACTGCATTGGCTAGTAAGTCCAAGATAAACGTCCTGCCTGAGAAGTCCTTCCTTGCTCTATCTGCAGGTATGTCGTGTACTTAGTATCACATTGGTCCTAGTGGGATCTGTGTGTACAGTCCAGGGTAAGTACAACCATTCTGTTTTCTCAGCTATTTTCCAAGGTTGCAATTATTTTTCAGTATTACAGCATTGGTAAACTTGAGTGAATGTACAGAGGCGATGATTGATGTGAATGAATTTCCGGGACTTCATCTTACAGTGGAACAGGAGAGCCGAAATGCAAAAAAAAAAAAAAGAGAAGAAAATCTTATTTCAAAAAAAGTGATTTTCAAATTGAATTTTAAAAGAGGAATGTAAAATCAAAAACTGATTTCAAATTAAAAAAAAAAATATGATGGTCTATATGTAGAGAAGGGATATTTAGCCTAACCGAAAATTCTCTGATATATTTCTCTCTCTTTATTAGTAAACTACAAGGTCTCTATGAACATTTCCTGTAGGGTGTGTGGATGTCAACCTTGAGCATTTATTCAAGATGGCTACCATAACGTTAAGTCTGGTCATTGTCAAGATAGGAGCATGATTTTAAGTTAAAAATAGATATTTTCTGAGGTGAGATCAGCACAGAAATATCTGAATGTCTCTAAAATTTAATGTTTCTAGTTATAACCAGCATAATTTACCAATCTATTGCTTAAGAAAATATAATTCTAAAAGTAGGTCTCACAATTGGTCAAATTGAAGCATGTACTTACAAATGCTCTCCTGTTCAAATCAACATCTGAACATAGCACCATGATTTAAAGTGGAAAACTTACACCTTTAGGGTTATAAACATATATATAAAAACCAAGGTGGCAGCCATTTTGAGTATCTAATCAGTTGGCTACTAAATTGTCTGAGTTGCTTTAAATGTCATTGTTGATATCTAGTTCTAATCAGGAGACTTCTTAGTAAAGATACATGTATCTTGAAGGATAATTAATTGTACCTTGAAAATATAGCAAAGAATGAAAATATATTGGAGAATTTTCGGACAACTGCCAATTCTGCCACACAGCTAAAAATAACTTTCTCATTTACAGAAAAGAATTCTCATTTTAAGTCAAAATTCACTTAAAACAAGTTTGTACACACATAACAAATTTTTCTTTGAAATCTTGGTATTCACAGTTTACTTGAAATGAGAAGTATAATCTTAAGAAAAATATAGTTGTATCAAGATATTTATTCTCGTATCAAGATTTCATTTTCTAAAATATTTCTTGAAGCAAGTAAATAATTCTTATGGGAGAAGATTATTTCAGATAAAGTTACTTATGATTTTTCTTAAGATAAGTTAGATTTTCTCACTATCAGTATTTAGAAAGACACAGATATTGCCTGTGAAGGGAATTTTCTTTTATTTACCTTTTGGGTATGGAAATGCTTTAGATAAAAAAGAAGGATATAAGTATCTCAGGGGCAGAAGTTCATCAGATTACATGCAACTTCTTCAAGCCACATTTTCAGTAATAAGAAATTCATTCAATTTTCTTTGACTTAATGTAATGCTGTGGAACATCCTTATATAAGTATAATATATTATTTTTTACAGAAAAGGTGTTCAGCTTAATTTATGTATTAAATTCCCCTCATTAAACTATCAGATCAATGGTCCAGACACAAAATTAATTCCAAATAGATTCCCTCCAGTATAATCTTAAGAAAAATATAGTTGTATCAAGATATTTATTCTCGTATCAAGATTTCATTTTCTAAAATATTTCTTGAAGCACAAAATACCCCCATTTTCTAGTGTAAAGCAAATTTACCACTGGAGGAGAAGTAGAGAAGAGAATTAGTTGTGATTGCATGAGGGCTTATTACGGTTGCGGCCTGGGGATTTTTCTGTCTTTACATAAAAGCAATGGCATCCAAATGTTTCTAATACCTACAGGAGAATGTGAAGTGACCATGTGGTCAGGCTGGACCCCATGTAAACCTGAGGGAACCCCCATAGGACAGCAGGAGATTCCGGCTGGGGCGGCAACTGACCGCAGTCTGGAGTCCCGAGCTGCCATGGAAAACACCATGGCCATAAAGGAGACAAATGCTAGGGTAGGCATTCATAATGCTTTGACATAAGGGAGTGTTCATTATTTATCAGTTGCCTTTTGTTCAACAATTGCCTGTTTTGCATCAAAACCTTGGGGTACCGGGCAGCCTTAATGGATTAGGCAACTTAAATCAAGTATGAACCTGTAACACTGCCCTTCGTCATGTAAAAAGAGGCGACATTAATCAATTGCAAGCACCTTTCCAGGTATGTCGCTGTATAGAAAAAAATATATGAAGTTTAAGCCTTTCCCAGTTGGCAACGTTGATGGTGATTCAAATTCAGGAATTATAGCATTTCTTTAACTTTAAGGTTAGCTTAAAGTTGTTTGAATCCCTATATTCATGCAGTCTTACATTACAGAAGTTGTACCACTGTAGGACTAATGGCAGCTGCCCACAGAGTGGTCTGGGAGAGCGACTCACATCTCAGAACTGTGTCAATGGTAAGGACCTATAATATAAATATCGTAAAACCCTGCATATAAGGTGCACGTGGCATATACGGCACATCCCCAACCTAGGCCCATCTTATAAGGTGACCTGGAGTCAATTTCTGCCACTGAAGTACTGCTCTATAATTTAAAACCATGGGTTAAATGTATACCCCAACTTTTGCCAATCTTGTACGGTACACCACGTGTTCATTCTCGCGTATTTATCTTCATCGCAACATGCTTTGTGACCTAGGGTAGAACTTCTCCAATAAATTGTTTTTGCTATCAAAATATTGGTTCTCTAGTAAAGCATAGCAAAATGTACTTCTTCAGACAACCCCATGAAGAAATCTAATCGTCATTTGAATTCAAGTGGTTAAGCAATCTCACGTGGACTTGAATGACAATTGAATGACACTGATGGCCCCAACAAATACTTTATAAGTGTTTGAATGTTAAATTTTGTCACATAAATAGCTCGGTTCATACAACTTTACCTGTAAATTTTGAAGCAAATTAAAGCTGTTGGTTTATTTACAGAAATATCGAACATCCTCTAGCAATTTAAACGTGTAAGCTGCAAGAAATACAATCTTCTTGAATTATTCAGCTTGGTACTTAAAGTTAAAGCTCAAATATCATGAAAATGAATTAAGCCAATTTCTGCAACCATTTGAACAGCAGTATATAAATCATTTAAAAAGTTCACAATTTATTTCAATATGATCCTCATAGCATTTGAGGAGTTCAAGAAATTTGCCCTTTGCGATGAAACAATGTACAATATCTTTTCCAGGATTTAGTGGAGGTTACGAATGCAAGAACATTGACCTGTTAGCCTATGTACCCATGAAGGATCTGATGAGACCCTTGACTGCAGATGCGGATATCAACAAAGAGTGAGTTTATCATTAAAAATAATGTCAAAATTACATCATTTCTCTAGCAACTTTAGGACAAAGCATTCACCTTTGTTTTCCCAGAGATTCCCCATAGCACAGTATTTTACTACATCCTTTTCTGTGGTTTTATTGTAGAGATTACACTTCTTCACAACATCACAAATATGGTGGTTCACTGTACATTTTATTGGTATGGCTGGTAGATTCATTTCTCAGAGTGTTCTATCTATACAGAAAAATCCCTTGATTAAGGCATCATGCAGGAATTGTGTGATCATTTGAACTGAATCAGCTCTGAGCAATAAGTAAAAACCATAACGATGCAGTATTTCCTGCGAATGAATGATTGCCCTGGTATAACTTCCCTAGCGAACTACATAACTGCTCCTCCTACAGAGCAGTCAAAGGGCAATACTTACGACCACCCACTCAAATTGTGAGGATTTCAAGTTGCATTGGCTATGCACAGTCGTACCATGTTGAGAAATGCCTTCTTGCAGTCATTGGACTTTTTCTGATTATGTTCTCTATTTCTACAGAACAGCCAATGACATCTGGGGGTGGACTGACCCTGTGAATGGAGTGGAGTGGGCACTGATTGGTCTGAGCTCAGGAACTGCCTGTGTTAAGTTATCCGACCCTCAGAACCCTGTAACCATGGCCTTTGTACCAACAAGGTAAAGTGTTTTGTTAGCACTTCCGAATTCCTTGTTTTATACATTTGGGGAAAGTAGGGACCAAGATAACATACGCCAACTTCTAATAGAACTAAAAAAAAAAACAACTGCCGCTATTCCATCCATCACGGGCTGAAGGCCATCAGTCGGCCATCACTTGGCGTCTGTTTCTTTTGATTTTGTCTAGCCAGTCTTAGACTTAGCAACGGATCTATAGTCATCAGCTATAAAAGGCAGGTTTGGGATGTTCATAGGGCTCTAATGTTCATGCAATCTTTGTATACTACAGGAGCGGTAACAGCCTGTGGAGGGATATAAAGGTGGTGGGCGATACAATGTACATCGTCTCTGAAGCCAGCAAACATGGTCTTCAAGTGTTTGATCTCAACCGGCTTAGAGACCTTACAGAATATAAAACATTGTATGGTGATGCTGTATTGAAGGTGTTCGGGTCGGCACATAATGTTGTCGTTAATGAAGAGAAGAATAAAGTATATGTTGTTGGTGCCAAAATACAGGTGACAGGGAAAAGAACGGAGAAGGCCTGCAATGGTAAGTTGACATTTATCAATTAACAGTACAGGGGAAGATACTTACAGCTTTGGTTTTTGGCCAACAGGGCCAGCAGTCTGGTATATATTTGTATTGTATTCAAATATTCTACAGGCAAAATGGCTAATTTCAAAGAAAAAGTAGAAAAGAATAACTGGTCCACAGTCCAAACTATTGGACATTGGCCGACAAGCCGGTGTTATTGCTAACCCTTAACACTTCAAAGGAGAGCATTGTGCGTAAATCTATATTATGTGCCCTAGCCAGCATAAATGTACCTGATCCGTCCCTGACCAAAACCTCAGAAAGTGCCATCAAAATTGGTGGTTGGGATTAATTATGTACATCACATATATTTTGCCTTATATTTCAGCTAGTAGTGACCTGATCAATGCAATTAGAGCAGCCCTGAAAAACCTAGACGTCATAACCACAGAGTTTTTATGTGTCATTATGCTGAAACCAGACTTTTTCAGAAGTCTCAAAATATTCTTATAGCAGCAAACCAATGCACAAATGTTATCCTGTTGCCCCATAAACCAGTAAATAATGGCCAAAATGACTCTTTTGGAATTCCAAGAAACTCTACCTTCAGGGCTGAAACTCCAATATCTATATTTTGACCCATAAGGTATTATTTGGAGGGGGTAGGGGGCAGTAGGTGTACGAATATGGACATAAAATGTGGTACACGGACATCCGTCTTTGCAAAGACGGACGTCCGTGTTGTGGAGACGGACGTCCGTGTTTGATTGATGAACGCGGTGAAACGGCCTCCTGTCTAGGTCGCAGATTATTATGATGAATCGAGTTTATAATGTATGATGCCAACTTTGTTAGACTATATTCACCACTAAGTATTACAGTCACGCATGTGACGTGATCACAGTCTCAGTTCCCTCAGGCCTGAAGAGCCCTCAATTTTGTTAGACCTTGAATAACCTTGGAAAGAATGGCCAAGAAGTTGAGCCTTTAAATTCCATATTTTGTTAGATAGGACTGTCAATTGAAATACTGGTAATTTTAGATCTAAAGCAGAAACTTTTTGCAAATCACGAGGCTCCCTATCTGAAAGACATTTTGCGGCCACCAGTGTCACAAAGTAGAACTCCGGCTTCCATGGGAATGGACCCTGCAAACATGAATTTTAACTCATTTGTCTGGTGTCGGGTGTGTATTTTAAGACTTAAGGTTTCATATATTTCCAGAGGGCCTACTTATAGTAGATGTGTCGAGCCCATTAAATCCAACCTTCAAGGGATGTTACGCAGATGATGGGTATACGCATGATGCACAATGTGTCATCTACAAAGGTCCGGATACTAGGTGAGTAGTGCAAGCCCCCATGTATAAAGGACATTTAGTGTGTATATATAAGGTGAACTCAGCCCTATGAGGATTGCCATAGTCCAAGATGTCAGATACTTTTACTATATTTAGTTCGGGTTCCAAAAATGTGTCAGGTTTGTTTCTCATGTGAAATGTGTTGGGAATTCATATCTGCTATTCTTAAGGAGAAAATAGATCTGAATGTTGTTGTTTTGTTTATAGGTTTTTTGGTGTTTTTTTTTTTTTTTTTTTTACAATTTGACCTTAACATAGGTCACTATCAAAATTCAGAGGGGTGGATTATTTTGCATTTGGCCTTGTTTTCATATTCCTTCTATTTCGATCCAAAAGCCCTATGTATATCCAAGTTGACAGGGGCACATTTTTCACATTTTCATATTAAATTGTGAAATCACACAGAACAGATTTTCAAAATGTCCACCATTGAACTATTTGGGATATAAATGGATATTTCAAGTATTGCTTTTACAAGTTTAAACCCTATTATCAAGTTACCAATATAGGATAATGACTATAAATCTGTTTACTGTTACTTAATGAAAATCGGACAGCTTGTATGTCTAATGAACAAACCAGTAGGGAAAATGTCATTGAATCACAAGGGCTTTGATTTCCTTTTCCTATTTTCAGATACAAAGACCAGAATGTGTGTTTTAATTTTAACGAAGACACATTGACCATTGTTAATGTGGAGGACTCAAGCCAACCAAAGATGATCTCCAGAACAGGCTATCCAGAAAATAAATATACACATCAGGTATATGTATGACTCCTGATATATTAAGCTAATAGATGATGCATATCGGGGCCCTAGGGCTGTATATGCTGTATATACCTGAGCCGCGGAGCGGCGAGGGTATATACAGCATATACAGCCCGTGGGGCCCCGATATGCATCACCTAATAGGTTTATACCACCATTTCCTCCATTTTGTATCAATTTCTTACCTGAAATCCAAAGAATATAGCCAGGCGAAGACATTTTGGAAGTGCAAGCGACACGGCCCGTGTCCGCTCTGCGCGAAGCCATTGTTTTTGTTCCTTGCCGGGAGAGGTACCGCTGTGTATACAGTCACTTTTCGTATGGAATCCAACCATGACATGTTATAATATTGAAATTCCAAGAAGTTTTCGATCCATAGAAGAGGAATGCGTGCTAATTTTCTCCATTTTCTTCGATATAAATAAGAATCCATTGATTTTCCCAATGTACGCGAGTCACGGTCCGGCCATTCCCACCCGCCTCCTTGTCCGGCGAAAGTGTGTCAGTGGCCCGGATGTAGATATAGGTCAACTGCTCGTCGTACAAGAAAGACGCCGAAACAATGGCTTCGCGCAGAGCGGCCACGGGAAAATCAATGGATTCTTATTTATATCGAAGAAAATGGAGACAATTAGCACGCATTCCTCTTCTATGGATCAAAAACTTCTTAGGATTTCGATATTATAACATGAAAAGCTTGGAATCAATACGAAAACTGAATGGAAACGTACCACTAGGACCTAAGGTTAGAATTTATTTATTTTCGCATTGGATTTCATCACCGTTCAGTGTGGCGCTATGGCTAAGGTCTTCGCCTACCACCACTGCGGCCGGGGTTCAATCCTCATACAAGTTGGCACGATTTTTCACAGAGGAAAATGGCTAGATTAACTTTGTATAGGCGCCATAATTTCCAAAAAATCAAGTCCAACTTGACCTCGAAAAAGTATATACCAAAAATTTCAAAAATGCACAAGGGTGGTATATGCAGAATAATGCACGGCTAAACTGCATATAAACCCACCGGAAGTGCCGAAATCGTGGTATAAGAAGGAATATAGCACCAGTTATTGGGCTGTACATGAAATATATATTTATACACAATGTTGAAATTATTGATTGCATGTACATGAATAGCCTATAGATTTAACCTGAAAAGGTTGGAATAGCAATTGACCCAAACAAGAGTCAACTGACTTATACATATATACTCCATACCTCATGTTCGCAGAGTTGGCTGATACATGTATGTGCTTAATCTATACTAGATATTTACAGGTTTGACTGATACATGTACATACAAAGTATACTACCTGTTTACAGGATTGGATGATAATTATGTGTATATAAATTATATAAATTATGTTTGCAGGGTTGGCTGGCAGATGTACTAACCTATACTCCATGTTTGCAGGGATGGCTTGTTTGCAGGGTTGGCTGGCAGATGTACTAACCTATACTCCATGTTTGCAGGGATGGCTTGTTTGCAGGGTTGGCTGACAGATGTACATAACCTATACTCCATGTTTGCAGGGATGGCTTGTTTGCAGGGTTGGCTGACAGATGTACATAACCTATACTCCATGTTTGCAGGGATGGCTTGTTTGCAGGGTTGGCTGACAGATGTACATAACCTATACTCCATGTTTGCAGGGATGGCTTATACACATAAATGATTTATACTTTATGTTTGCAGGGTTGGCTGACAGATGACCACCAGCTGCTACTTATGGACGATGAGCTTGATGAATCATTGATATCTGATAAGTAGGTCATTATATAAAAGAAAATACTCAAATATATTGAAGACTAATTAGCTCTATGGAGCTCTACCCTGCTATTAGGTTAATAGGCTGGAGAAATCAGAAGGCCCTTGAATAACTCATTAATGCAGTCCTACATGTTTTTGGACCATTGTGTCAAGCCTAAATGTGTGCATGAACCCCATGTGGATTGATAAATGCAGTCCAACAAACCAGCCTGGAGGGGGACAGGGATATTGGAATATATAATTATATTTAGATGTAAAAACTGTCTCACAAATGTAGAAACTATGTTTATTTGCTGTATTACAGTTATGGTGGTTCACTGTTCAATTCTATGAGGATCCCCGATAGATTTGTAAGCTATGTATTACAGTGTAAGAAATGCCAATTCTCACGTATCCAGGCATACAAGGACCCATCTATGGGACGTTACCGATCTACAATCTCCCAAACTGAAGAACACCTTCTACCATGCACACAAGGTCATAGACCACAACCAGTATGTTTTAGGTGACTATACCTACCAGTCTGATTATGAAGCTGGGCTCAGGGTTCTGTATATACAGAGGGTGAGTACTTTATTTGTTCGCAAACCCATAAGGGCCACTATTCAAGCCGTGTCAATTAGTTTTCATAAAAGGCCAATTAAGTAAAGAGCTGGCAAGTCTGCTTATCAGCACTTCATCAGTGTGTCTTTCCCACTTTCTAGGGGTTTATCAATCCCGTAGGGTCCGCATGATGTAGCCCTGGCAAGTTACTTGCCAGGGCTACATTCCTGCATCGTGTTAATCACTGGGCATGGAGAATTAATAGTGCATTGAAGGTATTATACATGTCACCTCACACGACTCACATCATACACTGCTGCCCCCCCCCCTAGTAGCTAAAATCTAGGTTAAAGGCATGTATCATGTGAAACATCATCTTCTATGCTTATGGAGCAAACCTCGGCAACCAGGATGTCTAGCAAAATTTTGGGTCCTTCAATTAACGTTCAAAAAGCATTGCTAGATTTACAGCTCAAAAATGGCATTCAAAACCTTTTGAATCTCGGACTATTAAACATGACTGTATAGAGACACAAATTGCAACTACTCCCATCTTCTTTCAGTCCGTCCCAAACCTCCATGAGGTGGCATTCTTTGACGTCCATGAAGGAAATGATACAACCAGTTTTCACGGCAGTTGGAGCAACTACCCTTACTTCAAATCAGGTATGATAGATTTTGTTGGTATATCAACCTATTAAGACCTCAAAATGACTACACAATAAAATTATTGTAGATCCAGGTATTGTCAATTTAGTGGCAATGTCCTATAGCTTCAATCAGTCACTATGATATTGAACGGAAGGCATAATTGTGTCACGGAGTTACCTTCAGATGGAATAGATATAAGGTTCATTGTGGAAGGCATTTCTCAAGAAGGTACAACTAGACCCCTTCAAATCGTAGTAGATCTCTCACTCTACTCTTATCTAGTAGCGACTTAACAAATGAATTGTTTAATTGTTCAGGATCAATCGTGGTCACTTAGAGGACCCAAAATATCAATTTTGATGACGCAAGATCAAACAAAGTTCTGGAGGGTGTTGCCAAAAATAAAACATGATATACACGTTTTTCTATTGCTAGATAAACAATGATTCCGAGCATTGTTACAGTTTGTCCTGAAAATCTTCAGCAGCACCGTTTTTCTTTATCTTGCCTACTTTGATTGTGCATGCATAAGGAAGTTCTTTGTACTTGTCTATTACTTCTAGAGGGCAGTTCATAAAAGACTAGCGATGCCTCTGCATGTAGACCATGCATTAAGAAGAAGTATTTTTGAAAGGAAGATAATTATAGATTGGGGTGATGTGCAATATCAGTGATTCGTTTATGCCTCATTGACACTAGAAATGATGTAGAAGTATCAACTAAATCAGAACTCTTTTTTATGACCTACGGAAAATTACAATTTTATGTTCTCAGTGTTTAGGAATCACTCTCCTGTTTTCCTTGCAGGTATAGTGATAGTGTCGTCCATAGAGAAAGGCCTATTTGTGGTCAAACCCAACATGGCACAGATGCAGCAGGAGGCTAACATTGTCAGGAACACCCCAGTACGAGGTATCAGGTACAGACACAGAGGATATCTTCAGGACCCTGACCCAAACCAATGTACACAGACCCTGCAACAGTCTCAGAGCTGCCAGCTAGGGGCATAGGGCTTTGGATGTCTCAGGGCCATATTGTTCTTTAAAGGCCCCTGATGCATTAATCCATTATGCTCTTAGGTCACCAAGATGCATGAATGCAGCCCTGAGTTTGAGTCGGTTTCTTTGGGTTTTTTTTTTGTTTTGTTTTTTTTTTAGTTTTGACAGAGACATTTACATCTCTGGTTTTGAAAAAAATTATCTACCATAAAATCAACGGAATGTGATACAGTAAAATTTCAAGTGTCATGACACTTGATAATTATCATTTCATAATAAATAATTTTACAAATTTCCCTTATGAAATTTGGTTTTAAAAAGGTTGCCTCTTAATGTAGAATTAGTTTAAGTAGGCCACCTGCATTAATGCATCATGCTCTTTGGTCACCAAGATGCATGAATGCAGCCCTGAGGTTGAGTGGTTTTTTTTGGGGATTTTTTTTTTTTAGTTTTGACAGAGACATTTACATCTCTGGTTTTGAAAAAATTATCTACCATAAAATTAACGGAATATGATACAGTAAAATTTCAAGTGTTATGACACTTGATAATTATCATTTCATAATAAATAATTTTACAAATTTCCCTTGTGAAATTTGGTTTTAAAAAGGTTGCTTCTTAATATAGAATCAGTTTAAGTAGGCCACCTGACAGTTGTGTATAATTCAAGTAAAAGTATTTTACAGGAACTAATTTTAAGTATAATAATGGTATACAATTTAATAAGTATAACTGTAATTAATGAGATTAATATCAATATAAGTGATATAACCCATTTGATTGATACATAGATACAAATAATATTACATAAGACTTATCTTATTGATCAAAAGCCAAAAGCTTTTTTAAACACTTTGTGCACTTATATATATATAATACATCAATGTCATGTTAATACACTTTTTGTATCTAATAATTTGATTGTTATTAATAAATATAGTATTAACAAATATCTACGCATTCTTTTGACTGAACACACAAATTGATTTTATGTGGTTAATTTTAAGAATTTAATTTTTTTGAGAATGACATGATGATTACTCACCAGGGCTATATTCATGCACCATGCCGATCGTGGGGGAGGGTTAGCATGATGCACCAATGGAGCGCTGATGAGCATCCTCGCCACCACTTCATTGGCGCATCATGCCAACAAATGGGCATCATGCCTCAATGCTCCAGCGGCCCTTTAAGGATCTCTGATGGCATTTGGTCCTCGTGATGGATGAATGTAGTGGCCTCACCATATTCGCAATTATATTTGTATACTGTCGGAAAATAATTATTGATATCTTATATACTATGTGGTAATAGTGTGCCACCTATTGTCACACAGACAAACTACAATTTAGGAGTTTCATTGTGAGCCCATTCTACAAAGTTGCAATGTAAGGAGATCTCAGTTGACGACTTTCGAATGAAATACCAATAGTACCTGTTGAATATAGGGAATATCGCCATTCCCTCACCTAGGGTAAATCACTGTAACAGATTGTAAAGTTTTTATGCAAATTCTAGGGATTCTTTGCAAGAGTGTAGCCTTTTTTTGGCCTACCACATATAAAGGCCCACTTCATGAATATTATGATTAGCTAATTCTGATTTATAAATACCTAAGTTTACTGGTACATGCAGTAGTGTTCCCTGCAAATACAACAACTTACCAAAGCAACTAACTAATTACTAGGAACTCAATCAAAATTGCCTGATGATACCTCACAGAGATGAGGCTATTGAGATTTACAAGTTGATTGACGTTGCTTGAATCCAAATAATCGGGACCTGAAGGTTCAAATCCTTTCTATCATCAAGAATAGATTCACTCATGCTTTCCTGTGCATGAGGTCAGTATACATTCAGGAAATCTATATTTCTACATTGTTCATACTAACCAAGAACAGAGTAACAGAGTAATCATTATTAAGTGTCACAACACCATTTTATTTATAACATAACAATAATACACATTGAAAATTCATATGACTATGAACAGTGAAGAGAGTGAAGGGAATCTAACATTACAAGCAAATCCAGAAAATGATCACAACAATTCTCCTTCCAACCCTTATTCAAAAGCCCAGAAACAGCATCGATCCTGGTCATTTGAATCACCTGCCCAGGTGCAGAATTTGGAGAGTAGTCGGTAAAGCCGTTAACCCTTTAAAACAGCTAGAGTATACATGTATCATATCCATTGGAAGGCATGATGCACTGATAAGCGAATTAATCATGACGATTCCCCAAGAGTGTATCAATCTGTTAGGTTCATCATGATGCATTAATGCAGCCTTTGCAGGTCTATGAGTTCACCTGGGCTACATTCAGGCATCATGGCGACCAATGAACATAATGTATTAATGCACTATTGGACTTCCAGCTTTTTATAAGGAAACATGAAAGCACTACCTTCACAAAAGGGCCAATTTCACAAAACGCATGAATATTGTAAAGAGAAATATGAAAGCCATGCAAATTGCTATCAAACTCAAACATTTGCACCCTTTTCTTGAGAGTTAACTTGAGACATTACATATAATGTGACAATGCAATGTTGGACCATCATAGCAACTGCCGAACAAAGGGATGCAAAGAAAGAGACCCAGCCATTTACAGAAGATTTCTACCATCCCACTGCATGAATATTTGGATTTAAGTACCTTTAAGATTTAAGTTGAATATGAAGCCAATGACAACCTGAGTTTCCTGCATTGTGAATCAATCTCAAGCAGGTCCAGGGAATTTTCCTGTTGCTTTGAGCCAGAGTAAATCCAGATATTAACATACATAAATTTTATCTAAATTCCTATAAATCCGAATGTTCATGATGCAGTGATTCATCACTTTTGTCTGGATTGTGCTGTAATTCGTTTTGTTTCTTTCGTTTTTCTTTAAAATAGTTTTAGCCCCATAGAAGAGAATGAAGTAAATAGTAATTTTCTGAAATTTGCATTTCAAAGTGTGTTTAGTGCATTTACAATTCACACATATAAACCTTTTCCCACATAAACTAGATTTTTCTTCTTCAATTTGTTAGGAGATAATATCATTCCAATGAGGAAGTTGACCAACATTTTGACAGAATTCTCAGCAATACTGTCTGGAAGGAGTGTGACAAGTTTTCTGAGACTCTAGTATGAGCTTTATTTGAAATAAATAAAAACACATACATTAAAACATTTTTGTGATGGTTTCTATTTATGGTTCAACACCATATAGCAGGGTGGCCAATAAAACAATATATTCAACTATAATTATGTAACAACAAATGTCAAAAATGGCCATAACATGCCTGTACCCACATTTATGAGTGATTGTGTGACAAAGCTAAATATCACAATCATAATTAACTGCAGACAAGTGTATGATTTATAAACATATGTGGATCAACACGGTAAAAGGTACGCCCGGTAGGGGTTGCGCGTACCTTTTACCATGTTGATCCACATATATGAGAGCAGGGGAGAGTGAGAGATCTGCAAGTGGATGTTCATAGGAAATGCTCTGGGGTTAGGATTATTCTCTTAAGCCTGGGATCCACTACTCCAAAAAAAAGGCTGTGTTTCTAGTGGTATATGGAAAATTACACAGAAAGTCGCGACAAAACACAGCGATCTGCAAGTGCTATGTGACCGGATTCACAAATATCAAACACTTTTGATATAAGTGACACCTCTTGGATGGTATATCATCTTAAATCAACATTAGCAACTGGGAATGGAGTAGTGGATAACCCCGTTTCTCCTTCTTGCAGTACATCAAAATAGCATAAACATTTTACTGCTTGCATGCAAGGAAGATTTCAAGACTGCTGCCCTTAACCAGGATGATAAACCATGCACACCTGATAATATATACTGTATAAACGTTCACACTTATATTATGTAAGTTTAAAGTGATGCCAGAGTGTTAATAGTACCATATAATCACCTTCAAGAGCAAGGGTGTTTGGCACTGTCTTGCAGAAGAGAAAATAAATATCTAAAATTCCCAAATCCTTGATCACACGTACAGATGCAATTGCAGTAATATATTCACACAGTTTTCTAATATGTACATTCATATCGCCTTTTTTTATAAGTGGAAATACTTATAAATACCTATACTTATACTTATGATTATAATTTATATTATACTAAAAGCTGCAAAGGGCAATATTTGTTTTTCTTTAGTGAAATGCACTCTTTATGATAAGAGTCCAGATGTATGTAATTCTTTTTTTAAAGACAGAGAAAACAATGCATTGATACCTGGAATAAGTTTGCTGTACTTGTTATTCTTTGTTGGAGATTCTACCCACCTCAAACACTATCAGACTTTGTTAAAGGAATTTCAGGTTTTGTTCTACTTTAGCTGTTGGGAGGAAAAGGTACCACAGTCATATTCCTAATAGATAACTCTTTTGTAACTTTATGATGGGATTGTAAAGAATCATTCAGGGTATCAAATATAGTTTACATTGATGAGAAACATTGTATATCATTACAATCACACATCTCTATATAGATAATATAAATATCTATTAAAATTGTTTAAATGTACTATGGTAGACCTTTGTGATGATATACTGAGGGTCTTCACAAGCAAGATCATTTACACATGCATGAATAAGGCTAGAGCCTAGCTACACCCTTGATTCCTCTATGTAAAATGTAGCACACACTAATTATAGAAACTTTAAAACTTGAAGCTTCTGATTTAATTAATTGTACAATCTGTAAAATCAAAATTTGCCGAGAGTTTACTAGTAACTCTTATTCAAAGCCAGATTTAGGTTTGAAAAAAAATCTCCAAACTATCCTATGATAGTTCACAAAAACACAATTAACGCTTAAAAAAGATAATTGCACATCATAGCAAATACATCTACAACTTCGGCAGAATATTTCCTCTCACCAACTTATGGTGAAGTAGATACACTACATTCACATTTGAATTTAGGCATCCTTAAGCAAAACGGAAAGTTTATACCAATGCCACATTTCCTGCATAATGGAGCAAGTCTGAGTAATATTCCAATGGAAATTGCTTGAACTTGATATCAGGTGCAGGAAATACAGTATCAATGCAATTTAAAAGTTTTGCCGTACAGTGGCTTTTCACTCCAAAGTTCACGAATACGATAACAATGGTATATCATATATATATAATATGTTGATGACTATCAAAATGTAAAATAGCATTATCATGAATGGCATGCAGACATATCATCATCATAATCATTTCAGATATCATATCTTTTTCCTTTCTCACCTGATGATCAGCACCATAGGTTATTATTTGCACCGATCTGAACTCAGGTTATGGTGATCGAATTGATGTATCTTGCACTTTGGCTGCCAATGGGTGTCGACCTTTCAGTAGTACCCACAAAACAAAATTCTAATTGGATCAACCTGGGAAAGGCATGTGCTTTTCATGATTTTATCCTTTAGCAGTCTCAGGACGGCATCTAAAGTTAGAAATTCGGACTTTCTATCTTCTGTTTTGGAATTCCAGGGCATTAATGATTATGATGTACCTTTAAGGTAAGACCAAAAACAGAATATTGCATTCTAGCCATGTACTGTCCATGAGGAGATTCGTACAGACTGCTCCTTGTTCCTTCAGGCTGACTTGAACCTGATTAAATCTAAATGTTCATACTGTGGGTTTTTAAGGTAACTAATTCCGAGCTTGGCAGCATAACTATCATACTATGTTTGGTATTCTCTTTCATGGAATTTAGATGAATAGTTTCCTGTAGCACCTGTTGTTTTCTTGCCCATTTGCTCATTTAAATAAACACAACAGGCATGCTGATATATCTTTGTACAATCAATCCAACCTTTGTCACTTTTTGAATATTCTTCACTTTTCTCCCTTTTCTAATTTCCTTCTTTTGTTGGCAGCTTTTACGCCTTAAGATTCATATACTCAGATTGTCGCATTTCTCCATTCTCGGCTATATCCATAGAAAACTATTATTCGTGAAGGAATTCACACATTTTGTAATCAATTCATGCAATCACTACAGTATATTACAGGCTAATATATAACTTACAGTATGCTAGTTGTCTAATATGGAATCAAAAGAAAGAAAAGAAGATTAAGTGCAAACTGAGATATGGTCTCCCTCTTCACCAGGGTGTCATTATCGTCCATATAATCAATGTCACTTGTCTGATGAGAGAGCACCAGTGGTAATATTGCTTTATGGATTATCTCCACTACTGTCAGTCCTTTCATTGTGCACTCAGTGACCAATATCTTCATGCTAACAGTAGGTACATGTTCTATTCCTTTTTTGTGCCACTAAATCATGGATGACAATTTAATAAAGACAACATTCTATGTGTGCAATGAATAATCACTCTTTCATGCAATCTCTCACATTTGTAACAATTGTGCTCCAACAGCTGTCGGCCTTTATCTGAGAAGTCCTAGTAACCTTGACCCTGGTCTTAGATGACGTCACAATGTCATTCCCAGATTTGGTGACGTCATCCTATCATTTTCATCCAATGATGACATCATTTACCCAGATTTGTATCATCACGATGTCCTTCCCCATGTGGATGTAATTACCATATAGGTATACTGCCCATTTTGGTGATGTCACATGTCAAAATTACCTCGTCTGACATCACAGAACCCGATATATGCTATCTGGCAGTTCCCAGAATTCCTTGCATGCGTGCCCTGACCACGAGGTATTCTGGCTTCCTGTGGATGTGAGGCACTCGCCAGGGTCGGCATGCGGTAGGATCGAGATGACATGCCACTGAGTAATATCATCATTTTCCTATTTTTGGGGATATAATTAGTGCCCCCAGTTCATGTGAAGTGCTTGTTAGATGGAGTTTATTTTTGTCATCATGATGACAGTCTGGTTGCCTAGCAACGGTTTGGTCTGATCATGATGCTGTCGATGGCAATATCTCCTGAGTACTCTGTTCCACGAATAGCCCGGAAACCAATCTGGAACAGGACAAAGACATGAAAGATTCAGTTAAGACTAATGGATGAAACAGAATATGTTACGGTAGCAGGTCACCATGGTTTATCTTGGTCAAAGACTTTGATCATCCAAATCCATATTTATTGGAGAGGTACCATATATCTTAAACTCCATATCAGGATGGTTATGTAACTAAGAGTTGATTATGGGTTACCCCAATAATCCCATTTCAACAGTTTAAAGATTTTCAAATCAAGTAGAATCGTAAAAAAGGTGATGGATGCTTTGATCTTTCATAACCTGGACTTGGCAAATTAGACTTGATCAGCTCTGATGCCTTACATGAAGTGAATTGATATGACCTTGACATATCCTATAGTGTCTTAGCGAAAGGTAATCTTACATGTGACTTACCCTGTTGCCTGACCTAAATTTGGTAAATGTGAGTTTGACTTATCATGGTGCCTGACCTAAATTTGGTAAATGTGACCTTGACTTACCCTAGTAAATGTGACCTTGACTTACCATGGTGCCTGACCTAAATTTGGTAAATGTGACCTTGACTTTCCCTAGTAAATGTGACCTTGACTTTCCCTAGTGCCTGAACTAAATTTGGTAAATGTGATTTTGACTTACCCTGGTGCCTGACCTGAAGTTGGTAAATGTTACTCGGGCTTGGCGCCATTGGTTGCCCTTCTCGCCTGTCTCTGACCACACTGTGGAGTCGGTGCTGAAGCCATCTCGACTGAATACCTCCAAAGACCCAATATGGTACCCATACATGTTGTACATGACCTCTGTACACACGTCTCCATTCCATGATATCGGAGGTGTTAGAAGGCTGTACAATGAAAGAAAATTCAAGTAGTAAAGTCAAAAGATTTGGGAAGTCCTCCTCCTTGGAAGTCATAATACCCCATTAGTTGATAACAGTTTATATTTGACATAAAGAAATGTTACACTGCTAGTAGACCGATAAACCCTAATGCCCTTGCACCTCAACATTTATAGTCGTATAAGACTTTAGAAGGATCCCAATGCAAAACTGCTGCATCATTTCATGCAAATATTATTTCAGATGAGATTCATCATTTATGGGAAAGAGTGAGTTCAGATAAGTTCATAATCTCTGGGAAAGTAATGAATTTCAGAATTTAGGTCCTCAAGGGAGATTTATTCAGAATAAGTACACAATGAAATTAAGAAATACTTACATTGCAGAGTCACCTCTGACCCTGGGTCTGCTGGCTTCTATGAACATGTAATACTCTCCTGAGAATGCTCTGTCAGGGCCGGTCACCTGGGATGGGGTGGGTCCCTTACCAAGCGTCCAATCAAATCGATCGTTTCTGTCCTGCTCCATACCACATAGTGTGGCAGCGCCAGAACCGGTCTCAAAGTTGCATAAAAAGACGTATTCTGTGAAAATACAGGAAACCATTCAAGTATTTACTATAGGCCTACACAATTGAAGGTTCTCTCAAGTTGAATTTATTCACCTTTCTGGGTCACGGGCTCACTATCAGCTCCACTTACACAATGTAATGCTTAGTTTGACTTACCTACATCAATAAAAGATATGAATGTTACATTATAGTAACAGTAACACAACTATACATACTTGAAGACCATGCCCTATTGTTTTACCTCTAAAATGGTTTAACAAATTTATGCAGACACAATGGACACATGGGAGGTCACATAGGCGGTCACATGGACATTATACATGTGTTGGCACATAGGCAGACACAGGGACACATGGATGGGCATAGGCACACACATGGACACATGGGTGGACATACAGTCACAGGCATGGACACATGGATGGACACACATGGACACACACACACAGCACACACGTTGACACATGGATTGAAACACAGGCACACACACGGACACATCAACAGACACACAGGCAAACACATGGACACACCGGCACACACATGGACACATGGGTCAACACATAAATGGAGAAACATATTTACAAAATTCATTTCATATGGAGTTTGAATTTGAACATCCACTATATACATATGCACATTCCAGGTCATTCGATAACTGAAAAGAACCACTCAATGGACTGATTTTACATCATTTGAATTTGAATATCCACTATATATATATATATATATATATATATATATATATATATATATATATATATATATATATATATATATGTACATTCCAGGCCATTCAATGACTGCAAAGAACCACTCAATGGATTACTTTGAAATCATTCTTCAGTCTTCAATAGTGAGTTTAACATCTGACCACTTGTAACGTTGTCCATGTACAGTAAGGTGTATACAGTCTATTCCCCAGTATTCAATTTTATCCTGGCATACACATTGCCGTGCACGTCTTGATTTTAAACTCACCAATGAAAATACTCCACTGTCGTGGTCCTTTGCCTATCTTAGAGTATAGTGTATCTATGCCAAACGTAATAATGTTTCTTTGGGATTGCGACATGTCTAGGGAACCCAAATCACTTAGCTAGGTGATTGGATTATCCAGCGTAGCATAACATGGAGGACTTGCAATAGAGCATTGCTATACATATGGAAGATTTCCAGATCTCTTTCCAGGTTCTTCTGATATGTAGCAATCCAAAAGGCTTTGCTAGATCTACTGCACAAGATTACCACTCAAATACTTTGGGCTCTTGGACTAATAGGACAGTTGTCAAAACACTAGGAGATTCAGATGGTGGTTACCCTTCAATGTGTATGGAAAAGGGATGTGTGAAGATCTAATTGGTTTCTAAAGGTTCTTTTATGTTCAACCTCAGAGTGTTGGTACGATTGTCTAGGTCTCTAATAACTAAGTATGTACATTGATCAAAACTTTCCTGATCAAGAGCTCTCCAGGCAAAATATCTATCACTGTATGTATTGTGCATTGAGGGACTTTGCATACAGAATGCCTTTTAATAGAGTGGAAGGTTTCCTCTAGCTCAGAAGCTCTCTTTCCCTTGGATATTATTGGCTTATTAATGTGCGAGATCTTAAGTGTGAAATTCAATATAGGTATGATAACTAAAAGGAGGTCCAATGCTGAGCCTTGCAGCACACCACAATCAACACAGCTTTGTCTTAACATAATGCCGTTAGTGCTTGTAAACTGCAATCTATCAGAGAAGTGATTTCGGTCTGATTGGGCAAGTGACGCATGAAAGCGCTATAATTTATTTTAATTGCAATTTGACTATCACATTTACAAGGAAAGGAACTTATCATAACTATCTGTAACGCTATCATATTCTGACATGTGGTCACTGATCTTGCTTTTGTGTTACCTTGACCTTTGCGCGCAGTGGGAGAATGGAAACAGGAATTCAAATGTAAATTTCAATCTTATCACCCTTTTGGTAACAGGTTTGGTTCCCTTGAATTTGGCATATTTTGTAGTAAAGGTGTCAATACAAGCAGGTTTAAGATATTTGAGTGTTTGGGTATATATATCAACGTTAACTATGTCCAGAGTAACTAACTACTTTAAATGGATTAAAGCTAACCCAAGGTCTGTAAGAATAATCAATTGGATATTCTACACGGGTTTATGCAAAGCATGTCATCAGATGGGAATGACCTCTCATCAGCAATCAAATGCCTTCTGATCGTTAATAATAGATGAAAACCGTAATGGTTAGTTCTTTTTTCTGCACGTTTTGCGTAAATGGATAGGGATAACAGATTCCTATTAGGACACAAGTTGGGTTCAAGGTACATGGATGAATATATGTAGTAAAGTGTACTTACGAGATGGAGTGGCTGAAACAAACGAAGAAACATAATATTGAGATACATTACCCTGGAGTTGTGATATAACAAAATTAACATAGATTGTGGTAGAAAATCACTTGTAAGATATCATTGTAAGATTTAGGGTGGAAGTGATACATGGCCATGAGGTGAAATTTTACTTTAAAAATATATTTTAGATGTAAAAAAAAAAACTTCCAACATTTCATTTGCTGCAGACAGCTAGGATTTCTCAGACATAGGAAGGCTACCTACAGGTACGTTCTAATTACATTTCAAAATAGATTAGGGATAGGGCAGTGAAGAAAACGTTTTCTTACACCCTTTAAGGGATTGATCACCTTATGTGTTCAGCTCTCATTCCCCACATGAAATTAAAAAAGCTTTTACCTTCACAACGGCCTCCCTGAAGACGAATGTCATCTATGGAGATATCACCACTGAACTCTCCCCGCGTTGTTGCCTCAACACCAAGCTATCAAAAATAATGTGAGTTGTCTGTAACTTTTAAGCTTGTTGAGAAAAAAAATATCCCAAAATAAGTGTTTTTCTGAAGCAAATTTCCTTAAGGTGGGTCGCTATCATTGAATCAAAGATCCTAGATTTTCTCAATTTTTCACCCAGAGGCACATAACATCATCTAGAATAGGAATATGAAAAGAAAAGTAGGGGGTCCCATGCTACTTTTTTTCTACGGATTTTTGAAAAATAAAAGTATTTTAATCTTCACCTAGAAATTAGAGAAAATATGTATCAGATTTGAGTTTTTTTTGTCATAATTATTTAATACAGAGATATGAAACCTCGCATGCTAAACGGTCTGATGTTCTTATTTATTAAGAATTTTCGATTTTAACTCCATAACATGGCATTCTGGGTAAATCTCTCATTTTTTGGGAAGGAGAAGGTTAAATTTCCTATTAATCCATAACAAAAACAAATAAAATTAATATTTTCAACCATGATTTTTCTTAAACTTTTTTAAAATATTTTTCAGATAATTTGCCTTTAGGTAAAATTACTTTTGATATGGGGTCCTGCACATAATTTTGGAGTTTTGGCCATTTGAAAAACTGACAAAAATCCATATTCAAAGCACTGCATGATGGGTAAAATGTACACATACTTGGCATAAAATTGCTCCATTATATGCCCTCGGTTACTGTGAATAGCCTACCACTTCTATAGCATTGTATTGGTATTGTAAGGTGCAAAAGAATTCCAGAGAATGATGAGAAAAATCTGGATGTAAATATGCAAAATTTAAAATGGTCATAAAATGGACAATTTTGATCAGAACCCCCCCCCAAATTTTTTGTGGACATTAAGGGTATATGTCGGTATGTGCCAACCAAAAATGATCTCATTGTGATAAAGCTAACCTATATGCGCAGGGACCTGCGCAGTAGGCTCAAATCCAATAGCAGCGACCCACCTTAAAGCATGTGTATTTCCTAAAAAAATTTCCACATGGTGGAAGGGACCTTTCTGAGAGGTAAGCCACTAGGAGGTAGATTTTATAATCATCATGTATGTAATTCCTAATTTGAGTAAGTTGAATGAATATTTCTTAATTCAAAAAGAATAAGTTCATTCCTTGCAGCATACCTCACTGATACCATTCATGTTGATATCTACAGCTGCACTCTGCCAGCCTCGACCCTGGTCCCCGGTGAGTGACCATTTTGTGAGACGAGCTGCTCCCCCTGCCCGTGTATAGATCCTGAGTTCACCCATGTGGAAGCCATTCATGCTGTAGTAGAACCGCATACATAAATCTCCGCCTCGTGTCACATCAGAGCCCTCAATGAATAACCTGTGTGAATAATGAGTTATATTGGCATCAATTAATTGTACTATAATCACTGAAATGCATTAATTTATGGAGCTGTTAGGAAATAGTCAAATGGCATAACCTCTCCAATAATTGAAAACTACATGGATACCTGACCTGGAGAACTGGAGAGGTGTTTCAGCCATCACCTCTTCTTTCTCTAAATTGGTTTATTAGCTGAACTGTGTGTGTAAGGTTTTAACAATGTTGGTCGTTGTTTCTTTATTTCATTACAAAAGGCAAAGTTTGTGTGGTTATTCAACAATTTCTCCAGCAACTATAGAAAGTCAATGACATTTTTCACCTGGCCATTAGGTCCCTTGGTCGTCCTGATGCCTCAATGTACAAGAAGTACCTCCCCTGTCGTGCCCCATCTGGGCCAGTCACTGGATACAGTCCATTCGGTGTGCGCCTACTATAGAGGGCACCACTGGGTGTTTTACCCGATAGACGTATCCAGTTGAGTTGGTCTTCTCTGGAGTCTTGTCGAAGTCTACAATTTACTGCATTGCCCTGAGCATCCTCAGCATCACAGGAGAATCGTTCTCCTAAAAAAGTAATTCGCATCATTAGGCCTAAAAAATATGTGTGTTCTGGTTAAGCTACATAACCTATTTCTTTACCCTACCTTAGATTTTTGATAAGCCCTTTTAAAAAGTATTTATCATTTGAGCTTGTGGATCAAAACAGAAAGATTTATAGGTCCTACAGGTCGAATTGCATGGTGTCAAATTATTCCGAAATCTATATTCAGTCATAGAGAGAAAAATATTCTCTCCTGATTGACAACTATGAACAAAATGTAAATCTCTATACAACAAGAATATTGATTTTAAGGATTTTGTTTTTCTTGTCTCACTTTTTTAATGTGATCCATAGGAAATATCGGAGTAGTAGGGTTAAAAAGCATGAGGCCACCACCAAGCTGTGGCTGCCTCAGAATTGTCTGATCTAGGATCCAAAGGCATTGCCTACCAGTGCTTGGAGGACCAGGGGTTGGAGGGCTCTGGGTTGGTGGTGGTGTAGGTACAGTACCTGAAAGAGAATATGGTGATAATAATGTAATATAGCGAAGTTGCAGTTAATGACAACATAATGGTTTAAAGCATTAACCATAATATAAAAAGATAGAACTGCTGAATAGGGATTAACATGGCCATATTGCTGAGCATTTTGAGAGGATATATATAAGTCTGCTTTTACTGCTTACTCATCTATGATATGCCTTACCATCACAGGAGCCTTGGTAGACACTAATGTCATCTAAGGCAATGTCACTTGTGTACGACTGTCCTCGTGTGGCCTCAAACGCAACCTGTAATAATAAATATGACCATACAGAAAAATACATAGGTTATCTGAAACACATTGGAACACAATGCATCTATTTGCACAGTCTCAGTTAGGGAGAAACTGGCATAAGTAAAGCACAATGATGTTTTCAATATTTCTGCATGATCTGCATGGTTTTGTTTACTGTAAAACCCTCTGTGTATATGCTAAACACATCATTACACATGTATAAGTAGCACACTGAGTAATGTCACCACATTGCCTATTAGCCATTCAAGGGGTATGAGTAGGTGGCATTCGTTACCATAATCTACTTATCTAAACTCCACCTATAAGCCGCAATGTCAGTTCCTGGAGACCTATAGGCTATAAGCTACAGTAACCCTCTGACAGTAACAGGGATATACAGAGTTCTAAGCAGGTCATGTGCTAAAACAGGCAGAACAAGAACATAAGCATCATGATGCAGGGATGGGGGTCTACCAATTAATTCATCAACAGTGTCAAGACATGTATTGAATCTACCAGGCATCCTCGTAAACCGTGAACCACCATAAAATATAATTGTTATGCAGTGAAGCAGAGTCATTCTTATGAAGAAGGCCCAGATGGCAGTACAGTATGTAAAATAATATGGTACAAAATAATCGCCATGAAAATAACAGTAAAATCCTAGTCCAAAAGTGGGCAGAGATACATTGTTATTTTCATTGTTATTATCTTTGCAGTGAATGCGCTTATTGCAATATGCTATCTATATCAGCATTAACAATGTTAGTACAAAAGGTGATGTCAATGAGTCTTGAAACCTCACCTGGTCTCCATAGTTAAAGTTTAAGAGGGTAACCCTTTCAAACCTCCATTGGTTGCCTTGGTTACCTCTGCGTTCAAAAACTGAAAACCCTGGTCCGAATCGGTTGATGAACACGCGTAGAGTGCCCATACCTGAGCCATACATGTGGTAGAAGAACTCAACACACACAGCTCCTGATGTATCAAACATGGGTGTAGCAATCCTGAGAAAAATGGATGGAGACAGAAATGAGAAAGGGAAGTTATGCTTGGTTTGAAGGCCTTGGCAAAAGATATTATTGAGTAACAATCTTGCATATTAAAATCACAATTACTATCTATCCTGGGGAACTAGATATCTGGATACTAGCTTTGCTTCAGAAACATTTGAACAGTAGCAGTTCAGATTCCTCAACCCAGGTGGCAGGGGTTTCTAGAGAAGCTACCAGGTGAAAATATTCCTGTCTGTTCAAAGTCTATTTTTGTGTTGCCCAAGCTCAGGTGGATCACCTGCAATTGATCAGTTTTTTTTTTGTTGTTTTTTTTGTACATTGTTCAAAAAGACCAACTTTCCTTTAAGTGAGAAAAGTTCTTTTTGCTTGAGAGGGCTGATCAGAAATGCTAGCACATCATAGCTCTTTTTCCTCAAAAGAAACCTTCAGCAGGCTGCAGCAACAAATCCCTCTCAGGGTTGCATTTAAATATAAAAATAATAGTACTCACAGAGCAATATCACCAGGAATTCTTGGGTCACTGCCCTCAGTAAAAATGTAGTAAGTTCCCCCGCGGGCTGACTGTGGTCCCGTCCCCACTGTGGGTGTTGTGAGCACAATACGTGTAAAGTCAAACCGGTCAGTGGTCGACTGCTGCATTCCACAGAAGTCTCTCTCAAAGCCACATGTCCAGGGCAACCGACGTACTGAAGGTAAGGATGGAGTAGAATTTTATTTTACAAAATCACAAACCAGCATAATCTCAGCCATTAAAAAAAAACTGTTTTATGGTGAATTCTGAATATATGAACTAAAATATTTTATTTGAAATAACAAAGCTCTATACTATGGATAGAGAGTGGTACTTAAATGTGTAAGTATACTCAATGTAATTTACAGCTATAAATTGAATCAAATGGAAACAGAATGTTCAACTAAAATGCAGATAATCTTAAACATTGATTTTCATTTCACTTGAACACAAAATAATATATATATATATATATATATATATATATATATATATATATATTCGCCAGAATATCCGCGGATAGAGGCAGTATTACATGTGGTTATTAGTGATGTTATTTGGTTATTTGTATGTAGTGCAGTGTATTGGCTAATTGAGAGAGCCAAATGCAGTGTGCCCTATCTAATGTGAATTAGGTGATTATTTGTCTAAAGTATGTTTAATTCTTATGTTAATTTTGCTGTGAGTAAGATGAGAATACAAATTATAGATGAATTTGTCTCTTATTCTGCTCCTAAAAGAGAACCACAACTATTATGATTACAAACAGAATTCTATGAAATAGGCAAATCTCATACATGTATTATTGTTTTCCAAACGAAAATCTTTCAAGCATCAATTGAAATTTGAATCAGAGCATTGTATGCATTTTTAACTTACTTTTCATTTATATTCTTTTCCATCCTAAACTTTACCCTTTACTAATATTCAATCAGTATGGTTATGTAGTAGCAATAAAATGTACCCTTGGGTTGATCACAACAGGGAAGAAGAGAAGTACTCCTCAACCCTTTCAGAGCCACCTTATGCTCCAAGGCGGCATGTTCCATCAATTGGTGCAAAGCAGTGCTAGCGAGTAACTCAGCCCTGGCAAGTTACTCACAAGTACTGCATTACGATCACTAAGGGCATTGTGCACTATGCATCCCTAAATTGTTTGATTAGGGACAAATCAACTTGGGCTTTAAACATTAGAACCAGGGCACCAAAAACCTGGAGTAGACTCAATAAAAGCAAATTTATATGAAAGGGTGATATGAAAGATCCTTCCTTGAAGAACTGTGAAAATGATGAGTGGGGTTTCCCCCTTAGAGAGGGGAACGCAAAGGGTGTGGAAGTATAGACATTGGTCAGCATGATACCCCTTAATGAACAGCCCCGTGTATGGCTATATATGTGATGGTGTTGAAGTGTATATTCATCATAGAATGGCATGGTACTGTAGTGGTGAGGTAGCATAATAAACTTTATCATTTTGTCTGAATCAGCACTGGCACTGCTTTTTCATAATAGTCATGGGTATGAAGGTTTTGAGATAACTTTTAAATCTTCAGAAGTCCAATTATTGTATCAAAGTATGGGGTAATCCGATATACAGCTGCCCATTTCAGAACATACAAGCACCAAGGTATTTATCCACAACAATACTGTACCTGCTACCTTGGTCGCTACACTATTCAAACACTTAAATATATCTTTCTGGCTTTCTCTTCTTTACTTATTTTTGAGGAAAAAATTATGATCCTTGTAAGTTACTATTTCTTCTTATGGGAACTGCTACATTGGAGATGTATGTGGTGACTGGTGGTGCATTTTTAAGATCAAATGAGAAGCTCAGACCTGTGCTTTTCTTTTGAAGATTTCACTAAGCATCAGACAAAGATTTTGAGTTTGGGAACAAAGGAGTGGTGATGAAAAGCTAGGACATCACAGAAATACATTATTAAAATCAAACAACAAATGTTAAATAAAAACTGTGGTTTTGTGTCTTTGTGATGTCTGTGAAAATGTTGTTCTTTGTAACTCTTTAAAGACAGCATGATGCCCCAGGTCTCCATGGTCATTTGTGATCAGGCAACCAGAAAGGAGGGCCCATGAGGGGCTCAACGGGCTATTCTTTCTGCCTACAAGCTCACATTTGTAGACTCAATGCATCAATGCAACACTGCTATGTAACTGACTTGGACTATAGCCCTTTAAGGCCATATAGTGCATGAATGGATGAGCTGTGGCTAACCAGGGCATTGATCACAAAATGATCTCAATTGAGGCACCCTGCTGCCCTTAAAGAGTTAATACACATATGTTTTCTGTCATATACCAGGTCCTGGTGGTCTTGTCGGCTGGTTTGTAGGGGTAGGGGGCCTGGTAGGACTGGGGGTTGAACCTGTAGGCAAGAAAGCAGACATAGACAATACAGCACACAGATAAAAAGACACTGAGGCAAACAACAGCAACTCCACCACACAGTAACAACAGTGCACCGCAATGCAAACACACAAGGTAGGGGGAGGGGGCGCTTGGAGATGGCTTTGGTGCGTCGCGTCTCCAGGAACTTTATTCATCAAAATGAGAAAGTTGGAAATCAAATTAATGTAAAATCAAGTTATCTATAGTTTAATAATAGTTTATTCCTGAGGTTGATTTTTTTCCAGCTATTCTATTAGTAATTTCCATACAAATATGATTGATCTACGTAAAAGACTTTGGGCAATCACGAGACTGATCAATTGGGAACAAAAGGCAGTCAGTCAATATTTTCTCTGAATCATAGGCACTTTCACAAATGGTATTGCACAGGCCTTTTGGCCCAAATCAGAGAGGAAAAGCATTAAGGGTCTGGTCAGTATTTTCACCATCACCAGGTGCCATGTTGGTAAAAAGAAGTCAGCACCTGCTAGATGAATGGTAACAGATGCATTACCTACTATGCCTGCCGGGGGTGGGTAAATCAACCTCGGAAATTGTACAGTACTTAAATTTTGACTTTTGAATATCTATTGATACCTATTCTACAACTCAACCTCACCAACTTACAATATTTATAATTCCTCATACACAACATTAGTGAGGATATTTTAGAACAGATGTGTATAGTAAATTAAACCAGTATAAGATGATTTTAGGAGCCACAATACAGAGTGTGCCATTACAAAAAGATAGATATATAAATTCAATTTTATGCTTTGCATAAGAAATTGTACCACAGTAAGTTAGCTTTAGTCAGTTTTGTAATCAGTTAAGTAGCTGCCTGTGTTACAAGAGAATCACAAAATGAGACTTGTTCACATCATCTGACTTTTAACCCCTGTATTGTTCTAGTATTGTGTTTAGATCCTAGAGAAATCATCATAAACTGATCCTTGTGCATCTAGATCCTATCCACCTTGACGTACAACACCTATAAGGGCTTTGTACATCTCCCCTTCAGATACATGAATACACTGACACATGAATTGTTCTACATGACATAAATTGCCCGTTTTCCCTCCGCAGTTGAAAAAAATTGGTATCCTTCACCATAAAGTGAAGCAACACATCAAATATTTCACATATCTTTAAACACGTGGGGTACAACTTCCATCTATAATTATTTGATACTTTGGTTTATAAAAGAATGTATCAGGGATATTCAACTCATAAAAATTCACCAGTAAAAAATTAAAACAGCAAATCTCAGGTATTGTCAAAAGAATGTACCAGAAATAGAGTAATTCATAAAAATTGCGGGATCCGCAGTAGGTCTATGATTATGTACTGCGCAAAAGCTTTTCGGAACTACTCTCTACGAGCGATATCATCATGTTTTGAGGCAAAAGTTATTTAGGACTAAGGGAAACTCTAAGATAAATTCAGGTTGCTATTGCAAGGAAGGAGAGGCTCAATAAAAGGAAAGTTAGTGGATCAATAATTGTATTATCTCGAGAACACGCAGCAACGAGTTTGTTGAAAATTCACGTGTTCAAAGCTAGCTTGGAATGATTCTGTGCAGAGGGTTTGTTGTCATCTGCTACAGTGCGTTGATGCTGTGGTTACCTGGTGGGAAAACTGTTGGCGGAGGTCTCGTGGTAACAGTTACAACTGAAGTGACAAAGGCAGCCCAAAACAATGACCATATCTCCTATATTGCCTTTTGTACAATCACATTTTGTAATATTTCTAATTAAATCAAATAAGGTGAAATATCACAACCTAACACACATGAAAATTTTACACAAATTTGAACTAAATGCAATACCATTCGATTAATTATATTCTTACAAGACTAATTGATAGCATTCACAACAGATTCACCTCAATATAAGCATAATATGACTCATTATCAGATGATTTAACATTGGTGGGTTTAGATTGCGTGCATCTAGTTTGAACGTTTTCAACAACAATAGAATTACTAATATGACAAACAGATAAACACATAGGTAAAACAGGAATATTCAATAACTGTTCATGAAAAGTAGTCAATATTATTCTACATTTCAAAAGAGTAACTTTTTATTTTTTTCACACTTGATTATGGCCATTGATTAGAATAGGTAAATCAAAATGATTAATGTTTAGTAAAACTTAAATGTGGTCAAATATTTCAATTAACATTATCTTCTTATCTCTACCACCAGATAATGCAATTGAAACTTATATTAATAAAAAAAAATCAATTGGTTTGTGAATACTTATGATATTGTCAGTAAAGCTAATATGAAATGAAAAAAATGGTTAAATCTATATAAAAGAATATTTGATAAATTAGAAACTTACTGCTGCAAGGAACTGGGTCAATCCGCAAGTTATCGAGGGCCACATCCCCTCGTATGTCTGCTCCCCTAGTCACTTCAAATATTATCTGTAAAATATGAAATAAATATTCAAGCCTTTTATAGCAGTGGTAGTGAGCAAAAATCTTAGAGGCATTTCTTTCTAAAAATAAGAAAGGTACTATGCATTTGTAAATGAAAGGGAGAGAGAGACACAGAGAGAGAGACAAAGAGACAGAGACAGACAGAGAGAAAATGAAATTTACCAAATCATGCAGCACATAAATGTACATTTGCCAGATATAAGATATAAGCCAGTGATCAAATTTTCATTTTTGCCTAAACCTTTCTTAGATTCATGCCATAATAGCACCTACCCTCTCTGCGTCAGTAAGTGTAACAGTCTGTGTGGTCTGGCGCCAGTTAGGCCCCTGAGAACCAACTGCATCAAAGATGATCTGGCTCGTCCGGGAAGAGTACACCAGAAACCGCTGAATGTCTGGTCCATTCATATGGAAGGCAAAGGAGACGCACACATCTTCTCGACTCGGATCAGGATCTTGGTTTCTTACTGGGATCCGGATTGGCAGTGTCTGGATACTATACAGTAAAGGTAATAGAACTTGCATTTTAACTGGGCATAGACAGATACTGAACATGACTCCCCCATTTTAATGTGCCTCCATGCGAGATAAATACATCATAACACAATGTTAGAGGAAATTATCCTTTACTATAACAAGATCTACCTATGGCTATCAAGTATTACCTAAAGTACTTACATAAATCTGTCATTCGCCACTCGAGGCTCACTGCTTTCCACATAGATGTAGTATGACCCGCTGAAGGCTCGATTTGGTCCCGTACCTATGGTAGGTGTGCTGTCTCTCTGCCGTTGCCATGGATACACTCCAGGTGCATTGACACTTGTCATTCCGCACAGCGTTGTTTGCTCAAAATCACACATGAAGGGTAACACAACTGAAATAAAATAAGAAAACTATTATATAAGTATGGTATGCATGAGAGAAATTTAGATCCTTGTGACAATTCTTCAAACTAAATGATCCTGAAATGACATAAGTCAACTGGGAAGTTTCTTCTGAAAACCTATTTTCTACAGGAACAAAGTCTGTGTGTTTCCACTAAATGTAGACTACACCTATAGAGAGAAGATATAGTTATCACAGTCATAGCCTGATCACCCCCTAATCTAGTAAGTTGAGAAAGGTGTGTACAACAACAGCAGTTCTAGCATCACACTGGATAGATTCTAGAGATATATCTTTGATTGTGAAAGCATTTTGTCTCTTGTCAATGTCAGTTGGATGGAAAGTTTTTGCAGATGATAATTGCCTTCCACCATTGCCATGACATTAGATTAAGGTATTAGAGAACAGTTGTTTGTGTGATGGCTAGATTTAGTCTTTGATAACAAAGAGCAGCTCACATAATTATTGTAGATATATTCATATCAGGATGTCTTAGTCAATGACATTGTGTATATCACATGGGTAGTAGCTGCATTTAGGTGTCAATAGTCAACAACAAAGCGAATACTGTGTACATGTGAACTGTGGATTTAGTTTTTTCTATAGTCAACAGCAAACCTTAGATTCTTTGGGTAAGAGTGGGATTAACTTTGAAATATTTCACAATACAGCATACATTGTATAGGTATGAGTTGGATAGCTTTATCCAGTTGTAGATTGTGTACAACAAAGCATAGATATGATAAAAGATGCCACAGTTTACCATGCAGTTCACATTGTATTACATGATAAGCTAGGGTGGTAGTACAGTAACACCTTCAAAGTGGTACAGAGAATGTTAAGCGATTAGAGATTAAGCACATAGGAAACATGTCAAGCAACTTCAATGTGTGGTCAGAAAGGTCCTCAGCTCCTTCAAGAGTGATGATTTTTTTCATCCCACCATATGTATTATTCTCCAACTTTTCAAAGTTTGCTTAATGTTAAAATATAATGTCATTTAGCTGTTATGATACATGAATGCGCCCTGGGGAATAGCCTGTCATGACTTGAAGCATTATGCCAGCCCTCAAAGATTTACCCTGGCAGGTCAACATCAAAGCTAGGCAAGTACACTCACTAGGTTGGAACCTGGAGAGGTCCTTTACAGCCATTAAAGGGTTAATCTAATTGACATGCTTAACTGTAGGATCTAAGTTATATAAACTGTCTAACATTTAATTATTTCCCTATTTTAACTCTACAATGACAGTACGGTGCCTCATCAGAGCTTTGAATGAATAATGCCTGCATGCAGCACTGAGGAGTTATTAAGCTGTGTAATGATGCATGATGCATCAAGAAAAATGAAAATTCAAGTCACCATGTCAAGTCAAGGAATAGAGGCCATAAATAAGAAATGTCAAGCTTTATTTTTACAATTTTAACTCCCCCATTATAATGTCGTCCTTTTTTACAATAGAAATATATAGGAGCCAATAGATTTCAATCCTTCAACTCTGCCGTTTGACATCATTTTATTGATGGCCCCATAACATAGAACCAGATATGTCCAATTAAATATAGAATATAGTTGACAAGCTGTGCAAGCGCTGAAGGTGCTAACAGATATTCCCACACACAAACAGAACAATGTATCAGACATACTGATGTGGCACAACATAGAACAACATACACTTACAAACTACATACAAGGGTGACAGACATACTAAGGGAGAATGGGTACACAATGCAGGTGTTATATATTATAGTCTTTTAGTAGTGTGCGTGTCTCTATTATCTACCCATTGTTATAGTCTAGTGGAACAATTGTAAGAGAGAGATTGGATTCTTTTCCCTGTCTTGTCTTTGGTAATCACTGGATGACCTGCCTGAAGTGTGATCTATGGTTTCACTCTCAGTAACTTGGCATACTAGCTAAAAATGAACATTAGCAACATGGATAGAATGCCTTTTAAACCCATGTGGCGCAATCTTCCTTTCAGGCTTTCATTCCTGTCCAGCTCCATTGGGTGTTATGTGAAATATGGTGGACTAGGGGTTTAAGGAATCAGAGATTCTTGTGAACTTCTATAGTATCCGTGGATAGGGTTAAAAGCTACAGATAGAACTTAAAAGTAATTAATCATCATAGGTAAATATGATCTTATTCAAAAATATTGGTACAGAAAATACATATCAAAAAGCACATCTATCTTATTCGACACTTTATCAAAGAAAATGTATCCTACATGGATAGAAATAGGGGTAAAACACTTGTTTGCATGTCTCAATTTCAAAATGAAACATCTTAAATGCTTGCTACATAAATAAACAAAAACTAGATTCAAAGAAAAATGATTCTGGTGTCACTTAGTTGAATATGTAGAGGGACATGCGCATTACCCTCATTATCATCTGGTGGAATAGGAGTTGAGGGCCTCGGATCAGGCGGACCTAGACTCATAAACATTGGGAGAACAGACAGACTCAACATTACACACTAAACATGTAACATCATTTACACATCAAACAGCATAAGACCACACAGTCTCTTCTGAACAATTCTTGTCAAAACGGAGCTCATTTACACTGCAATAAAATATGCCCATATAAAGGGTTTCCACAGCAGCAGAGGGCAATCAGTGTATGCCATCTCCTTATGAGGGCATTTACATAGCAGCCAGTCTCTCACACCTCCATGCATATCAGGACATCTGCCAGGAACATTTCCTTATAAGGGCATTTGTCCAACAACAGACGTCCCTGGTATGCATGCCCTTATAGGGTAAGATAGAGAAGGACACCTTTCAAGACATTGAACTGCATGAACACTTGGATTCAAGTACCTTTAGTAACAAGATAGGAATCAGATTAACACCTTATTTGTGACAAAATGAGGCAACCTGGAACAAATCTAAACAATTTTCAGTAACAGCTGTTTAAGCTTAATTTGAATTGTAGGAAATATCGACATATTTGGACTCGGTTTCTCTTGAAAGCTGCTTCAAGTCAAGTGTTCATGCAATGTTGGTTCAGACATTTCTGACATATATGCAACTCCTCTCACACAGTTAAGCATTGTGGACTGCATATACTGTGGAACTTGATATAAAGGAAAATAATGATTGGAGAATCAGGGAATAAAGTTCTAATCAAGAACTGGAAAGAAAACATGATCATTTTTTAGATTATCTTCCATATGTCTATGCTCAACTTCATTTTGATATTGTATTGCATTATAGGTATCGTATTCAAGTAATTGTCCCTAATCCTAATTCATTAGAAAGCTTGTGTGATTAAGCTGGAAGTTTGACTTATTTTCACCAAATCTCATCAAATTATAGTAGTTTAGTGATCCATGAATTGACACATGTATGCTGCAGGATACCGATGACGGCGGTCTAGCTAGTCCTCAGGACTAAGGTGCCTGGCGCGTCCGCGCTGACACAAATACGCGGACTCTACACGGAGCCCCCCGCGGTGAGCGTAGGTGCGTGGCGTAGTGGTAGTCCTCAGGACTATAGCTAATAATGCGATGCTTAAGTCTAATGCTACTAGTAGCTAGTAAGGCCATCCTTAGTCCTGGGGACTAGGTGATAGTTAAGCCCACAACTAAACTATACCGGTTAAGTGCTGGGGATAAAAGCATAGTCCTAAGGACTAAAGCCTAGTCCCCAGGACTAAGAATATGAGGATATTGTCCTAGGGACTAATTGTACATTCCCATGAATTACCTTGCAGACCGCATGACTTTATATAAGACTGTGCTGTCAGCCTCCAGGACTAAGCTTTTAGCCCCTGGGGACTAATTCGTAGACTCAGGGACTACTTGTTTAGTCCTGAGGACTACAAAAACATTTGCATAGTCCTTAGGACTAATGCATGTGGTTCTGAGGACTAAGACCTAGTCCTCAGGACCGGCTGGACTGAAATAGTAGTCCCTGGGACTATGTCTCTAGTCCCCAGGACTACATCTTTAGTCCTGAGGACCAGGCAGCTACATCTTTAGCTCTCAGGACTTAACAGTTAGTCCCTGGGACTGAACCTTGTACCAGGGTATAGATATGGAAAAGGCTGCGTTGATCAATTTCTAGCCTTCAGGACCATTCTTCTAGCCCGAGGACTACACTTTAAGTCCCTAGGACTAAAGTTGTAGGCCTCAGGACTAACGTCCAATCACCAGGAATGTCTCTAGTCACTAGCACTAGGTCACTAGCACTAGATGTGTGTCCTCAGGGCTAAAATATCATCCTGAGGACTATAATCTTTAGTCCTCAGGACTAAGTTTTTAGTCCTGAGGACTAAGTTTTTAGTCCTCAGGACTAAGTTTTTAGTCCCAGGGACTATGTCTTTCTAGCACCAAGGGCTGTTCCGTGTACCCATGTGGTCGTAATAATTAAACGTAGGGCCTTAGTCCCAAGGATTGTATCTTAGTCCCAAGGATTATGTTCTAGTCCCTAGAACTACATGTTTAGTCCCTGGGACTAGACAGACAGGCTTTGAAGCTACAAGGCAAGTCCTGGGGACTAAAAAGTAGCCCCAGGGACTAAAATTCTAGTCCCCAGGACCAAACCTTGACTCCCCATGAGCATGCATCTAGTCGCTAGCAGTTTCAGCATTGTTACTTAGATTCAAAGCCTAGGTCTATAGTCCCTGGGACTACACAGTAGTCCCAGGGACTAAAGACACAGTCCTAGGGACTAGATTATAGTCCTTGGGACTGAGACCCTGGCTCATAATCATCCAAGAGTAGCGAATAGTCATGGTGCCCTGGGGATGGCATTCATAGTCCCAGAGACCACCTGTTTAGTCCTGAGGACTAAACTGTAGCACGCATAGTAAGGGCGCGTTCTAGTCCCCAGGACTAGATGTGGGCGCGTGGCTGTTGCTGGCCGCTGCAGCATACGCGGCAAATAGGGGCAGCGCGGATGTGCCAGGCACCTTAGTCCTCAGGACTAGCTAGACCGCCGTCATCGGTATCCTGCGTGTATGCTGCACCTTTATTCTTAGTTCTACCTATGTGACTCATAATTTTACAGTTTTCCTGTCATGTAAATATGATAATAAATTAGTGTGGATGTTCTGATCGACTTATCATAACCTAAAATACAGAAATTTAGAAGAAGAAGAAAAATTAAATAAAGACATTCTTTTCCACTTTTATGAGATGTTACAGGGCCACAAATTTAACACTGACCACTATCATAACAATGACTTCACAACATTAGGGTACAATTGATGTACAACTTAAATTTACACATTAGGGAATTCTGAGTAAGCTTTCTTTGGGATCACACAACAATCAATGCACGACACCACTTTTCGATTAGACACAGGTCTTGCTCAAGGCCAATTGCACCACATGGACATGACGTCACAGTTGAGTGTGCTTGTGAGTGGCGCAGTTGGGGAGAAGATATCTCATTGTCAACCTTCTGAGGATAATATAATGCACTGAATCTTTATGTTCACATTTTTTGTTCTAATGCAGTACCAACAATTAGTTGACCAGACCTGCATTGGAATATTACGTCAGAACTTTATGAGTGTTTCAAACCCCAAGAAATAGACAAGGCCCTTTGACTAGGGCTATATTTATTCATATTGGTGACAAAAGAAAAAGACCCAGTGCATCATTCAGTCCTTAGGGGATAAACTCAAGAAGGAATGATACTTTATCTCAATCTATAAATCAAAAGGATAGGTTGGGTGAGGTAATCCAAATGGCAAATTTAGACAGTGATACTTAAGTCTATCCACTTGTGTGGGAGTGGAAGGGAATGAAGGGTGTGAAAAATTATGTTAGTATGTTTTTGTTGTTTTGATGTCACATTTTATCAATTTATGGGTAATTTTCTTTTTGGTGCTGCAAATTGTATTTTACATAGTGCTAAGCCTACATCTAATTAATATTAGAGAGGGAAAATATATAAAGATCTGGATACAAATGCCAAGCAAATGTTTGGTAGTTTTTTTTTTATTCTGTTTAGATGACACACCTCTTTTTGTAAAGAGTGTGGGACAATACTATATCCAACACCAGTGTGTTAGATAATTAAAGTCAGCACTGACAATACAATTACCAGTGTTGCAGGTGTGAATCATAAAAATAGCTGGATGCCCTTAAAGGCATACTGAGATTATAGAAAATTGTACAATAACAATGATGTAATCAACAAAAAGGTCATGAATATTTGGATTTAAGTAACTTTAAGGAAAACATAAAGCTGATTAATACCCTCTTCCCCACAATATTAAACAATTTTAAAGACGACCAACTTTTAGTTGAAGAAGCCTTTCCTGCCCTGTTTTAAGTTCTTAGAAATAAGGCATTAGTTCAACTATATGTTCTGCTTAAAGCTGCTTAAATCCAAATGCTCAAGCAGTACAATACTTACGCAATAAGAGCTCTACATGAAGAATATATGTATACAACAGATATAGTGTGTACCTTCAGTATTGGTAGGAGGGGGTGGTGTGGGTACCACAGGCCCACCTATACAAGATCCCGCTGTGATCCTGATGCTGTCGAATGCAAGGTCCCCAGACCAGATGACATCAGGTGTTCTGAAACCGCCCACTGATCCACGGAACTCAACCTGTCATGAATGTATAGGGATATAGACAAAGGTTCACGAGTAGTGGGTGTGACTCACGAGGCGAAATTTATTATGTGATTCTTAGTCAGATATGTTAAAAGATCGACACAAATAGATGTCTATTTAATGGTTTTATGGTCATTTGGCATGCTGCTACTGGCCCTGAGATACAGAGTAGGGTTATCTCAAGGGGATGTGAGATACGGAGCCAGTAGGTCAAACATAGAGAGTTCATATCCCACTGCTTCCAACATGAAATAAAAATGGTAAATGTTCATGAGAATTGGTCTTACTGAGGTTTATCTCCTTAGGGGAGTGAGCTTTTGCATTTATCTCATCTCAGGGGCGTAGGAAAAGGGGGGGGGCCAGGGGGGCCTGGGCCCCCCCCAATCACAAAGGAGGTGGGGCCAAAGTATGTCTGGGCCCCCCCCAAAATTTACCACAAACTCATAACAAAATGGAAAAGAAGGTAAAACTTTGCATCTCAAATTAGATTGATATGGTGATAGGATAGGAAAAATGGGGGCCTGAGCCTAAAGTCAGATGCAAAATTGACTAGAAATTACCTTTCTAAACAAATTCCATGTACATATATGTATGAGGGGTGTCTCGCTTGAGCCAACAATTCTAGGTTGATGCGATGGGGCCCGCGCTGGGCCCCCCAATGAAGATTTGCTTCCTACGCCTCTGCATCTATTCTAGTGAGATATTACACTCATTTGTTATAGATTTATGATTTAATCATAGTTATCTGGCCGTTTGAATTGCCAAGAGGCCAAGTGGGCTCTGGGTTTCAGGTCCATTACTTACCCTAGACCCAGGTTGTATAGTTGCTTGTCGTGTAACTCTGATCCACTGATCTCTGCTTTCGAGGTTGTTTTCACTGTTTGTCCATAAGGTATAATCTGCAGTACCCGGTGTAACTATGTACACCCCAAGCGTACCGACTGCTGCTCCTAAAGTGTGGAAGTAGAAGTCCGCACATATGTTTGGGTACTGTCTGCCATCCAACACAGGCGTCAGCAATCTGTAGCAATGCATAACGTAACTACCATAAAACTCCACACTGTAAAGGAATTGTCGTCGAAATAATGGCGGAATCCTCGTCCCAAAGTTGCTATTTTTACAGTGATATCGTTATTTCATAGACACTCGTGTATCACTGTACTGCCACCTGGGGCTTCTTGCAAAAACTACACTGAACCCTGCTATAATTATAATTACGATGGTTCACTTTTCAGTTTTACAAGAATTCCTGGTAGATTCAAGAGTTATTTTTACAGTGCACATATAAGCCACACCATAAAGATTATTTCATTGTAGGACCACACTGAACTCAGCTCATTCAAGGAAATTTCTAAAGACTATGATAAGAAATACCAATTTTCAGCCCATGAGTGCAGCTGTTGTTTACTTACAAACTCCGGGTATGACTTGCGTCCAGCTTATAATTATGCAGGTTTTTTTATACTAGAATAATAATATATCAGAATCCAAGCAAATTCAAGTTCATTGATTGCTGTATTTCCTTCAATTTAATCTATTGTACGAATTTTAAAATCCTTTTATTTGGTGTAGACCACTTAAGTGCTGGCAAGTCTGCCTCCAGCACTTATTTGAAGCATCATGCACACCCTCTGAGGTTGTTGCAAGCAAGGGTGACCTTTCAAGTGACCATTGCTGGTGAGTTTGCTCAACAGGTCTTCATTTACACATCATGTGGACCATGTGATAGTGAAATTGACCCTGTAGGGTTGGCATGATGCATGAATGTGGCTCTGGCTAGTAACTTACCAGAGCTGCATTTATGCATCATGATAAACAATTAGGCATGTATCTAGGCAATAAATTATATTGGCCTTTAATAGGTAAACCAATCAGTAAAGTTACCCACCGTGCACTTTCCCCAGGTCTTCTTGGGGCTGATGTCTCTATAAAGATGTAATGTCTTGAGTTCCCTTGTCCCCCTGCTGGACCTGTCCGCTGACTGTCATTGACATGGATTTGTCCGGTCGGCGTCCGCCCAAACCCTAATGACCAATCAAAGTTGTCGCTTTGACTCTGTTCCATCCCACAGAGTTGGTTATTGTCAAAGTCACAGCTGAAGAGTACTCGACCTGTTTGAAGGGGGAAAAACAACATTTGTTTTCAATCTGTATGGCAAGCGATATCCAATAGACTTCCAATATATGGAGGAGCTGTTACAAAAATCTGTGAATGTTCACCTTTATATTGCATAACCGTACTTTAAGTATCTTTATCATACCTGTGTGGTATTAACTATGGACCTTTGTAATACAATTGGGCCTGGAATAAAGAATTTAATTGAATATACCACTGGCTGATATTTATCATTTTATTTGGATTAATATTTAGATTTCAGCCTCTTTAATCAAAACTTCAAGTTGAATAATGGCGATTCATTCCCTGTTACTCCAGCCAAGAGAGGGTGGATGTACTTCTACATACTGGTAAAAGTTCATGAAAACCCCTCCCCTAGCCTACTAAACTATCCTTCTTGTTTGAACATAATGGGTGAAAACAAACTGTAAAATTGTCTAAATTCGCATCAAATTATATTTAACAGTTGCTTAAAATTCAAATGCATGTATTCCACAAGAGGCAATACTGAGCAAGACAGACGAATGGGTATGAGATTTACATAAAAATTCACTACACAGATGCATTTTGTATGCATTCTCCATTGTTTCTGCCCTTGAAGGGTTAATATTATACATGGATGACCATGGATGACCATGAGGTCCGATGGTTGTTTCACAAAATGCTACAATTTGGCCCTCTCAAATCGTAGTATGAGCCACTGTGACCATGCCTTTATAAGCCTGCACTAATTTCTGCATTGTTATGACCACTCTTTTAAAATCCTATATATGATTGTTGATATGAGATGTAACCGTACAGAACAATCGTAGATTGTTGAGTTTGAGTTTGAACATTTTTATTGGCCCCAGATCAAAATGGTACATTTCGATATAATTTTGTTATAGCCAAACAAGAGAACGTGAAACAAAACATATATAGTCAAAGATGGCGTCAATAATCAGTAGCTAGACGGTATAGCAAATAATAGGAATCTACATCACACTCACTGTATCCTGTAAACATTACAGTACTTTCTTTACATACCCCGTTTCATAGTTTGTCTAGTAACAAGCGCTTACTGACACTAGCCTGTAGTTCACACCATTGTATTTCGCCCCTGTACAGTGGGCTTTTCTCATACCTCACGAGGTATTAAAGTTATTTTAGATGATTAACCACAAAATAAATGAAAAGGTGCACTAGTGGGAGTCTGTGAAAGAGCAATACAACACCCAATATACACAAGCTTCCAACTTGTGAACCTTTGCTGATCTATCTGACAATGAAGTACAGAAAATACCCTATTGATCCCAGTACGTCTGGGTATACTGGAACCAAAGGTACCATGCATGGGGACATCCTGAACTGCTTTTTGGGTCATAAATGTTTGTGACTGGAATACTTAATACGTTTTTGATGTAAATGTTCTGACAGAATTCCAAATGTTCTCTCATCTTTTAGGGAAGAATTATGTGATGGTTCATCCTATGCAATATAAATGGACTGGTCTTTAGAATAACTTCTAGGAATCATCTATGATATTTAAATCAGCATAACACCGTCAGGGCTGCATAGGGTTTTGATGTATGGAATAGTAATGCATAACTATTCACTAGTGAGTTCCTCACATGCATTGGTGCATCATGAAAACAAATGAAGTTGTAGCCTTGGTGCACCATGCTGTCCTAAACACCTTAAGGGACATAAGAGTGCAGCATGACCATTGGTTGGTATGATACACCAATGAAGTGCTGACAAGTCTCTTCATTGGTGCATCTTGCTTACCATCTGGGAGTGTATCAGTCCTGCCATGATGCATGAATCTAATGCAGGTAATTGTTCATCAGAGCTGCCATTATACATCATGACAACCAGTGGGCCTGATGCAGGAGTGGCATCCTGCATTAGTGGTCCATAAAGGGTTAACACCATAGATAAAACAGTCATTCTGTGCTGTGCATACATGATGCTATGGTATCATCTTCATCTGTTTTAGTCTGTATGCATCCATGCATAATGAGTGTTTTATATTGTACAACAGCCAGGGAGTGTGTTTGTAATTCATAAACACTGTGAATATAATGCACTTCATGGAGATTAAATGGATCTGGGGTTTTTAGAAGGAGTCCCTCCAAATGTAGTTTTGTAAAAGCTATCTGAATAAACTAGTAGGAAATGAAGGTTGAGTAAAGGCTATGGGAAATACTAATTTCCTTTATAAACTGTGTCTCGTGGGTACAGTAGTGGGTATAGTATAAGTACCCCAGTTCTTATCAATTTCAATTTCCTCTATCCCCAGAGGAGGCAGTTCTTTCAAATACAGTTTTTTAGTGCTTGACAACAATTCCAGCATCCCTATTCCCCTGCGCCTAATTCAGACCCCACTATTTATATGGACCAATAGGGTATCATAATTTTATGCCATGGCGAATATTGACGACACTATAGATTAGTACTACTTATGCCGTATTCAATGGGGGGGTGGAATACGATCCTCGCATATTCCGCGGCGCCATTTTTAAATTTATACAGAGCTAATTAGTTTTGTATTTAGGTATGGTTATTAGAAGTTTTACGCAAAAAAAGAGTGATTGAACTAGTTAAATAATATGTTATGAATTGTTTAAGTATTAGCACTATGATTGTTAAAAAAGAAGATATTGTCCTGCGCAAGGAACATTTATATCGAAACTAAAAGTAGCGGCTAGCTCCGTATCACGTGACCAATTTCGTCGAGTAAGGTGTCATGGCGGATCAAAACAAACCGGGACGAGTCTATGCCTTCAAGGCCTCGTTGAATACGGGCAGAAGCACCTCTGGGAATACGATCCTAAATTATTCACTGATCGTTGACATTTGCTTATATATTCCTACGGTTAAATGTAATAAAAGAAAATTAGCTGAATTGTAACTTGGCTGTTACCCAGGGCTGTTAAGACTACATAAAATAAATAATACTCCTTTCATGTAACGAGGTGAGATTAGCCTTTGTAGCCTACAAATGACCAGTCTCTTTTGTCGTTGTTGAAAGGTGTGGATATATAAGTTAACCAACCACAAAGAGGTAACAGTTTCTTAAGGTGAATACTATTTCCGCCTTTCTCTAACCTCCCGTTTTATTTTGTGGCACTTTAACGATTAAAGTGCTACATAGTGTATCAATGGATCGTATTCATTGGTGGCACTGATGAATAAGGCTCTGGTGATGTCAGAGCAGCATTTCATGCTCTATGATCTAACCCTGTGGGCTGGCATGGTGCACTGAAGCAGGGTTGGTGAGTCTGCTATCACTGCATCAGAAACACCAAAGGGCATGGTCGTCATGAAGCATGAATTTAGCCCTCGCACGTAACTCTACATGGGTCAGTTTAAGCATCAGGCTGACCCTGCAGGGTTGAAACACCCCCAGAGGGTGGGCATGATGCTCCAATTAACTGCTGGCGAGTAATCTCGCCTGCACTTCATTGGTGCATCATTACGAATAATGGGCATGATGCACTCCTCCATCAGCGGCATTTAAAGTGTTAAAGTTCTAGTGTATTTCACATAATAAGCACCCAAGACTTTACCTGACTCAAAGAATTTTGGCCTTTTTCTAGTCGATAAAAGGTCAAAAGAGGGGATAGGCAGTCAAGATCGGTTAGATACAATGTACTATCCTTGAGGCAGTTATCATGTGGTTAAAGCTTGTTGTGGGGTAGATTTTTACATCAAATAATTATGGCAACCAAGTGAAAATAAAAATTCCACCTTACCTGACTGTGCGCTGGTTTCTGGTAATCTGCTGAGGACAGCAGCTACCAGCAAACACAGCATGCTGGATACCAGCCGCTCTCTGTGTGACGTCATCCTGCTACCCTGTGACGTCAGCTTGGTGTGTGACATCACTGTGTACTCCCCACCTGGAACGTACAAATACGAGACGTTTTAAAGAATTTGCTACATATTTTTTTTTAATACGGTTGGTTTTTCTTGACGGTGCACTTGTTTGCGTGCACCTTTTCCACACACCATAAATCCCCACTTATTAGCCGCATCTTATAGACCATTTCAAGCTCTTTGTATGGCTTATGTGATTCCCTTAACTTAGGGTGCGGTGCGGCTTATACGAGGGGGTTTACTTATATAGACAATAGTAAGAAATGGCTACCATTTCAGGCCTCTGGTTTGGCTTATATCATTCTCCTAAAGTCAGGATGCAGCTTACACATGGGTCCGGCTTATACGCGGGGTTTTATGGTATTTTTCAACATGTGCATTTTTATCAAGAATGATTTGTAGATGACAAATTGCGCTTCTTGCTGTTATGATAGCATGGAACGAAAGGCACAGAGGACCAAGGACCTCCAGCACCCAAGCCCCCATCTCCAACCATCCCCTCCCACTACCCAAAGAATTTTTTCAAATATAACATGTTGAGCCACCCCCCCCCCCCACCCCCGGGCCACCCTTGTACTAATCACTAATCATGTATGGCTTCACCCGTCTACTGGTATCACATCCTTGTGAAACGTCTTTTTTTCATTTTGCATTTTGAACCTGCAGAATGTGAACAAATTTCTACACTGTAAAAAGACTATTGGATCTACCAAAACTGAACAGTGGATCTCGTAAAACTGAACAGTAACTGTTGACCACCGTAATTGAAAAGCACTGAACCAGTGTACCTTTTACAAGTCTCTGTGAAAATAACGATGGTTCTCTTGCAACTTTGGGACGAGAAATGAGTTGTTATTCCTAAAATATTTTTGCACTGTAGTTTCATCTGCATCATACCGACAAAAGACTAATCTGGAGTCATCGTGGATATCCCAAAGCATTATCTAAAGTAGGCCTAATCCCCAAACAGGTAGTAAACCCGCTGATGATCGTTTGCTTTCTGGATTTAAGAAAAAGAGATTCTAGGAATAACGTTATGCACACCTTTGTGGAATTTGCTCTAAATTCCTGCTGCGAGACCAAACATGACAAAATGTGACCCTGTGGCATTTGACCTTTTTATTTCTCAGTCCCAGCCCACTTTCTGCCTCTCCCTGCTTTTCAACCTCTCCCTCTATCTATCTCCGCAGTCTCTGTCTCTGTCTTTCTGTCTGTCTCTCTCGCCTCTCTCTCTCTCTCTCTCTCTCTCTTCTCTCTCTCTCTCTCTCTCTCTCTCTCTCTCTCTCTCTCTCTGCATCATATTCTTGTCTAAATACGTGTTTTACTTTGGTCGATCTTAAGTAAAGAGACAACAAAAATACGAAGAGGTAATGAGTAATTATTGTCAACAGAGTCTCAGACTCTTTGCTTATGTAGCCCCCTTCCTCTGTCGCTGTCTGTCTCTGCCTCTCTCTCTATCTATTTGTGAAGGATAAAAAATACTCCTAATAAATGCATCTGTATTCCATTCCCATTACACACTGCGGGGGAGGTAGTTAGAAGAGGCTGCCAACAAATGGCAAATTTAAATAAAAAAGTAGCTTGCATCCTGGGGAGAATGAGTAGTACACTGGTACCTATAGCGCTAGATATATGCCACTAGTAGACCCATTACACCCCTCAACTTGGCACTCCCCAGCATATATCTTTCACAAGTTTATGGCTGCAAAAGTAGAAGGACTTTTCATGTTCTATAGCTCATAGGATGAGATGTATGGTTTTAGTTCTATGACCACAATGTACCTGGATAATCAGCATGCCATGGATGCTCGTATACCGTGGTTCCCTGAAAAATTCTAGAACCCTCAGGGCATTAGAGTAATTGAACAGGAGGCTACCTGATACCTGTTAAAGATGTTATTACATATTTATGGCTCTGGCACAACTCCCTATTTACCGTTAGTGCTGTTTTTATCCCAGGTCAGCTACCTTGATTTCCTCAACATATTTCTGGTAGCGCATTAATACATCATGCTCTATTGTCGTCATGATGCATAAATGCAGGCTTTGCATTTCCATTCATGTATCATGCTGACCTTACTCCTGTTGGTCCGCATGATCCGCCGATTATACAAGCTGATGAGCAGTCTCACCAGCTCGCCATTGGTGCATCGTGACGACCATTTGGCATGATACAACAATGAAGTGTTGCCGAGCAGTCTTGCAACCAATTCACAGGTGCACAATGACAACCAATTAAACATGATGCGTGCTTGCCAGACAACTACAAAGTTGACTGGAATTTCTAATGCGCATAGCAACCTTTTGATGCATTGGTGCATCATACTGACATGTCAGGAGTGCATTAATACCATAGGGTCAGCATGATACGATGCTGCACTGCTGGAGGTACTACAAGCATGCATGTCCTCAATTATTGGCTTTGCATTCTGCTTTATATTAGTTTAGTCCAGTTGACCAGTTAACCATGACAAAAAATTAGGACTGCAATGAAGAGAGCAATTGAACACAATTTTTCCCATAAGAAATTGAGTTATAATGAAATGCATTGGATTTAGTAGAAGACCACCTGGTTACCATGTACTATTGGGCCACTGTTCTACATACATAGTACCCATGATAGTAAAGATGTAACAATATCCACATAGACATAGCAGACAATTGTTATCCAATAAACCATGTGCTCACATGACACCTGCTGGTTACCCTGCCAGGGTTGCATGTTGCATTGGTACATCATACCCATTGGTTATAGTGATGCATGAGTGTGGCCTTGGCGAGCAACTCACCAGGGCTGCATTCATGTGTATGAAGGGTTGAGCAATTACCTATTGATGCACCAATGCACTACTTGTGTGTCTACTCAGCAGTGCTTCATTGGTGCCAGGACTGCCCTCATGCCCATGCCGACCATATGGGGTTGGAGGGTCGGCATGATACATCAATACAATGATGGCAAGCATATATGCACTAACTACCTCATTGGTGCATCATGTCGAGCAATGGTCATGATGCGCTAATGCATAAGAGGCCCTCTTTAATGGGTTAAACCCCACCCCACCCTACAAACACATAGCAGGGCATTGTTATACAATACGCCATATGCACCCAATATATGACACCTGACACTAGACCTGTTATAACTTGATAGCACCTGCTGTTATCTAACACCACACACACCCAGATCATGTCTGGTCTGTCTGTGGGCTTACCTAGCTCATCTTAAAGGGTCAATCATCTCATCTCTATGTCTGGACCAGTCTATTATATGGGCAGAGGAAGGTTATAATCCATCAATTAATGGGAAATTGTCTAATGTTGTTTTCTCGCCAGGAGTAGGACCTAAAATGTATAGAAAGGGCATCAAAAGGAAATACTGCCCCATTCCAAGGCGAGTCCAAGGTACTAAGTATAAAGAAATATTTAAACGAAAAGGAATAAATTGCCCACACACAAACTTATATTTCCAGGCCAAATAACCTGAACGACTTCCTTTAAGTCCTATTCTTCATTGGCTTTGTACATGGGTCACTGTGTAGTTAAAGTCAAATAGCACCAAAGTCCTATTTTTCCCTTTCCCCCTGTTAACATTTGCTTCTGCCTGCAGAAATGCATGTTACCTCTTATGTCAAGTGGAAACGTCTAACCATATGCTTAACTGTACACATGGTCTTTTACTCGTGCTTAAGTAAGCACAAGCACACAGTTCGAGAATTTCCAACGGTGAAATTAGAGTTTGTGCCCTTTCCTTTTTTGACATTGTATTCGCTTATTTTGGACTCCATAGTTTGCGCCCCTCCCCCTGTTTTTTTTTCAAATCCTGGATCTGCCACCCTAGAATGCCTGGCATGAATTAAGGGGGTTAGGTGGTATCTCTTCAAGAAAAGTTCGGCACTAATTTGAGAACCTGGCACTTCTACGGTCAAGTACAGTGATAGCATAATGTCATTGAAAATTACCGTAAACCTCTTTGTACTAGCCACACAAACATATAAGCTACAACCTGAAAGTGTGTATATGTTTTACTCTGCACATGGTGCTTGAGAATTGCTTATTTTGTAGAAATGCCAAACCCTCCCATCTATAACCTAAACCAGATTCTGAATTTATGATGAACCTATACGCTATAGTAGGGTTCTGATATGGTCTATAAGCCCCAATTTATATGCAGCCCTGGTTTTACTATACATATAAGTCAAATTAACCTACCCTTGAGGCACCATGCAGTCCTTAAATGATTAATCACAATCTATATTAAGCTTATTGTATTAATGATCATCAATTACATTAGATACCTTGTAATGAGGAAATAACCTTATACAATACCTCAAATGGGAGTAAGACACCCAACCCACCCACTGGCCAGGTAAGGGGTTGTAATGATTAGGGGAGTTGGCAGTCTTTTACTGCATATATAGACGTATCGTATTGGTCTGTATATGTGCCTTGGTGTCAAATAAGCACCTATCTGAAATAAGCACATGGAGTAGAGGAACATTGAGTTAGCTTTAGAAGAACAAAAAATAATTACATAGTTTAAGCCATTTTCGGGTGAGATTGGCGTACACCAGAGTCATCCAAACAGTTTAGGAACAAGTCTTGGGGTAAATTTGAGACCTGATTAAAAAATAGAGTTTTGGACTGCGCTGATATGCACAGACATATGTGCCATTGACTCACTTTGTTCCGTTTCATTAAAGTAGCCATGATGAGAAATCTATGCATCCTACTTGGCTGTCATCATGTACCACATGTGTATTGGATTAATTGAGGACCATCCCCCACTGCACGAATACTTGGACGAAAGTAGCATTTAGACAGGAGCATCTAGCAAAACCTAAACTTGATTACCGTATTCATTCTAATAAGCGCACATGCTCTAATACGCGCACACCCCTCCTTTTTGGAATCCAACCTGGTGTAAAATCAGTCAAATGAAGTGTAAAAATAAAGATTTTTAGGGCAAATAAGAACCATTTTAGACTTTTGGGGGTGCGCTTATTAGAATTATTTTTTTCTTATAAGGTTTTGAGCACCTAACAATAAATTTTCCGCACATGTGCGCTTATTAGAACGAATACGGTAATGGCCTCATTTCCTACAAATTTAAGGAACCTAAACTGAGAAATTAAGAAATAGTTGCAAATGATTTCATCAGCTTCACCTTCTGTTAAATGTTGCTTAAATCATAGTGTTCATGCATTGTCATGCAATAGCTTAACGGTATATGCATTAATTGGGTTAGGGCCTTATCCAACTACCCTGGAGGTTTCAGAGGAGAGAGAGTAAGTGCCTGCAATATAACATGAGATAGAAGGTGGTAGTAACCAGTAGCTAACCTACACACCAACTGTACTGATAAGGCTGAAACTATGTCTACATTCAATAATTGATGTGAATTGTGGTGAATTATTCAACGAGCTGTTCTGGGACTATAGGGATCAATACTGGGTGTAATAATGAACATTGGAGCAGCTATACGTACAGCTTGAATACATAATGACGACTCTATCTGTTCTCTTTTATTCTCTTCTGTCTAATATCTATCTTTTACTCCGATTCCCTAGAGCTGCCTTTCCTTATTCTCTCCTGCCGATTTCAGCTCCTTATATCTGCATCTCATTCCCTCCTCCCCGCTCATCCCCTCCCTTTCGCTCGCTCACTGTATTCTGCTTCTTCCCGTCCACCCCCTCTCTGTCTCTGTCTGTCTGTCTGTCTGTCTATCTATCTATCTGTCTATCTGTCTATCTATCTCTTGCCATACAGGCTGTCTTCCTGGATAAATCGTTATTTGCTCTCTCCTTTTCTAATTCACAATCTTCAGTCCGCCCCCCCCCGCCTGCAGTCCCCTCTTTCCGTCCTCTCACTCTACCAACCTCACTGCCTCCACCCTCCTGCCTCTACCTTTCTCTCTAGCTCTCTCTAGTTCCTCTCTCTCTCTCTCTCTCTCTCTCTCTCTCTCTGTCTTTCCCTACTGCCTCTCCCTTCCTCATCCAACGATTCTCTCCCACCCAAGGACCCTCCTAACATGATGTGAACCTCATGTAGCCCTTATGGTGCTAAGTGGGCAACCATAATTATGCATGGGAAGGAAGTCTGTCCACACCCTGAACCCCTAGAACAGACATCCTGATTGGCTAGAATGTTAAATGGGCGGGGCCTTTCACTACACAACGCCTGGCAGTCTGACCATGGTTTTACTTGTCTTCAATCATAATGATGTTGCCCTTGACAAATAAGATTTTCTGAATCTGGTTAGAATGTCATAGTATTAGGAGTTATATCAATTCCTTTGCCCCCCTCCTTCCTTCTCTGTCTGTCTGTCTGTCTATCTGTCTGTCTGTCTCTCTCTCTCATTCCCTCTCTTCTCCTTTGTCTCTTTGCCTCACTCTTTAACCCTCGTGTCCTTCACCCGTCTCTGTGGCTTTCTTTCTCTCCCCCTCTAGCTCTCTATGCCTATCTGTCTATCTATCTCAAGCATCGTGTGGCCCTTATAGGTTAAGTGGGCAACCATAATTAAATTCATGGAAAGGAGGTCTATCCTGAATCTCCAGAACAGACTTCCTGATTGACTAAAATGTTTAATGGGCGGGGTCGTTCATTACCCAACGCCTGTCAATCTTACCATGGTTTTAATTGTCTTCAATCATAATAAAGTTGCCCTTGACATTTTCTGAATCTGGTTAGAGTGTCATAGTTTTAAAAGTTATATTGGACTTTGCATTCCTTTGCCCCCCCCTTCTTTCTCTGTCTCTCTCTCTTTCTCTGTCTCTCTCTCTCTGTCTCTGTCTCTGTCTCTCTCTCTCTCGCTCTCTCTCTCTATCTCTCTATCTCTCTCTCTCACTCTCTCACTTCATCCACCTTTTCGTTCTTAATTTCTCTCCAACCCTTTCTGTATGCCTCTCTCTCTCTCTCTCTCTCTCTCTCTCTCTCTCTCTCTCTCTCTCTCTCTCTCTCTCTTCCCCACTCTACAACTCTGCATCTCTTCTCTATATCACGTCTCTCCCTTTCCCTCCATCTTATATACCTCACCTGTAACGTGCTGAGGACGTCCCATTCAAGTGACAACCAAAGCTCCAGCCAACTTATCCAACAACTGTCCAGTAACCTTCAAATTCCATGTGTATAACTCCAGCAGGCATGTCCTGAGGGGGTAACAACTTAGACTACCAGCACCCACAATCACAACAGAAACTCTCCTCCTGGCCCTGTTTACATCAATACAATTTCTACATCAGTAGAGAGTCTCCAGCATTCATAATGCTAATCTCAAGCCTGTTCCAGTAGCAATTGGCAGTCGGTCCTACAAAAGAATATAAGATTTATAGTCATTATCATGACAGGTTTCCATATTGAGGCATCCTGGAATGATATTAGTTGATTTTGATATCAACCCCCTCCAGTGGAAGATGCTCCAGGTATTTTGGTATCAAGGGAACTCATCCAATGCTGCTAGGGCATTGGTATTGGTTGTGTAGGATTTGGTGATTCTCCCTGCTTGCTGTTCCAGGGCATAGGGTATATACCTATATGGTTGCAGTAACCACCTGTGTGTTAAGCCTGGCCTGCTCAGCCCACCTCCTCCTCCACCTCCGCCTACCTGCCTACCTATACCTGCTGCTGGAACCATCCAGCCACACCAGAGACCACCACCTGGGTACACTGGTGTCCTGTGGATGTTTAAGATTAAGAAAGGTTCAGGTAACTTCAAAGCCTAGTCACCTCGGTACACACCTGCTTCTGTTTCCATTTAGTCAAGTATTGCATGTTGTTGCATGATGCCTTAATGCAGCTACATGATGCATCAATATCAATGCAGCCCAGCTGCATTGATGCATCATGCATCCCCATTTGAGAGTAGGTATTGAACAGACTCACGTTAAGGCCACAATACCTTGACTTCTAGAAGAGGAATGACTGAGTTGTATACCAGGTGCCCCGTTTACCAGTGACCAGTGGTACTGTACTCAACAGGAGCCCAGCCCAGGAGTTACCAGTGGTATTGAAGACCAAAGAAGTCCAGCGTACTTGTGCTGCTTGTGTTGATGGTCTGCTTTCCACCTACCCACCTCAAAGGCGGCCTTCTGACTTGACCTGCTGGGTTAGGAATTTGTGATGGAAGTCCTTTTTTCACCTCTTAATCTTGCAGTTCTTTAGGGCATACATGATGCCTCGTGTCGACCCTTCAGCAAACCCTTCGGCAAATCATTTTGAATGTATTGATGATTTCTTTAGGCCTATCTATTTTCTAATTTATCAATCCCTCACCTTCAATATAGTAAAAGACAGAAGCAACCCATCTACCTCGATATTTCTTGGACATAGCCCCGGTAAGTTACTCACCAGATCTATATATTCATGCGTTATGACAGCCCTAATACACCCTGGAAAGGTCGGCTTGATTCAACATTGTCACAATGCAGTGCTGGCAAGTTACTCATCATAGTTACATTGAAGCATCGTGAAAGCAAAATAGATTGCTTGAGGGATGTCGTGGTCTTTAGAGAGGTGAACAAGGTAATTGGATAAATAGGTGAAACTACTTTGTACATTAAGTTTGCTGCGCACCTTTTATATCGGGGGTGTGGATGGGGGTCCCCCATGTCACATGTCAATTTTAAGAAATGGTTATGTCACATGTCACTTAAATCCCCATGTCCCATGTCACCTCTAAGAACCTCTCATGTCACATGTCGATTTTAAGAAATGGTTATGTCACATGTCACTTAAATCCCCATGTCCCATGTCACCTCTAAGAACCTCTCATGTCACATGTCGATTTTAAGAAATTGCCATGTCACCATGTCAAATTTAGTGGTCCACACCCATTATATCTAGCAGACATGAAAAATGTTGCAATGCAGAGAACAATGCTCTATGAATTCCTAACATGTATTGCATTGGTGCATCATGTCGACCCTTCAGGAGTGCATCAACACCATAGAATGATGCAGGTATATAGCCCTTACTAAAACACCAAACAGAGCTGCATTAACGCATCATGACAACCAAAAGGGATTGACATCATAAATGCATTGAATGCATTAATGCATTGTGTAACCCATAGATGGTTAGAGGTAAAAAGAAACAGCACTTTAATGCACTGATAACAAAGGTAATTAAATAAATAAAAGATAAAGTCCGCCAGTCCTCTCTACATTAAGTTGTTATTTCTTATCATGTTTTATATCCAATAGACAATACCTGCCTTGTTTACGGATAAAAATGACATAAAGCATGGAACAATTCTTCAATAATTCCTGGCACGTTTTAGCCTGCGCCACCTGGTGATTTACAGTACTTCCGGTGCCGTCATGCCTGAATGGCGGCGTGACGTCACAACTCCCAAGGGAAGATCCCGGCCTCTATCGGCATGTTCCCGTCACGCTTCATTGAGCAGGTGGTAGTATAGGTATGGGATGGGGTGGGTAGGGAATGGAGGAGGCATTAATGGTCAGGTGGAGGGGGGGGAGCTTTATTTTTGTTTGGTTTTGGTTGTATTTTGACATTTTTATCCACTTAATTATCCTAGTCTATTAGCACCTCCTGCATCAGTAGTGTACCAGTGTGAACTATCAAATTACCCCTGTCCATGTATGGATCTCAATAGCCCAATTAATACCCATCTTCCTCGTGCACTTATTTCAGACCGACAATTTGATTGGTGGTTAAGATAGATTCTTAAATACCCCTTTAACCCCGGTGCTTATTTGAGACATGGAAACAGGTGCTTACATGGGACCATAATCATGTAGACTTATCAGCCCCCCCCACCAATGCATAATTTTAACCCACACCCCCTTTATCTGTCTACATGCCCCACCCCTACGTCAATTGCCCAATTAATGATCAGGCCGTCAGGTAGATCTCCTTTGGCAGACTTCTCTCGTGGAACTCTGTTGTTTCAATTCTGTTATAAGCGTAGTGAAAACATAGTACAGGCATTGTTAGTATTGTCAGACTGGGATCTCTTCCTGTAGTAATAAGAGGCTACTACTGGGGCCCATAAGTGTCACATCTTTTTTAATCAATATTTTCTTCTATCTGATAGTGTGTTCAAATAGTTAGATCCGTTCAATTATTACTGCATTTTTCAGACCGATATCTTTAAGTACATATAATATTTCAAATTAAATATAATTTTTTAAACATATTTGGCCCTCGTGGGCTTCTGTTGCACGGAACTAAAGTAATAGTTACAGTGATGTAGAAAGAAAATAAAAGAAAGTAAAAAGACAGTGTAGGTGAATAGTAGGTTAGGATTTTTATGACCATAGTCTACAATGCATTACTGCATGTGTTTGTGACTGGGGTGGGGGTGTCATTATACCTACTCTAACTCTGTTCCCTTTCTGACAGAGGGACCATAGTTTTCTATAGACAATACACTATAACTAACAAAGAAAATGGTCACCAGTCCTTTACAAGTGTGTTTACTGTCAAACCAACATGAAGAAATAGCAAGAGATTTATTACTTTTTCCTGACTTTGACATGTATAGGCCTAAGTGTGTCTCCTGATCTCGTGACCTGGTAATATGTAACAACTTGTAAGTAAATTGTTTTTCCATGTATTCCATTACCTGTTGGGTAACCCATATACAGGGCAAGAGTGTAAAGGTGAAGTAACACTTTTTATACTGCAAAAATTCTCTTTAACTTTTATACGTTATCGAAATGATATAAATTTCACCCTTCATCATGATGCATCAATGCAGGTCTGCGGATTCGTCTTCCCAGCACATACAGCCAGCATAATGCATTAATCCAGCGCTGATTATTTATCGCCAAGTCTGCATTAATGAAGGCCACAAAAGGTAAAATTGTACACCACGTATATATCATAGAGGTGGTAACTATAATTATTTAATACGTTAAACAAGTAAAATGTCAAAATTCCAATTGCCCAGTATCTAAAACTAGCTGTCTACCTTTTACCCTTGGCTTGGAATATAACACACGAACCAAACACCTCTTCTTCCCAAAGGTACATAGAAGGATAGATCATGTATATCAATGGAACCAGTAGTAACGAGCACGGTCATGGTTAGGATGTGGGGTGGATGGGGATATAAGAAAGCGGAAAGGTAAATTAAGGCAATTCATGCAACCTAGAATAAGATAGGTCTGCTTGGACCCCTGCCACAATTAGGTATGGGACCTGATTGAAGCTAGTCCTACCCAGACTCATGCCACATGTAGCTAAGGGTCCTGATGGTACCTAGTACTTCCCAGACTCCTGCCACATGTAGCTAATGGTCATGATGGTACCTAGTACTTCCCAGACTCCTGCCACATGTAGCTAAGGGTACTGATGGTACCTAGTACTTCCCAGACTCCTGCCACATGTAGCTAAGGGTCCTGGTGGTACCTAGTACTTCCCAGACTCCTGCCACATGTAGCTAAGGGTCATGATGGTGCCTAGTACTTCCCAGACTCCTGCCACATGTAGCTAAGTGTCATGATGGTACCTAGTACTTCCCAGACTCCTGCCACATGTAGCTAAGGGTCATGATGGTACCTAGTACTTCCCAGACTCCTCTCACATGTAGCTAAGGGTCATGATGGTGCCTAGTACTTCCCATACTCCTGCCACATGTAGCTAAGGGTCATGATGGTACCTAGTACTTCCCAGACTCCTGCCACATGTAGCTAAGGGTCATGATGGTACCTAGTACTTCCCAGACTCCTCTCACATGTAGCTAAGGGTCATGATGGTGCCTAGTACTTCCCAGACTCCTGCCACATGTAGCTAAGGGTCATGATGGTACCTAGTACTTCCCAGACTTCTGTCACGATGAATGATCCTAATCACAATATTCGGTTAAAAGATTATCAAGGATCTCCATATATTATCGGACAGCAGACGTAGAGTCTCCTCTAAAGGCCTAGAGACACAAGTACAATCTATGGGAGGAGTAGACAATTCTTAAACCTTTAATAGTCACATGATGCCTCTATCTTTCTTTGTTTCACTATATACTAATGCAGTGCCGAGGAATCTACTGACCAGCCCTCCATCAGAGCGTAATGCTTCTGATGAATAGATAAATATTTAATTCTTTGAGGCATTATACCCATTCGCCACAATGCCACATGATTGTATCTAACATGAAAGCATAAAGCCAAGACTTATCAACCCTCAAGGGATTTTTTCATCTATGAATGCATCGCTCGAGAGTAGATTCTCTAGAATAATGTTACATATACATCGGCCATGCCAACAAATCAACACCAAAAGCATCCATGCAGCCCTTTCTGGTTTAGCTCAGGTTGGCCTGAAGCACTGAAGTCAACTCATGAGGGGAGGTGCTAGTAAAAGCGTCTTTCACGAATGACAAAAATAAGGAGGAAAAAGGCACTCATTGGTTTTATGGTAAAGCAGGGGAATTAAGTAAGACTAAGTCTGTAGATAACTGAAAGAGTTTTGCTCTTTCTCTTTTTCTCAGTGCTAATGCTTTGTTTACTATTAAAAAGTAGTAATAATTCGTAAAGCTTATATACCTCAGGGAAATGTATTCAATTACTGATGTGTGCAATTTACTGTAGGGAAAGGGTCTAGACCTGTATTTTCTTGTGCCACGGGAAAGATTGAATTCCTCTTAAAGAAAGATGGGTACAAAATAGGTGACCATATCAATGCTCAATGTTTTACACAGGTTCCCCAACAAATTCTCCTTCAACTTTGATCTTCCCTATTGACCTATACCTGTAACATATAACTAATCCTTGGAAGGGCAGTATAATGCATAAATGAGTGAGTAAACTTCTATCGGGCTCTCTTCAGGTATCATGCTGATCTTATGGGCTTGGGACACTCCCTAAAGGGTCTGATGCACCAATGCAGTGTAGCTAGAAGACATGTCAGCATGGCATTGGTGCATCGTCAGGACCAGGGAGCATGAACCTGAAGGTAAGTTGTGAAAGACTGGTCTATAACAAAACTTGATTATGACAAAAACATTAAAATTCAGATAGCCGTATTGCTACAACTTCCATGCCAATTCAAGTAGGTTACAATGAACATTTTAGGACCACCACTAGGGGGTTTGCTGTAACAGATACTCACCCTTTAGATGGTTACAACAGGTACCTTCCCACATCCACTCCCAATCTCCCTATATTTCCCTACCCTCAGGAGGCCAGGTGAGGTGCTACATAATGCAGTACCTTGTAGAGCAGGGTCCAACAGGTGTGCAGAACATGCTGATTATAATGTACAGGTATCTGCACCAACAGGTGTACATAACATGCTGATTGTAATGTACAGGTACCTGCACCAACAGGTGTACATAACATGCTGATTGTAATGTACATGTATCTGCACCAACAGGTGTACATAACATGCTGATTGTAATGTACAGGTATCTGCACCAACAGGTGTACATAACATGCTGATTGTAATGTACAGGTATCTACACCAAGAGGTGTACATAACATGCTGATTGTAATGTACAGGTATCTACACCAAGAGGTGTACATAACATGCTGATTGTAATGTACAGGTATCTACACCAACAGGTGTACATAACATGCTGATTGTAATGTACAGGTATCTACACCAACAGGTGTACATAACATGCTGATTGTAATGTACAGGTATCTGCACCAACAGGTGTACATAACATCCTGAATGTAATGTACAGGTATCTACACCAACAGGTGTACATAACATGCTGATTGTAATGTACAGGTATCTACACCAACAGGTGTACATAACATGCTGATTGTAATGTACAGGTATCTACACCAACAGGTGTACATAACATGCTGATTGTAATGTACAGGTATCTGCACCAACAGGTGTACATAACATCCTGAATGTAATGTACAGGTATCTACACCAACAGGTGTACATAACATGCTGATTGTAATGTACAGGTATCTACACCAAGAGGTGTACATAACATGCTGATTGTAATGTACAGGTATCTGCACCAACAGGTGTACATAACATGCTTATTGTAATGTACAGGTGTCTGCACCAACAGGTGTACATAACATCCTGAATGTAATGTACAGGTATCTACACCAACAGGTGTACATAACATCCTGAATGTAATGTACAGGTATCTACACCAACAGGTGTACATAACATGCTGATTGTAATGTACAGGTATCTACACCAAGAGGTGTACATAACATGCTGATTGTAATGTACAGGTGTCTGCACCAACAGGTGTATATAACATGCTGATTGTAACGTACAGGTGTCTGTACCAACAGGTGTACATAACATCCTGAATGTAATGTACAGGTATATACACCAACAGGTGTACATGACATGCTGATTGTAATGTACAGGTATCTGTACCAACAGGTGTACATAACATCCTGAATGTAATGTACAGGTATCTACACCAACAGGTGTACATAACATGCTGATTGTAATGTACAGGTATCTGTACCAACAGGTGTACATAACATCCTGAATGTAATGTACAGGTATCTACACCAACAGGTGTACATAACATCCTGAATGTAATGTACAGGTATCTACACCAACAGGTGTACATAACATCCTGAATGTAATGTACAGGTATCTGCACCAACAGGTGTACATAACATCCTGAATGTAATGTACAGGTATCTACACCAACAGGTGTACATAACATCCTGAATGTAATGTACAGGTATATACACCAACAGGTGTACATAACATGCTGATTGTTATGTACAGGTATCTGCACCAACAGGTGTACATAACATCCTGAATGTAATGTACAGGTATCTACACCAACAGGTGTACATAACATCCTGAATGTAATGTACAGGTATCTGCACCAACAGGTGTACATAACATCCTGAATGTAATGTACAGGTATCTACACCAACAGGTGTACATAACATCCTGAATGTAATGTACAGGTATCTGCACCAACAGGTGTACATAACATCCTGAATGTAATGTACAGGTATCTGCACCAACAGGTGTACATAACATGCTTATGGTAATGTACAGGTGTCTGCACCAACAGGTGTACATAACATCCTGAATGTAATGTACAGGTATCTGCACCAACAGGTGTACATAACATCCTGAATGTAATGTACAGGTATCTGCACCAACAGGTGTACATAACATGCTTATTGTAATGTACAGGTGTCTGCACCACCAGGTGTACATAACATCCTGAATGTAATGTACAGGTATCTACACCAACAGGTGTACATAACATGCTGATTGTAACGTACAGGTGTCTGCACCACCAGGTGTACATAACATCCTGAATGTAATGTACAGGTATCTGCCTCCTCCGTGTGTTTGTAATGTAAGTGGTTAAAGGGTGTTTATGTTAGGTGACAACAGTTATGAGCATTTCCAGAATTGCCCCCTAAGTACACTACTTTCCTCATTCTGATGGAAATATCATCTGTTGAGTGTATTGGGGTTTAAATACAAGAATGGCATGGGGGATGCCTGCAGAAAAAGACTCCTGGAGCTTGGGTCCTTAAAGTACGATGTGTAGATCTACACATCAGTCTGTCACCAAAGAAACTGTCTTTTATCTATTGTTAAATTAATGCATATAAACATGTCAGTTTGAGAACTTTGATCAAATCTCAGTATTCTTCATAATTAGCCTCTGGCTGTAGCAAAATTCACCATGGAGTTTGAGACCATGAAAACAGTGGAGAATATGGCCAATGAGAAGGGAATTCGGTTTTCAATCAATTCTATAATGAATCTGTCTCTTCATATGAAATAAAATCAATTCTCAACTCATAAGTATGTTGCTGGACAGTTTTCAATTAAATGGTGCATCTCCCATCCATAGAATAAGTATGATTATTCCACTTGTGTCCAGGCATTTCCAGTCAAATTCACCAAGTAATTAAATATGAAGTGTCCTGTAAGTGCCAACAGTCCAGCCTGCCTTCTCCCCCATCCAACCTTCTGTCTGGGGTACTTCTAACCTTTTAGGTCTAGCATATCGTTATAATGACACATGCTATTTTGCCGTTATGATACAGGATTGCAGGGGCTTATTTTAATAAAACCAAGCTAAAAATAATCACCGACTATTTACCTGAGGAGGTCTGCTGTTGTCAAAGATTCCTCCATAAGATTGGTCCCTATGTCATCATCATGATTATGGGACTTGGTTGAGTAGTAACTCTGCTAGCCCGAATTCAGGTCACTATGATCAACAGATAGTGAGCTTTTTGATGATTTTAGGCCTATGTTGTCATCAGAGTTTTTGAAATACGCCCCTGTTGCGTCCTTAACAATGATATAGCCTTGCTTCATTGGATCCTATTAATGTTCTTATATAAATTACTTAAACTGATGTCTTAAAAAAGAAAGCAGTCTGCAATGTGTTAGGCTGTTCTAATGAGTAACCATCGGCCTCCCCACCCTAGCTCCCCCCACTCCACAATCCACAAGTTGCCATGGGAACTTGACTGTTGTTACAAACGAAGTAGTGCCAATGGTGCGTCAGTAATGGCGGGTAGTCAAGGATGTGGTCGAGTTGCTACCTGAGATGCCGTGTGTAGTACTATTGTTTATGGTCAATAGACTCCCTAAAGCCTATATGTAGGTCTACCTGATGGATGCATTAATAATTATACTGATATTGCAGTAATATCAACCAGTTTTATATCGTATTAGTACACTATAAACTATCATGGCCTTGTTGGCTCTAATCGGGCATTACCAGCAATTACTGAGCCATCATCTGAGCCATTACTGCCGTCTCATGAATACAGACCATGTTATGAAACAAACCATCACAAAATTAAAGAATCTGATACTAGTCATAAAGATGGGTGACCATCATATAGACGCTATAGCGTCTGCACCACCGGATTCAACACGGGGTGTGGAGCATAATATGGGATAATTCCTTACAGAAGACATGACAGCACACACTCTCCTCACCATCCAGATGTCTTATGCGGACAGGGCATACAGTGGGCCTAATTACTCTCATACAATTACCAGATAACCACACTGAAACCCCCAAGGTCGTCAGACTGACGATACCCAAATCTACAACCTTAGGTCATCAGGTTGAGCACCCTGGGTAATCAACCTGATGGGTTTAGGTAAATACATTTACCCAAGGTAGTCAAACTGATTACATAATGTTGTTGGAGTGACAACCTTGGTGCTGACTACCTGGGGTCCTCAATCCGACTACCCAAAGCTGTAGATTTGGGTATTGTCAACCTGAGCGAGCACCTAAAGTCCTCAGCAGTGAAGACCTTAAGTTGATAACTGAAAGACTGATCATCAAACATAAATGGCACATACATGCTGTTAACAGGATCCCATAGACTCTTACTGGGGAGAGGTAGACTGCAGGATTTCACTCCCTGTAAGGTGCTGCACCCTATACATACCTCTTCTGATGACTATAGGTCCTCAATCTGACGAGTTTAAAGATCTCAAGGGTTTTCAGTGCACCTACCTGAGTCAAATGGTATTCCTTTGTGGATTTTACTCAATTGTGGTATCTCCTTATCTTTAAAGTCTTACTCCAAAGTCATTGAAATCTCCAATGGCTGTACTGAACATTATAATCAATTACAACTCTCTATGCCCTGAACATGGCACTATGGTAATATCAATGTCCATTACTCTGACACAATTGTCGCCAGGTTACCATGGCAATACAACGTCCTGTACCAGGGATTCAGAGTTCTCTGACACGAGCCACCTAGAGGCCAAACAATACATCCATGCCGGCGGCCTTTTTAAAATCCTTTCAGAAAAGATTTCAACCTGTACACCTAGGTATTGTGTCTAGCAGACGACATTTGAGTCTGACAATGGCAGCAGCCGACAGCAACGTGCCAACAAGTCTTAGGGACTCCTTTTGGGGGAATGAGAAACCACCGTGGGCAGGAACGCCTGCCTGCCTAAATCTCGTGGGTAGCCCCGAGGGCAACACGAGACTTGGTATAGTGTCACCGGATGTGGTGTTCATTTATTATTTCCATTTTCATTTGTTCACCTGATTCTGATAGCAGAGTGGAACAAAGATCAATTACCTTAACCATTTAAGGTCTCCATAATGCTCCGTGATGCTTCAATGTTTGTGTACATCTTTCTTCTCATGATGCATAAATGCAGTGTTAGCAAGTAACTCTTGCTGCATAAGTGCATCATGTCAACCACATACATCATGCTTGAGCTGGTGAGTAACTCGCCATATAGTTACATTAATAAGGAGATTTAGACGGGTGCCGTGGGGTACGCAGCACGTTATTTGTGTCTGTGCTGCAGAGTCTAAGTTTTGGTCCTAAAATTGTTACGAAATAGGGGGCACGGCTCACCTTTTTGGGTAGCCCCTCCCCTTTTTCAAAATACTGGATCCGCAACTGACATTCACGTCTCATGAAGACGAAAAGGCACACTGCAGGCTTAACCCTTTAAGCGCCACTGTGGCAACAGTGTATCATACCAATAGCATAATAATGCACCGATGGAGTGTTGGTGAGCAGACTCCCCATCACCCTAACGGTCATGATGCATTAATGCGCCCCTTAAAGAGTTAAAGTACTATGCTGTCCTAAAGGGCTCACTGCAGTGGCAGGTGGGTGAGTGTCAGGAAATTGAGTGAACATCGTAAAATGTCAGTGACAAGCAGACGACAATGAGACGAATTCTCCTAGGATTCCCGCCTTCACTTTCCCACTCAACCCAAGTACCGGATTGGCCCTCGCATGTATGGCCAACTTGATAAATAAATCACTCTCCCACCTGTCTATATCAAAGACTCCTTTGAATCTTTCACAGCACAGCAGTGAAGGATTCACACTAAAAACCTGGAAGGTCCGAAACTCGTCAGTGGTGACGAATTTAGGTCCTCAGATTGACAATACCTAAAATCTACAACTTTAGGTCCTCATATTGACAATACCTAAAATCTACAACTTTAGTTGGTCAAAATGATGAATTAGGTCGTCATCCTGACGACGTAAGTCATCAGTATGACAATACTGACAGTCATCAATACTGATGAGTTTCATACCTTCCAGGTTTTCAGTGCAAAGGAGCTTGCATGTAAAAATACACGGTACCACTTTTGTTGTTTTTTGTTGTTGCTGTTTGTTGTTTTTATTTTTTTTAATTTTTTGTTGCGGTATGTAAATCTCAAACCCAGACGTGGCCAAACTGTAGAAAATTAACTGGGTGCCTGAAGAACTCCAGCAGACAATCAAATATTTACTTTGGGCTCAAAAGGCTCAAGACTGGAAGAACGCACAGATTTTAAACATTTTAACAGTGGGCTCCTACCTATCCATAATTTATAAAGGCACCGGGAACCCTTTCTGGTTGTTCAGATGTGAGTAGATAGTCCCTTACACCTTTTCAAATCGGTTCATAAGTGGAATGTCATTCCCACCAGCTCAAAAGGCCCTTGTGCATGGTCTCGCCTTTTAAGGTGTCGCCTAGTACAAACAGTTTGATCACATTTTATTTGTAAGTTTAAGTATACAGGAAACCTCAGAGAGCCTTTGTGATAAAATTCAATGAGACCTTTCTAGGCTTACCACACATAAAACCAGCTGCAACAAATAGGAGTAAAGAGATCTGGGTACTCTAGTATTCATATATCTACTAACATACGCATTTGTGCCCTTAACCCTAAAAAGGTCGTTAATGCATTAATGCATCATGTCTATTGGTCATCATGGTGCAAGTATACAGCCCTAGTAAGTAACGCACCATGGTTAAATTCTTCTATCACGCGGAACTACAGGGTCGCTATGATTGATTACTGACATTCCTATGGCCTTGTATCCCAGGTAGCACAGAGACATTGGCATAACATTGGGCCGACATTGGCCCAACCATCGGCTGTACATAGGCTGCCCATCCTGCCTATGTAGGCCCGATGGTGCCAACCAAATGCCAACATAGGCCCAATGTTGGCTTTTTGTCGGCAAACATCAACATCGGCAAATGGTCAGCCAGGTCCATGCCGATGTCCTGCCAACGTTGGGCCAATGTTGGCATTTTGGCCTACGTAGGCCTGATTGGCAGCCAATTTTGGCCCAACGTTGGCCTGATGCATTGGGCCAACGTCGTCAATTTTTTGTGTGCTACCTCCGATACTGCTGTGTGTATCAATATAACCTTGATGATAAATTTCAGGTATCTATGTAGCTATAAAATATATGTGATACCGCCTACTGTTATGCCAATGTCGCTCTTTCTTTTGTTTGTTTATTTGGCTACAATGAATAGCTAACTGTACCTTGTTTGATTATAGCCAATAAAATATTTTGAAACTCTGAAACTCTATGATGCAGTAATTAAGTGTTTGTTAGCAATTCATTGGTGCATCAATGACATCCAATGGGCATGAGGCATTCTGCATTAGATGCCTTTAAAGGCCTGTATAACATTGTTTTGTGAAAAGTTGTGTATTGATTCATTGATGTACTATCACAAACCTTTCACAATCCCAATGGGCCAGCAAGACTCAGTGTGACTGAAAATATCAACCATCTAAGGGCGAATATTGCATCAGTGATTGATTATCATGATACATCAATGAAGTGCCGTCAGGTCTGCCCATAGGGTCATATATGATGTATTTCATTGATGCATCATACCCCCCCCCTTCAGGAGTGCATCGACTCCTGGACCTTAGGGTCTGCACGATGCATACACTTGTGGTCATACTCTCCATGGCTGCATTCATGCATTATGACGACTCAATGGCCCTGATGCTTTGATGTACTACCAGTTTCTAAATGGTTAACAATAAATAAACCCAACTAAAGGGGAAACCCAACCCTTTCTTGAAGACTCACACCTGCCAAATTACACCACCTGGGTGCACTAACATATCAAATACTTATTCACCTACTCCACACAGTAGAGGGAAATAGTGTTATTGACTCAAATTACTCCATGTTTCCATAGCAACCACATGTTCCAAGTACACAACCAAGTACCCAAGGTATACTCATTGCGTGTTTTCTTTTATTCAAATTTCAGGTTATAAACACTATATTAATGGGCTAGATCTAGATGAATAGGAAATTGTGCCCTATGGTCATATATATATATATATATATATATATATATATATATATATATATATATATATATATATATATATATATATATATACAGTAGTCTCTCGCAGAAACCGACATCCCTCAAAGGAAGATACACTAACTTGAAGAAATCCTATAGCAATAATGTTGAACTATTTACAAAATTAATGGTGGGGGTATAGGAAATTTTATTCAAAAGCTCCCTCGTATGCCAGCCTACTTTTAAAAGTAGTCATAAGTCCAATTTGGTTGTTGTGGGCAATAACCATTGGCTCAGAAAAAAATCTATCCAATTTGGTTCCGAGTCACTACATTCGGTCAGGTTTCTGACGGAGGGTTTAATTCTCATCGAAAATTATCAGATATCAGAAAATCATATCACAGGGGATTTTTTTGTAATAGGCATTCTATTGTGGATGGCAAAATAACGACCCTAAAGAATTGATTCACCCCCAAAGGGTTGGCAGATGGTAGATCAAGGGTATCATTGCACTATGCGGCCCTTAAAATTGAGCGATAATTAACCTGTAGTTGCTGCTGCAGTTACAAGTGCATCGTGCCCATTGGTCTCGATGATGCATGAATGCAGCCCTGGTGCATCTAGTGACTTGGACTGCATTAATGCATCATGGCGACCTTTCACAAATACTGATGCCAACCATGTTGGGTTGGAATGATTCATGAATGCAACATTGGTAAGTTAGTCATGAGGAATGCATTCATGTATCATGACACCGAATGGGCATGATGCTCTAATATCAATAGTCCACTAGGCGTCTGTCGCAGAAATTTATATAGGAAATGTATGGCTCAATCGCACGACAGAGGCCAAGTGGACTATGGATATAATGCATATAAGCAGCCCTGAATAGGTAAAATATTGATCCCCTGTGTAGTAGGTATGCATATGTATGGGGAAATCTCCTAGAACCGGTGTGGATACATGGGATTTTGGAACTGGGTATACACCATACATATATGCATACCTAACCCTAACTCTATCCCCAACCCTAACCCTATCCCTAACTCTAACCTTATCCCTAACCCTAACCCTATCACTAACCCTTACCCTAACCTTATCCCGAAACCTAACCTCATCCCTAACCCTACCCTTAACCCCATCCCTCACCCTAATCAAACCCTATCTATCCTTTTGCAAAGTTTGGGGGGGGGGAGTAATTTGCTGGGGGGAAATTTCCTAAGGGGTAATTTTCCAGGGGGGAAATTTCCAGGTGGGAGAATTCCGGGGGGGGGGGTTCCAGGGGGTAATCTCCTGGCACCGCTCAGCTTTGAAGACCTTACGTTTTCAGTGAAGCTTCAAAGGTGAGCAGCTTAAAGTAAACAAAGCAGAACCTGTCAAAATTAACTTGTCAGACCTGATGCTGACTCTTCATGTTGACAACTTCTGTGTCTTTGCTTGTAAACAATGTCACGGCATGTCTGTCACTCAGGGTCATCAGGTACAGGGCCATGTTCCTGGGCCCTCTGAAGTTGTCATGAGAAAAAATCTGATCGGGGCTGACAAGTAAAATCTGACAGGTTTTAACTCATTCATATTATGCTGCTCAATTAGAAGCCCCTAGTGACCCTATATCTTTTAAGTCTGTGGAGCCTGAAAAGATTCCTTGCTTTTATGAGACAGGCGCTTATTTGAATACTGTTTTTAGTGCTTAAGATTGTTTTCAACATCCTTGCACCCCCAGCGCTTATTCAAGACCGGCTCTTATTTTAGACCCCCGTGCTTAAACGAGCCACTAAAGTAAATGCTGCGGCTTGTTTGCAGGGTTTTACAGCAGTTGTTGATAGTAATTGAACATTATCTAACACCAGACTCCCTCATTACAGCATTATCGGTACCTGGTGCAGTAATTAATCAGACATTACATTGATGGGATTATCTTAATCAACCTCACTTATCTATACCTCTATACATACTTAACATGGGAGGCAGTTGCCTGCCATTGCACCTTATTATTGATTTAAAGGCACGAATCCACAAAATCCAGGTGTGTCTTATACACGGGGTTGCCTTATACGTGAAATGGTATGGTCCTTCATTGTAAGAAGACTTCTTCAGGTACATTCATCGGTGTATGCATGCCTAGAGATACGCAGGGTCAGACCAAGCCAGGAAATACCCAATACACCCATTACTTTCCCACCTCCTATATTAATAGCCCTCATGGCTTTAATGAAATTTTGAAAAGAGTGCCAATACTGCTCATGAATTATATATTGAGCTCAATTAGTTTTGGATCTCCTTGCTGCAAGTAATGAATGGCTGATGCCTGTAGGTCTATAGGAAAAGGCAAAATGAGCGCAGGATCACCCTTTACAATGAGATTTGGGAGGGCGCCTCCTTGACCCCTAGGAAAGTGGAAATTGCTGACACCCTCGATTCCCAAGTATTATCAAATTCCCCAGTAGTATGGATAGCCGGGGTAAACGCGTAAGGAAACTGGGGTCCCCCCCTCCCCAATGACAAAAGTTGCTTCCAGTGTCTCTGTTGGGGCAGTGACACAAGAGGCCCTGAGGGTTTTGCACAAGACACCTCGGCAGGTAGCATTCAAATCGTAGTGGCAGCTCCACCCTCCACCCTTAAAACATTGCAGTGAAAATTTGGTCTTATATATTGCTATCGCTTTTTCTAATATGCAAGGGTCCATAGGAACAATAATCTCATCCTTATCCTGAACACATGTGAGCATATATTATACCACGGTTATCACATTTTAGAACAATTTTGGGTGCCCAAACTGGATAATCTGAGTGCTCTTATCACAGGATAGAGGCACTGAGAGTTGACACTTGAATATTGACAGTGTTCTTTTTCAATACTGTTCTTATATGACATAGCTTTGACAGTAGGTCATACTGAAAAAGCTCAGCATTGCCTGTGATCAATCCAGGGACGTTCTGGTATAAAGTTCTGCATCTTATCCATTAGGCCACAGGGCTGGACAATAGTGTTGGGTTAGATGGGTCATATGTCAGGGACCCTATGGATACAATAATTATATATTTGTGTGTCAGTGAATGCAGAATGCATTCTGATGCATTCTAATGCATCCTTAAGGTGCAGACCGTGGTATAAACGCAATGTGTGATGATTATGCTTGCATGCGTGCCTTTTAGGTACTTGATAGAGGCACGAGGCAGATCAGGCATATAAATATTAATGTCAGAGTCACTTATTTAGTAAAAAGAAAAGAAGCTGGTATCACTTATTTAGTAAAAAAATCTTTTACAAGATTGGCTTATTGCCATTTTATTTTGTACAAAAATAGCATCTCCACCTCAATTAACCCTTTAATGGGAGCATGTGCACTATGTTAAAGCACCATGGCCCATTTACCATCTTGATTTATGAATGCAGCACTGAGATAGAAGCTACCAGTGCTGCATTAATGTATCATGTTAACACCACTGGTGCAGCGGTGTATCATGCCCATTGGTCTTCATGATGCCCCATTGAAGTGTTTCTCACTGGCACTTCACTAAAGTCATCATGCTGACCCTTCAGAAGTGTATCAATCCAGTAGTGTCGGCACTGAATATAAAGCATCTGTACCAGAATATATAATATTCATTCAACATGATTTATGGAGTTAAAACAAAACAGCAACAATTGACACAGTAAGCCAGTATTCCCTTTTCTAGACTGCATTTGTCTCCTAGGGAGGTCCCTCTGTTGTAGCATGATAAATGGTTCACTAGTTTAGAGTTAACCATGTTAGGACAGCAGTGTGTCCAGTACCAGATCCAGGTGTTGGCCTGGATGGCCTTGAAGGTTGATAGACCCCCATAAAATGGACCTTGATATGACTCTTTGCTGTAGGAAATGTTGCCTGGGACCCTGGCTCCCCCCACACCCAATTTTTTTCTGATTGTGCCTCCCTCACACCACCCCTTCTGGATTCGCCCCTGGTGCGATTTTCAAACATGAAGAACGTAGTAATGGTGAGTAACTCGCCAGTGCTGCATCCTCCCCACACATTCAGACCCTACAGGCTGATGCTATCAACAGATCAGGTGTAGCCTGCATGATGCACTAATGCAATAATGGCGACTAGACCCATGCAGCAACACTAGCTGCATTGGTACATCATGACAACCAAGGTACCTGGAGGGTCTTGCCAAAGGAGAGACGTGAACCAAAAAAGAAAACGTGCACGTTTTTGTATTGCTAAAAGATTGCATTAATAATCGTTTCGATAAAACGTGCACGTTTTTTGACACCTCAAAACGATTTTTCCTTACATTCTGCGGTATTATTTTTTGTCAATGCTATGAAAACGATTTAGGGCATGCACATTTTCCTCAGCACTCTCTGATTTTTTTTAGAGATGTTCATCCTCGTTATCTTTTGGCAAGATCCTCCTGAAAGCATCATCATGTTGCCCTTGAAGGGTCATTGCCTTGTGTTAAAGGAGGCTAATCATGGCCTTAGGTTAAGGTCCTGACATGTTCAATTGGTGAGGGTATTGTAAGAGGAACAAAGGGTCCCTGTCAGCTGACCTTAGTGCTGACCACCTGTATAATACAAACCAAAGGTTTACCAAAACAATGTCTGCCATGTTCCAGGTGCATGACAATACCCAGTTATTACCTGTTTAAAACTTCCAGGCTCAAATCTTTTTATTTATCTTTTTGTGTCTTTTCCTCATCTTCGCCATGTTTTAAAGCATTTATATAAACCTTGGATATGACCAAAGTTAGTTTCTATGCATTTACCGATGTTGACATTGACCCATTTTAATGATAAACCCCATCAAGTGGGCATAATATCATTTACATGTAAAGCTTGTTTGTGTTCACCATGTTATCACTAAAAGATTTTCTCGAAAGATAAACTTTCTGACAGTGTTTTTCTCATGCGTAAAAACCGACAATTTTAGAAGGGTTCACTAGACAGACATGCAATAGATATAAAAAGGCCAACATTTTAACTACAGTGCTAGAGTCAATGATGCTTTCTCTATATCACTGTGTAAAACAGTGATATAGAGAAAGCATCATTTGTAAGCCCAGAGGGAATTCCCCACCCCGCTACCAACCAACCAACCACTTCACCCATACCAATATCTCCAACTAAGAATCAATCAATATCCCAATCCATCTCCATAATATATAAAATCAATTAGGCTGCCCTGCATGTAGTTCCACATTAACCCTGTAGGGGCCAGTGGCCTTCTTATGCAGGAAGTGCATGCCCCCTCGTTTTTTACTTATTTGAGAGTTTATTGGCATTTTTTAAGCCTTGGATTTGGCTTTTTCTCTCAGGGCAATGCTAAATTGTGGGCATGATGGATAAAATGTACCCTCACACAAAAAAAGTCTTCTGATTAAACAGCATAAGTTGTCAGCCCTGGCACAGACTGTTCATCTTGACAACTTTAGATGTCCCAGGCATATGAATGACCTGACGACCCTTCAGTGATAGGCTCTGGAGTTATTAACACACACAGAGAAGTATTCAGCTAGAAGAGACTGTGTTGGGTCTGACAAGTTAAATTTGGCAGTTCTCGCCTCATTTATCTAATATAAATGCTGCTCACCTTGAAGAACCCATTTTTTTTTAGTGCTGCAGGGTTTACATGAAGGGCTGCAGGCCAAGTCATGATGCATTCAGGTCACAGGCAGTGTTGCACATTGCAGGGTTTGTTTGCCCTTATTGGACGACATAATACCATAAAGGCCATAAATTAATGTTGTCCTCGTGGAGTGAAAGTGAGGTTAGCCCTGCATAAATTTACGCTAACCCTTTATTCAGCCACTCACTGTGCCTGTAGTGCATCCATGGTTCATGTATGCCATTACCCCACTATGATTCACAATTTTGAAATAACCTCCAGACAAGTAAACTCTACACAGTGGTAATGTATTTGGTCTATTGTTATACCACGATCCTTTGTAAATAGCAGCTATGATCCTGTTTCCTTTGAAATGGTCAGAAACCCTGGGTTTCATGTATCACATTTCATGTTAGGTCAGAACACATCCATAGGTTTGCTAAGGCATAGCATGGTACATCAACCACTTAAGGACTAATGCACTGAAAGAAAATAGAGCTGCAAAGTCAACAGCATAATATAAACAAGGCAAAACATGTCAGCCCTGGTACAATATCTTCATGTTGACAACTTCAGGGGTTTTCACCCAAGGGTCTTCGAGTATACGAAATACCTGGGCTGTCTACAGTTGTCAATAATTATGAAGATGTTACATTGAGGCTGACAACTAGAGCTATGCAGGTTTGACTTCTTTATTCTATGCTCTCATAGAACACCCTGTGGACCTATGGAATTCATTGTTTGCACATAATGTCTTGATGATTTGTAACCCCCCTCCCCCACCGTTAACACCATGTTCAATACAGCCCTGGTGAGTAACTCCCCAGCGCTGTATTCATTTTTCATGTCAGTCCTGCATAGATGATAATACACTTACAAAACATCGGATTGATGCACTAATGCAGTGCCGGTGTCCAGACTAAAGGCCAAGAGTGCATTAATGCATCATGACCATTAGTCGTCATGATACATGAATGCAACCATGATGAGTAACTCGCCAGGGCTATATCAATGCATCATGCATACCGTCGTAAAAGGTTGATACACTCCCGGAGGGAGTCCTGCATCAGCGGTCATTAAAAGTATAAGATGACAAGGAAATAGGAGCCTGAAAGTACAAAGAGTCAGTCAAGAATAGTATAATGCTAGGTATTAATATCCTGGGAAACTTCAGGAGCCCATTGTCCATGACCTTGTCCAAAAGTGTAAAGGTCATTAGGTCATGGCCAAGTCATCAAGCCTTTATTGTAGTATAGAGAACAAGTTCTAAAGAATAAGTCTGAATGTATAACATGTGAAAATATTCACGATGGCTAAAATTACCCAGGTTCACCTTCCTTTGTCATCAAAATGCATAAAATGCAATATGATAACAAATGGGTAAAGAGCCAGTAACAAAGAAATGCAGTCCCCTCGCCAAAATAACGAATGCATAAAACATATGAAAAGCAAATAGACATGAATGTAAGCATAGGTTCTGCAAATACATTTACGTTAAGGGATTACAGTGGCTTATTGAATATTCATTGTGCCTACTTTGCATATAAATATTTTAGATATAATTTAGAAAATATTTACTAGATGTCTATGCCTTAAACTTCAGATGAACAGGTTTATTGATTTAACCTGCAATTGGGGGTTTTCTCGAACCTTCTTTCTCCAAGCTGACAACAGCCATTTCTCCTTGATTCACTATGATAATCATCATCAAGTGATACTCAAATCGAGTGAGGTATAACATTTAGCCAAGATTATGAGTATATTATAAGACATAAATGATAGAATAACTCATCAGTAGACCTATCTGTGCCACCCCATTGGTTGAGCTGAAATTATGGATTAGGGGTAAATAATTGAAAACCCTGTGGGATGCCTCATCCAGAATTTAGCATAGAGGAAGAAAAAGAGGACCCAGCAACCCTTGATCTTTGCATAGCAGGCACAAACTAAGCCCCAGCCAGGAGGGTCTTGCCAAAAGAAGATGAGGAAAAACTTCTGTAGATTGTTTTAGAGAGTGCTGAGGAAAATGAGTATGGCCTAACACGTTTTCATAGTATATTGACAAAAAAATTACAGCAGAATGTATAGAAAACTCCTTTTGAGAAGTTAAATAATGTGCACGTTTCTTATAAAGGATTATCCAAACAATCTTTTAGCAATACAAAAACATGCACGTTTTCTTTTTGGGTTCAAGTTTTCTTTGGCAAGACCCTCCAGGCCAACATAATATCTCTTCTGTTGGTAGAGGTTTGGAGCCAGGCCAAGATACCAAACTCAAGGTATGTCTGGATCCACATTTGGGTTGATTTTGGTTTATTGAATGTCTATATCGGCCTACCTAACTGATAAGGGTCATATCAATGGTGATGGAGGTGGTCGGATCTATTTTAAGGGATGGTGAAAATGAGACCAAGATAATCGACAAGAGAATGATTCAAATATGAGAAGGAGGCAAGGCACGAAGGAAGGGTGGTTTATGCTCTTAGAACTAGACAACACTGATTTTTACTTGATAAAGGCTTCTACCTATAATATTCAGGGATGGGATATCTTAGATGAAGATGAAGTTCTCTTAGACACAATCAGTAATGAGACACCCACCCTCCTTAGCTTTCTGTCTGCCACGTAGACATAATTATACACTGTCAGCCCGCCACAAGAGTTTTACAGTGGAGTACTTCTTATTATAAAAATGACTGTAGAAGCCGCTATAGGTACAAAATCAATGACCTGATGTGGATCCTGCTGTAAGCACTACAGCAGTAGTTATAGCCCATTTACAATTGTATCTGAGAGTGTAGGTATTCTTATTTTCTTAAAATGGGGCAATCAAGCAGGAAGGAAGAAAAGATAGGTGTGAATGAACAAAATGTAGCACAGATGCATCAGGTGAGAAGGAAGATACACTGTCGCAGATGTATTTGTTAGCAGCTGTACAATGTAGTTCCTGACTGGTGTCTGTCAGTATATATGCCAGACGCATAATTATATAGGCAGTCCTTATTGATCCACAGTTAGGGAGATCTGGGAGAGCAATCTTTAACCACAGCTAATTGAAAAATCCATTCCTCAGAGGTTCCTCTCACAAGTGAGGAAAATCATGACTGGTATGATAACCAAAAACACAACAAGTGAGGCATACAGGGCCATGGGTGTGGACTGGTTACCAGGCTGAGTCTGTGAAGGTGTTACCCATATATCATAAGAAGGGTGAAAGAGTAAAGGACCTTTGCTGCCCTCTGCCAGATACCTGTGAACCATTTCCTATACTTAGACCTTGATTACATGGGTGAAGGGGCACTTTGGCAAAGTCCCCCCTCACCTCTGTAATTAAGGTCTATGCATAGCAAATAGAACCAACAGAGGGCGGCAAAAGTCCTTTACTTCTTCACCCTTATTATAGTATAACACCTTTGTAGAATCAACCTGACAACCAGTCCACGCCCGTGTACAGGGCATGTAAATTTATGCCCATGAGTGGGATGCCACTGCTGTCCATGGGTATATGAGGTTCATTGCTTTAAATATATGATTCATATATGCCTATGCTTTGTTGTTATTAGTAGAATAAGCATTATGTGTTTTAGTTTCCCAGATCCTAGACTACAAAAGTTTATTTCATTATTTTCCTCTATCGTCGAAATGTTAATTGTCTCAAGAAATTTGGGCCAAAGTATTATATTATATGACTAAGAGTGGTGTACATTGTTCTATATTCAACCTCTGTATCTAGAAAAGATCTGACGTGCCTACCAAATTAGTTACAATCATTTCAATCTCAAGATGTCCTATATATTCTTTGTATGTATATTGGAGTGGCTGTAATCCAGGGACAAGGTACCCATCAGAACATGTCTTATCATTGTTTTTGCCCCCGGGTTTTGCCAACTTTAGAAGAACCAGAAAAATTCAAGATGGTGGATCCACTGGGTATGGGTCTAGACTCCTATAAGATGATATCCTCGCCTGTAAGGCACAGCCCCTACTCTGGCCTATCCTATGTGACACAGTATATATGGATCCATCTTCGTGTATAGGCCACACCTTATGCGCAGAGTATTACGGTACATGGAATTATGTTTCAATGACTCTCATCTCAAAATGATGTGCACATTTCCCAGGATTAGGCATACCCTGTTCCACATACTATTGATGTATTTGACTTAATTATTACATTGGAATCGCACACCAACTAGGCAGTAAGACTTAAATCAAATATATGGAGTTAGATAGACAAGTATATAGCAGGGCTGTAACTTGAGGAAGGTATCTCTCTCTCTCTCCCGCAATCTCTTTCTCTCTATTATTTCGCCGTCTGTCTGTCTTTGTCTTTCTGTCTCTGGCTCTCTCTCTCTCTCTCTCTCTCTCTCTCTATCTATCTATCTATCTATCTATATTTATCTATCCTTCTATCTTTCCTTTTATTCATCTATCTCTGTCGGCTATTTCTCTGTCCAACTCTCTCTCTCTCTTTCTCTCTCTCTCTCTCTCTCTCTCTCTCTCTCTCTCTCTCTCTATCTCGCTATCCCTCTCTCAGACTCAAAGTCTTCATCGATAAAAGTGACTAACCATCAGATTTGTACAAAGACAACCCCCATGTTTCCAATACAATACATGTACCAGTGTAGGGGAATGCAGGGAGGTAGCTAGGCCTCACTCTCTCCCCTTCCTCGTAACTCCCCCTCATCCCATAACGCCCACCATTCCCAATAGCAACATATTGATCCTGTATCGATTTTATTGATTCACATCAGTATTGATCAGTGGCCTGACTGGTTCCCGGCAGCTGCTGGTCACTCCATCTTTATGCCTGCCACGAACCAGCGACAGAAGGAGGTCGCTTTGTTTATGGTGTGTTCGTGACCATAGTAAATTCTGTAATATTTGGTAGGGTTGGGTATAGAAAGATATGGGATGTAGAGTCTAAAGCAGTGGTGGGACCCTGGACGGCTTAAATCCTCATGTACCATGGCACTTCTAAGAACCTACCATGTTATTTTTTTTCTTCCTCATGTGACTAACTGCCATGTCGAAATTAGGGGTAGGCCTACATGTACAGACCGAGTAGTTTCAACAGGGCCGATAGAAAAAAAATGAATTTGATGTACTTTCTTACGTTCTAATGAAACGTTTAACTTCTAGGTTTTATAAAACGTAGTTTTGACAACAGATTAACATTTTGAACAGTTTTTGAAATTTTCTTTCTGAACATTCAAAAAAGAAGATATGTTAACGTTTTGAACGTTAGAAAACGTCTTTCATGGTCTTTTTTCATCCAAACCTAATTTCCTTACCCAAAAAGTTACAAATTCCCTTTTGTTAACGCCGGTCAAATACATATTTCATCCCCCCATTCCCCTGCCGCAACCATATACCTTAAACAAAAAAGGAAAAGAATAACATGTAAAATATAACTGTGGTAGGTGTATATGCAACGCGCCGCCTAGTGAAGCTTCCTTTAACTATTTATGACTGGCCTGGATTCTATTTTGTACTGAGAATCGATTTAGTTTTGTGGTTGATACAATATCCACCAGACAGTTACAAAGGAGGAGGCATCCATCTTGGCCTCCAGATCTATACTACCGTATAGTGTCTTGCATATAACCCTAAGTTTATGCCAGCCAATTTTTGGTCATTTTACTTTTTTCTATAGCACAATATCCCCGTCTATAAAACACACCTTGGCTTTATACAGGTGATATGAGGTGCAGCAATCAGGATCTTCCCTCGCATATATAAGCTGCGCTTCATACGTGATATATTAATATGTCTCGATGGGAGACTATAGTATACCAATATCTTTTCAACTCTTTAAGGATGGCCTCAAGGCACGGTCCTCAAATGCTAGATGTCCATTTGTCATTTTGAATTATGAGGGTTTGCTAACTGTCCTAGAAGAATAGTGCAATAATAGAACTTGTTTTATTTATGATCCTTCATGTTGGATGGAGTAGCTGGCAGTTACCCTAGTCTGCACTGTGACTTTGCTGGAATATTCAGGCCAAAACATGGATAGTGCTTGCTCTTACAATATGAACCCTTAGTCATGTAGTTGGTGTGCCCGGTTAGCACACGGGGGCAGCACTGGGTAGGTATACTTGTATGCTGGTAGTCCCTAGCTGGTTGTGGAAGTCTCTTTAATAATACCTCACATACAAGGTGCACCCTGTTTTGAAGGAGAGGACATTAGGCTGATTATGGGAACTTTAGTACTTTTCTACAGTAAAAGGTCCACACCTATAAGGGGCACCCTGAGTTCAGTTGCATTCTATAAAGTGAAGCTAGCGGCCATCCTGGTCCTCATGTATAAGACGCACCTTATACACCCTGTGTCACATTGGTAGCCATCACATCTATTCTGACATCTGGAGGGTGTTGCTCCTATTGTAAAAAGAGCTGTGAGCATGTGCCCTCTTTTCTAAACAAGTCATTCACTGCTTCACCATTCAACTTGCACTCACCACATTAGTCTGAAATGTCACCTGCCTTGTTTAAAATAGAGAGAGCTGCACTACCAGGTACCTATTCATGTCACATGCTCTATATTTTATTATACTGACTGCCTTCTCTTAACTAGGTACCTACTCAAATCCCCCTTTTTTAGCACCGTACTTGAAAGACCACTTGTGAGCAACAAAAAGGACAAGTTATAGCTACATGAAAAGAAAGGCCTGGAAATGAGGGCATTTTTAGCCAGCTCTTCCTTTTACTATAGGAGCAACACCCTCCATGTCTAACAGATCGATCATCACTGTCCATGCCATCACCAACATGTGGTGGGTCGGTGGGAGATGGATAAGTACCGTAATATCCTGCAAATAAGCCACACCATGACTCTGAAAGAATGCTATAAATCGCTAATAAATGATATAACATCTTTTTGAATATCATTTTTATACATTGTTTGCCAGCCAATATTATAACATAACCAAGTACATGTATACCCCTTTCCCCTACACACCCACACTCTCACCAGGACAAGCCCGCTAGTACAAGTTACAACAGGTGGCCCCCTCTTGTGTTATCTATGAGTATTGATCACACCTGGAACACCTAAAGGTACAAAACTCCTGCCAGACTATTGTATTAGACGACTTTGAGCGTTTGATTTTGTTTTTGGAATTATAACATTTGCTAGCTAAGTGTTGGAATCAGACCAAATTTATTTTTTGGAATTAAAAATGTTGATAGATGGATTTATAGCAGATTTAGTGTTGAACAGAAAACAATTTAACTGCTGCAGCATTGACATTTTCTGCATTGTAACTATTGGGTATAGGGAAATTATTTTGGCCCCTATGTTAGTAGTGGAACTTAGTCTGACATTTCACTTTGATAATACCTCACATACAAGGTGCACCCTGGTTTGACGGAGAGGCTATAAGGTGCAGCGGGGGATTAATTTTGGGAGCATTAGTACTTTTCTAAAAGTAAAAATTAATCCTTGCCTATAAGTATAAGGCGTTCCCTAAGTTCAGTTCAGTATAAGGTGAAGCTAGCGGCCATCCTGGTCTTCATGTATAAGACGCACCTTATACACGAGGTATTATAGCTCTTCTTTAATATTGCCCAACAATACACACACACCCATCCCCGCCCCCTCCCTGTGTCACATTTGTAGCCATCCCATCTATTCTGACATCATGTCTAACAGATCGATCGTCACTGTCCATCCCATCACCAACATCTGGTGGGTCGGTGGGAGATGGATAAGTACTGTAATACCCATGGGCGTGGACTGGTTACCAGGTTTAGTCTGTTTAGGTGAGGGCTTACTTTGGCAAAGTCACCACTCACCTCCGTAATCAAGGTCTGTACATAGCAAATAAAAGCACCAGAGGGCAGCACTGTTCCCTTTAGTTTCTTACCCTTCTATATCATATATATGAATAACACCTACACAGACTAAACCTGGTAACCAGTCCACGCCCGTGCTATAAGCTGCCCTTGAGTCCTGAAAATGTTGTCTTTCCTAATCAATGGCATTACATTGTTTTGAATATTATTTTCCTATATTGTATGACAGTCATTATAACAAAACCAAGTCTCCCCCTCTCCCCTACACACCCACACTCTCACCTGGACAAGCCAGGTATAACAAGTAACAGGTGGCTCCCTCTTGTGTTATCTGTGAGTATTGATCGCACCTAGAACACCTAAAGGTAAAAAAGTCAAAACCGCTGCCAGACTATTGCGTTAGGATGGGGGGAATACAAAAGGGGGCACCACCAACCCTAGGACTACCACAAACTTGTGCCAGGCTGGGATCGATCCCCATGGGGTGACCACCAGCAAATTCCCAAATGTGTGGCTAATATTGGGAAATAAAACATCATTCTCTGGCCAAATTGGTCTTTAGTCAGAGAAGTGGGGAAATCAAAGGACACATGCTCTTTTAGATATATATGATTATGTTCAATTTAACTTAAGTTATTGAAAAGGGTTCCTCATTGATCTTTCTAGAAATTCATTGTTCCAAAAATCTGCTATTGGGAAATCAAAATATCTGAACAGAGGTGTCTCATCCCCGAATCTGGCAGCCCTAGTCCAATTTAGAGTGTACCTCAAATGGCAATCTGTTAGGAGAGCATTGCATTGATCTTCCATAGACACCTACTAGTGTGTAGTGTTAGCATTATTTTACAAAAAAAAAAGAAAAAGAAAGTCAGGAGTTCACACTTTCTACAGCCTGGGTTTAAAAATATGATATCATTAGTGTGTATCCCTGCAATATCTAGGCGAATGGTCACTGATAAGTGTCTTTCCAGAGTGGTGGAACTTTGAGTAAGTATAGTCATAGTATGGGATCCAGCTAGGTCTAGTACTACAAGGTAGCCCACTTGGCATAAAGACGTTACGTTAAAAAAACGTTTTTATTGGTTTGCCTATTGGTTATTTGGTTGGATATTGGTTAAAAAAAACGCTTAAAAAACGTTTTTTGCCAAGTGGGAGGGTATATAGAGCCAGGTGGCTATTCCACAGTTCAAAGTTCCCACCTTCATGGTAACCTACCAGCACAGAGCCCCCATCTGGTGAATAATGGCTGTATTAATATAGGTTTTACCTAGTGGACAGGCTACACTACACTCTTTGACAGCCATTGCATGGAACTCTATGAGGGTGAAATGAGCAGACAGGGCATCTTCAATGAACAAAATCTCAAGTTCTATGGGGGGCTAGGATCAAAATTCCAAAAGGGGGAGATTCCCTTAAAGGTCACTAAAGATCTGACCTAACCCTGAATGCACCATTAGTGATCTAATTATTTTGGCCCCTGCCTAATTGTTTTGTATCGGACGATCGTGAGTGTTGGATTTCTTTGTTGGAATTATAACAGTTTGGGTCTTGGAATTATAACAGTAGCTAGCTAAGTGTTGGAAGCAGAGCAGATTTAGTTGTTGTAATTAAACCACTTGGTATAGGGTATAATAGTAGATATAATAAAACAATTTAAATGTTGAAATATTAACATTCTCGTTATTCCAACTATCGGGTATAGGAAATTCATGGGGTTGCCATTTCAACAAATGAAGGATCTACATGTACAAATCCTCTGCACCCTTTCCTGGAGAAAGCTCAAAACTTTGTTAGATTGATTGAATTTATTTCATTTAGACTGGTTATATATAGACAGTAACATCATGCCTGTATTTGATACATATCCAGATTAATGTTTAAATGCACCTTCAGAACAAATAGCGATATATAATTTCAAAGAAAATAACAGGTCCCCGCCCCCCTCCCCACCTGCACTAGCTCTACTACTCCATCTATAAAACAGTTACAATATGACATTGTATACTACTGACATATGGATTGAATTATTAGATTTCCATTTGTGTTGTAATGTCCTATGAGTAAGTGTAATATCAATATTTCAGACACAGCTGTTCGTAAAATGATTGAAAAAAATCTGGTGAATGTATTGTAGGTTAGCAGGCCATGGTCCGAACAGTATAAAAGGTCACAAACCGATGTCTGTTTATATCCTACATGGCAAATATTGTGGCTGCCAAATGTGAATTTATACTCACGAGATAAGCCAATGTGTGAGAGAAGAATCTAAAATGATTGGAGATGCAATGATTTGGGGTGATGCTGCAGCAGCCATCGAATCGGCCACAGCATTCAAACCTATGATTTTCTTTCCAATTTTTGCAGAATTGAATCACCTTTTGAAAAATTTAAGATAGCGGACTTTTTAGCGGTCCTTATTGTACCGAATGGTCATCGAATACATTTTGGTTTTTATGGAAGTATCGAGTTATGTCGTAAAATTCTGGTCATAGAACTTCAAATTTAACTTGTTGACCCTGGCACAGACTCTTCATATTTATGACTTTAGAAGGTCGGGTCATGGGAGCCATGATGAGCCAGACTTGGTTTAGTGGTGACTTGACTGACTTTCGAGTATCTCGACAGCGAAAATAAAAACGGAAACTAAAGTAAGGATCTAACATGATATCATACTTTATACCACAGTGGACACGTAGAACAAAGGATTACACACCTGTTATATATTGCATACAGCACACTAGTGATATAAGTAAAGGACAGCTTGTGGTCTATATTTTGAATACAGTGACCAACTCGGGCTTTACCCTGTACATAGCATGATACTGTATTGTGTGATTTTTTTTTCGTTTGTGAGTAACTAAAATATTCATGATATTTATCACTTTCAGAGAGAAGTGAATGCAACATTTCTTTTTACTGGATGTGAAATTGGACAGGACCTGTGAGTTAAGTCAACCGTGTACAGGGGGAACTTTTTAAAATAAATGGTACGCATTATCTTTACTTTCTTTTTGTCCATTGGTCTCTTGTCCTATTGACACATTGATCAGTAGATCAATAGAATTCAAAATAACCAGTTTCTGAATAAATAATATGGTCACGCCAAAACACCCACGGACCTATAAAACACTCAATTAAAACAAAGAAATATTATATGAAAATGGCTCAGAGCCTGGCAGAATAAACAACCCCTCTGCATGTTTCTTATTAAAAACCTGTTGCTAGCTAATCTGATAGCTGAATGCATTATGGCGACATGTCATTTGTCATGCGTGTCACTACAGGCCGATATCGCCATTGTCATGGCTGCTTGGACATGCCAGTTGTTGCATTGTCATGCGTGTCACTACAGACCGGTTTCTCCATTGTCATGGCTGCTAGGACATGCCAGTTGTTGCATTGTCATGCGTGTCACTACAGACCGGTTTCTCCATTGTCATGGCTGCTAGGACATGCCAGTTGTTGCATTGTCATGCATGTCACTACAGACCGGTTTCTCCATTGCAATGGCTGCTAGGAGAGCCAGTTGCTAAATTGCTATGGTTGCTACGACAAGTCAGCAATTAGATAGTTGCTGAGACCGGACATCCTTGCCCTGTGGATAGAAACGCCACACCTACTTTACATGATTTCTTTTCCCCATTGATCTTTTGAAGAGCCCCTAAAACATGTCCACATACAAAGAGGCGCCCATTGATATCAGAAAATCCTAATTACATGTACTTCATACAATATTCTCCTGTTTATCATTATAAGTACAAGGTTTGGATAGATGCCTTTGTGGTAATAAAATCATAAAGAAAAAGAGAGGCTAATTCCTTGATAAAATCAACGCATTGCATTACCCTGGGCACGACTATTTCTTGCATGTGTACCTTGATGTTAAATTCTTACGTGTTTGTTACCTGGACAGCCTACAGATATTGGGGTTTTAACGAGAAGGTAATTAAAGCATCAATTATGTAAATCAGTTTTTGTAAGGATGCACTCATGAGACCCACTAGCACCATGTAAAAGCCTGGATAGAGTGATGTGGCACAATATGCTGGAGATTGAATACTGAACCGAATAGAAGTCAACCTGACTGTAGCTTTTTATTCTATATTTCTTGTTTTTGGGGACAATCACCCCCTAATAGAAATAATTGTCCCACACCACGGTCAAAACCATCAAAGGAAAAGTTGTTATGTCTGATGAACAGTGCAGCAAACCCAATGTTGATATCTCCTATATAGTTATTGAGGTTTTAAGGGAAATGTGAGGTAAAGTTAGGAGTTTTTTGTAAAAAAATGTCCCATACAAACTGCAGCTAGAAAGTGGTCATGCAGTACACACAGTAGGTAAAGGTGAGGCTCCACTACGCGATTTTTGCCGAAAATCGGAGCTATTCTCACAAAAGCAGACACAAACACAGATTATAGAGTGGTATTTGTTATCATTTCAAGGTGTAAATAGAAGATTGAGAGAGCTTTTTGTTTATGTGTGGAAGGCTTTGTGTACAATATCAGGCAGATTTTAAGTTGACCTAATGTAAATATTGCAGACTTTCACACTGATGACTCTCTGCAACTCAATATCAGACAGGTTTGACTTTTACAGTACAAAACCCTGTGATCTGTGTGACTGCTGTGTTGTTATCTATATTTTGCTGTGTTGGTGTTTACATATTGAACTCCCACCCAATCACAGAGTCTGTGCAGGTGCAGGTTAGTTGGTAAATATGGCACACAAGGAGAGAGATCACCCATACAATAACCCATGAAATCTCATGTTTACAATTTTGAATCTCATGTTTACAAGAAAGGAATGCCAACACCCTATACCTTAGGCGCTATAGGGATAGAATTAGGTGAGAATGTACCAAAAAGTCGTGTAGTGGAGCCTCACCTTAAGACAGCCATACACCCAACTCTCCTCACTATAATTATGTGTCTCTGTGCTAAAGACGTCAACTTTACACATACCCTGGATTGTCTTAATTGGATATAGGGTACATTATAGCATATCAGGAGTAAAGGGGGGGGGGGGGTCTCAATCATGATAAATATGTATAATTGCAATTGTTTCATTTTCTTAAAAGGGTCATTTCAGATAGGGAAAACATTGCTAACACTCACATTTCTCTGTGGCCTGGGACAATTTTTCTGGTAGGATCAAGGTGTAACTAGCTAGCCATTATAGACCACCACCATTGAACCCAAAATCAATACATAGGTCAACCACTAATTATCAACATAGCACCTAGTTTATAGCAATATGTTAGGTCGAATTTGAGTTCTAGGGGTGTATTTGTAGTGGCATTTGCTAATACTATATAAATTTATGTTCATGAGACATTGGTGGAGCTATATATCTATAGTAATGTTAGATGATCTGGGCACCTCCTTACCCCTGATCAAGAGGAGAAAGCTCATTGCCCATATTTGATTAGAGGATTTTCGACAGGGATGATTAGTCTAGAAATATTTGTTGAAAAATGATAATAAATCAACCAAAAAAGATAGAAATGAACGGATTGCAGATGTGAATTGTGCTAGATTTCAGCTATTCCACACACTTCTCACAATGCATTCAGTGAATTCTGTAGATATGATTACACGAGAGGATTGCATTGGAAGAAATCAGACTAAGGTGGTCATTCACAATAGCGTAGAGAGTAAAACTTCATGAAGAGATTGGAAATTGTAATTCTTGCCAAGATTTTCTCTCCCTCCGAGGCTAGACATGCATGCCTAAAAATATTCCCTTGAAATATTCTCTTCAGAAAAGATGGTGCAATTCTTATATCTCATTTAAGAATACCTCCTGGTGGTATCCTAGGATGTCCAACTAACTACGTTCCTATATCCTTGCCAGACAATGTTTGCCATTTGCCAAGTCTAACAAGTACTATTTCAGAATTACACCACATCTTACACTCAAGAAACTTGCCAAAAAATAATCCACTCACTTCAACTAAAAGACTCAAGAAAATTCACTAGGAATTTTTCTGAATTAACCTCCTGACACACCAAAAAGAGTTGTCACTTTTCCTCTATTTCAAATAAAGATAGAGCAATACATCTATTCGGGGAAAATGGTTGGTTACAATGAACTAATTCTATGCTAGAATGAGTAGACTAGAGTGTTCAGTCAGTGATTGGCATTTACCCTTTAAAGACCACTACTGCATTAATGTGTCTTGCCCGATGGTCAACATGAAGTATGAATGCAGCCAAGGCGAGTCACTCTACAGGGCTACATTCATATATCATTACCTGTCACTACAAGGTTAATACGTTCCCAGTGCATGAGCTATAGGGCCTAAAAAAGGTTGTATTTCCAGTTACCTAACCGACCCTAGCGAAACAGGGCTGACCTTAACTTTTTCTAATTTTGAGAATTTTGGCGAATTTTTAGGAAATTTTTCATATTTTTTATTCATTTTCCATATTTTCTCCGTATTTTCATAGATTTTCATCCATATTTCTATGGGTCTTGGGTCTATTAAAGATAAGCTTTTTTCACCTTTCTCCAATGTTTTTCATAGTTTTACCATAAAATTGACGAATATGGCACATCTACCAATACATTTCTATACAAAATCCGAAAAATAAATAAACAAATACCGTAATCTCCCGCGTATAAGACGCGTCCTCTACGCCAAACAAAATGCTGGGGAGTCTTATAGGATGTATTGAAATTGGGGGTGCGTCTTATACGAGGGGTAATTTTACTATAGAAATGTATTGAATTTACAAATATCAGCATTAAAATGTGCGTCTTATACACGAAAATGCATGTGCTGAGTTTGGGGTGCGTCCTATACGCGCAACGCGTCTTCTACGCGGGAGATTACGGTAAATAAAAACGACCTACCGACCCTAGATGCTTGAGCCATGTAACTGGAAACACAGAATTATTTCTTTTGGCCTGGTCACATTATTTAAAAAAATGGTGGACTTGATGCTCGAATCAAGTGGTGGTGAGAAGGCCAGAGTGCATCAGGAGCACCAATTGGCATGATGCACTCCTGCATTAGCGGCCCATGAATAGTTAACAGACTGACCGCATCTGATAACCTCCACTGGTGATTGATCTTGTAGGTTTAGGTAGTTTCCCTTCCCATTGTGTAAATGTGGGGGGATTACCCTTCCACCGATATGATATATTTATAAGAAGATATCTATATACTCTGGTGGTACATATACCATTATTATACATGTTTTATGATAATCATAAAGTCTAAAGACATCTTGTGCCTGGTGTATGATTTGTTTTTAATACTTTCTTGTTTTTTACAACTTTTTTTGGGGGGAATGGATAAACAAGAGTAAGAATAAATGATATTATGTTTAATATTGCGGATATTTCAAAAGTTTTTGATTGCCTGATATCAAAGGCTGGCTTTATTAAGGACACTGTGAGTTTTCATTCGATACAAAATTTGGGCACCATATCAACCGTGGGTGATATGATACTATGTAAACTGTTGTAACAGACCTTATTATGGTCCCAACTAGGGGGTCAGGTTCATATAGAGAGGAAGCAGGTTGTCCCATGGGCGCGGCCATTGCTGGAGCTTGTTCCCAGCAAGTTTTACTGATAAGACCTATCAGATGGGTACCACTTGGCCCCCGAAGGACCGCAGTGAATAGATTGGGGTTCTCTCATTGGCTAATAATTAAACCTGCTAAGTCCGTATACTCTGGGCTTCACACCCATTTTTTAATTACTTCTCTGGTATATTTCTCTTTTAGATATAGGTAAAAATTATTAGAAACAGACAAAACAAAATGGTACTTGAGCATAATATATGGTCCAAGGTAAATGAACCTAAATTGCATTTGCAACTTTGCTAATTTGATACGATATTGATATGACTCAGTCTGTAGTACCTAGCTTGTGTTTTAACTGTAGACATTTTCTGTCCCATCCGCACACTACCTGGCAATGCACAAAAGCATGTACTGGTAGATCTAGCTACTTTTGGCCGACATGACCTAACCCCACCCCTCTCCCACGCACCCACAATGCATGTGTAATAGTATGAAATAAAAGAATTCCCAAGATAATGTTTTCGTTGTCTTTTTTTTCCTTTTCATGGTAATCACCTTTTTGCGGGATGTACCAAGGTATCGACGTGTTACTTAGCAACCAAAGTGTGATGATGTAAATTATAGATAGAATAAGAGCAGTCGGTATCCACGAGCAAGAAAGTGTCTGGTTTCACAAAAATACTAAATGGAATGTCACACAAGTAAAAGTCGAGAAAAAATCAATTTGGGGTGGCATGATCTATGTTACCTGGCATGGTACATTTATGAGTCATGCTCATTTATTGTCATAATGCAGTAATGATTAGATCAATACAGCAAGAAAGGGTGACTTCTAAAAGAATTCATCGATACAGTTTTTTACATTGAAAAAAAAATGATAATTAGGCTAAGATGTTATGGCCAAATATACCCTGTACAGAATTCCGGTGTCACATTTAGATATATATGAGGGTTTGCTTACTGTCCTATATGTAGGACAGAAGGATTTGGCACTACTGTCCATTAAAGGTGGTGTTTTTCAGGTTACCACGGAAATTGCAATTTCTGTGAGAGAGTGCTCGAAACGTAGAGTGGATCAAGAGATAAGCACCGCCCTACATATAGAATAGTAGGACTTTGGGTGACTGTCCCCTCTGCGAAGGTCAAAACCTATACCTGTAGCAATCCCCGAAGTACTTAGGTGTTTTCATAGAAATATCTCAGAAAGCCAATATTAGCCATTTTTGAAAGCCTTGGTCCTAGGACTATAGGATATAGCATTTTACTTCCCATATCTATTAAAGTTACTGCTGGTTATACCACGATTTCGGCACTTCTGGTGGGTTTATATGCAGTTTAGCCGTGCATTATTCTGCATATACCACCCATGTGCATTTTTGAAATTTTTGGTATATACTTTTTCGAGGTCAAGTTGGACTTAGAATATTTTTGGAGACGCTGACGGACATAGAAATTTAGCCTCGCCATTGTTTCAATGTGAAAAATCGTCCCAACTCGTATGAGGATTGAACCCCGGCCGCAGTGGTGGTAGGCGAAGGCCTTAGCCATAGCGCCACACTGAACGGTGATGAAACACAATGCCAAAATAAATAAGTTCTAACCTGCTATGTTTCCAGTCAGTTTTCGTATGGAATCCAACCTTTTCATGTTATAATATTGAAATCACAAGAAGTTTTCGATCCATAGACGAGTAATGCGTGCTAGTTTTCTCCATTTTCTTCGATATAAATAAGAATCCATTGATTTTCCAAACGGGTCCAAAATTTTCGGCGTCTTTCTTGTACGGCGAGCAGTTGACCTATATCTACATCCGGGCCACTGACACACTTTCGCCGAACAAGGAGGCGGGTGGGAATGGCCGGACCGCGACACGCGTACGTTTTGGAAAATCAATGGATTCTTATTTATTTTGAATATATTGGACATATCAAGCATGGAGTACTCATCTAGAATGTCTAAGGATATGTATGTTTTAATTTGAACACTTGTCATGGTTGGATTCGATACGAAAAGTGACTGTATACACAGCGGTACCTCTCCTGGCAAGGAACCAAAACAATGGCTTCGCGCAGAGCGGACACGGGCCGTGTCGCTTGCACTTACAAAATGTCTTCTCCTGGCTATATTCTTTGGATTTCAGGTAAGAAATTGATACAAAATGGAGGAAATGGTGGTATAAACCTATTAGGTGATGCATATCGGGGCCCCACGGGCTGTATATGCTGTATATACAGCCCTAGGGCCCCGATATGCATCATCTATTAGCTTAATATATACCTCTTTGCCTAGGTCACTCAGGTGTGCTACATGTAGGACATTAGGGTTATCTGGGTTAATTAAAGGGTTAAAGGGTTAAATTATCAAGGTACCTGTCAGGAACCCATAAAAGCTACCTGACCATATTCAGCATATTAAAATTGAAATACTTCTAATCCTAAATTCCCTCACATAAAAACATGCTCCCAATTACCCATTTAACCTGACGAGTCGCTTCACTGAGTTTCTCATCCCCTCTCCCACACACATAACCTGTATCATGCAATGGTGGAGGCATTAACCCTTGAGGTGACGCATGATAAATATCATGATACACCAATGAAGCAGTGCTAGGTTATTTTCTAGCACTTTGGTGGTGAATCATACCAACCGTCCATGACTTATCAACCCTGTATAGGGTCAGCATCATTTATAACATTCAGCACGAGGTAATGTATTCAAATATGACTGTAACAAAAGTGACATAAGCTGACCGCAGACGGGCCCGACTGGGTCGGCCGATCCTGATGATCGGGAGCGTCTGCGTGGGCATCCGATCGACAATATCAAACATGTTTGATACTCCCGATCGGATCGGGACCACACTCCTTAGATACCGATCGAGTCTGGCCCATCTGCGGTCGCCTATAGTGAATTAAAACACAATGCCGCTTCTGACATATAAAGGTTTAAAGAAACATTGGTCAATGTAGCATGCTGCAGACGTTGCTAGGTTATGGGAGTTTTGTTTACCATGGTTACTGACTCTGAGATCAATACTGATGCCTCCACCTGTTGAGTGTTCACTGTGTGTATGTGTGGGAGGGGCAGAAGTCCTAGTGGTGGCACATTGCTATTGCCACTCAATTATCATTGGCTGAAGATTCATGGATATGATATTGTGGCTTTGGAAATAAGGCATAATGAAGTATATAGCAATGGAAGTATGAGCCCACAATCGGATACAAGTAACTTTGAATAAGTGGGGGTGGGGGTGTGTGAAATTGCTCACATTAATTGGAGTCAACTATAGAGCAGACATTGACATGAGGGGTACACGTATGGGATTTGTATTGGTGGTTCAAGTTGTCTATAAAGGCCAAGTGATGTTTTTGAGGATTGAGGCTCTTAATCAACAGATGACGTTCAAAACTGCTTGTCAATGGAAGGACAATCAGAGGAGAAGGATATCTTCGTGCCAATTCCCTAAACATCATACTACGGTATAGTGTCCAGCATGTAGGCTAAGGCACGCCCACTTACAAGAGACACCATAAGTTCAGAAAGATATCATGCACCTAGGGCTCAATTTTGAATACTTAAGTACTAATCTAACTTTCCCATGAATTTACTGTTTCTGCAGAGTGCACTAGTGACCCAACAGAAGCCACGTTTTTATACCCTGGGTTCAAATATGAATTTCCTATTTTTAATAATACCGGAATACCAGCAGATATCTCATGATGTATATCTAACGATTATTTCACTCCCTTTTAACCCTTGGCTATTGAAAAGAGATTAATATGACCTTATTCAAATACATGACAGCTAATTTGCTATCCTTAACAATAGCAATCTGTGGAAGGTGGTCTCCTATATAACATCTAAATATAAGGTCAACATGATCAGCTTTGTATAGGCAATCATAAGCACAAAAAATCTTTCAACGAATTATTGTGTTTAGTTATGACAAATTCATATACAAGTGGGAATATCTCTGGAAGGAATTTCTCAATATGGTGCAAATGTACTACGACTGCTCTGTACAATCGGCACCATGTAGAAATGCAGGGAAGTAATGGTAGGAGAGTGAGGTATTACACTATGATTTGGATTGGTCTTGTCGTACCATCTTGAGAAATGCCATCCAGAGGTTCTAGCTGTGTGGCTAGATCAGTAGTACAATTTGATGAATAGTAATTTACAATGTATTGAGTGACTGCCCATTATACCGTAGGTACTCCTAATTGATTTTGTAATTGTTAACAAGATAATGAATGCTTAAATCACGTGTGCCCTATTGATATGATAACTTGTGTCTGAATAGTAGTTGTTATCTAAGATAATAATTGTATCTATATTGGAAAGAGCACCCTGGAGGTCATTTCTTAAGGTATTATCACTGCACACAGCTACTAGAGTTTGATACCTTAAAAGTTCTGTACGATTAGCACCTATGTAGCAACTACATAGAATTTTGGTGTGGTGCTGCAGGCGCGACATGACCAATACTACTAAATTAGGGGTTCCCTCTATGATTTGAAAATTCGTTATAATTACATTTAGCCAAGTAGGATAGTTGAAATCCTAACCCTAACCTAACACTAGTATTGTTCTAAAACGCCCAAGGGAAAAACTAGATAACATAAAATTTGATTTGCTTTATGTATATTTTTTGAGTTAAATTTCTTTATTGCCTCAGTTCATAGGATAGCGACAAATACAAAGTATCCAGATACATATCTCTTTTCCATAGAACAGTAACATAACGGCCAATTATGTATTAATCAAATATCCCTCCATACATTAAGTCGTCACAAATGCATAATCAGGTAGGGAGAAGAAAAGGGAAGGCCATCCAAGCAAGTACCCCCATGGCCTGTCCCAAGAAAACTCCATACACCAAATATACCAGATCAAGCAATAAAAAGAAACCCATACAAAAGAGAAATGATATATTGAGAATTGGGAATACTAGGACTAAAGAAGGTAGTGGACCTCATCCCCACCACATAGGGTGTATGGGTTGATACTTCTGGTCCAACCTGACCTGTTATTATATTTGTATAGCGTTGACACACAAATTGAGAATATATAGAGAAATGTACCAACATGGAAAGGAAAGATAGTTAAGACCAAGGACTTATTTTAAGATTTAATTTAGTGTAATTTAGAAAAAAGAGAGAGAGGGGGCCAAAATATAATTTGGTTAGGTAATAAAACAAAATAGAAGAAAAAAGGTTTAATAGTTGGGGTGCTCACCCGACTCCAGGAACAAGTTCCCGCAATAATTTTTTAGTATTTGACTTAAAAATTGACAAAGTTTCAGAATTTCGTCTTATGGTAGGGAGAGCATTTTAACTAATGGCACCAAAGTACTCAACACTTTTTATATATGAAGCAGTGTTTGGGAATAATACCTTACATGTGGGAGCCAAATGTTGCCTTGTTCTTATCTGCCTATGATCAGTATAATCATCACACCTAGATCTTGTATACATATACCGTAATCTCCCGCGTAGAAGACGCGGTGCGCGTAGAAGACGCTCCCCAAACTCACGGAAGGCTGGTTCGCGTAGAGGACGCATCCAACCCCCCTGAATCGATTTGTAAAAAAAAAAACGTACAAGACACCCCCCCCAACTCAGCAGGGGGGGGGGGTTCGCGTATAAGACGCACCCCCCACCCCCTCTATGAGTTCAAGCTGTCACCGGCACACGGTCGGCGTCATGCCGTCAAACCTGCCGAGCGCCTGTACACCGCTGCCGCGCTGCTGGCTATATGAGTTCAAGCTGTCATCGGCACACGGTCGGCGTCATGCCGTCAAACCCGCCGAGCGCCCGTCGACACCTCCCGGTCTGCCGCGGTGCAGGCTATATGAGTTCAAGCTGTCATCGGCACACGGTCGGCGTCAAACCCGCCGAGCAAATCTACACCGACCGGGCTGCCGCGGTGCAGGCTATATGAGTTCAAGCTGTCATCGGCACACGGTCGGCATCAAACCCGCCGAGCGCGTCGACAGCTCCCGGTCTGCCGCGGTGCTGGCGCTATGAGTTCAAGCTGTCATCGGCACACGGTCGGTGTCAAACCCGCCGAGCGCGTCGACACCTCCCGGTCTGCCGCGGTGCTGGCACTATGATTTCAAGCTGTCATCGGCGCATTTTCCCAAATGAGATGTTGGAAAACCCCGCATATAAGACGCACCCCAAACTTGAGGAAATGCTATAAGACGCAGTAGGGATTTGTTTGGCGTAGAGGACGCGTCTTATACGCGGGAGTTTACGGTAATTCAATAAATGCATATGTCTCCTATCAGATAAAAGATTACAATTTGTAATATTATGAACATAAAGGGTGTCAGTAAGATGTGGCACTTTGAGACAGATTTTTAAACAACAGTTTTGAGCATATTGGAACATTTCCAGGTATTTTTCATAAGTGGTGTGGAATATAATGTCAGCATAATCCATATATGGTAGAATGGTAGTTTGAAAAATTCTTAGTGATAATTTGACATCAATATACTTCCTTAGATTACATAACAGGTAAGTTTTATGAGAAATTGTTTTAACCTGATTTTTGATATGCAGACTATAACTCAATAGTGGATCCAATATGACCCCAAGATATTTATAACTTGGTACAACTTGTAGCAACATATCATTCATGGGAATATTGGCTGACAAGGTATTAAGTTTCCAGGTACATGATGAGAAAAATCATTATTTTGGTTTTAGCAATATTAACAGAAAGCTTGTTTTGCTCACACCAAGTATTATAAATCTCTAGATCTTCCTGTAAACACACTTTAGCAGTCTCAAAGTTATTATGAGATGTATAGATAACAGTGTCATCAGCATATAATCTGATTTTACAATTTTTAATACATTTAATCACATCATTGACATAAACCAAAAAAAGCAGGGATCCCAAAATTGATCCTTGGGGGACACAGCAGACAACCCTGCACATTCTAGAAGCAATAACATTAGCATAAGTTCAACTTGTTTTCTATCAACCAAATAATTTTTAAACCAGTGATATGTATCAGATCTTATACCATAATCATGTAGTTTAATACAGAGTGGTCTATGGTGTCAAACGCCTTCCTCAAATCTATGAAAGCAGCAACAGTGGAATTCCCAACATTAAGGTCTCTTTTAATATCATCAGTGAATTTAGATAGAGTATCAACAGTACTGTAGCCAGGGCGAAAACCACCTTGATAATTTGTTAAAATATTTTCACCATTTAAGAAACCATACAATCTATTATGAACAATTTTTCCAATTAATTTACAGGGTAAAGGAATAAGTGAGATAGGCCTGTAGTTATTAACCATCTTTAAATTAGCAGATTTAGGGATTGGGGTGACTTGAGAGATCTTCCATTTGGTGGGTACTGAGGCGGTTGCAAAGGACAAATTAAACATTCTAACCAATTTATCAGGATCATGAGAGAAAACCTTTTTTAGAATTTTAGATGATATCTGATCAATGGCAGAAGATTTGAGTGGATTAATATCATGAACAAGTCTAATAACTTCTTGGGCATTGGTTTGAAAATTTTCCATAGAGTTAACAGTAGGGGGGTCATAACTTTTCCATGGTGTGTGCATGTTAGTAGCTAATTTGGGTCCAATGTTAGAAAAGTAGTCATTGATAAAATCAGAGGTTTCATTTCTAGGAATAGCCATATTGTCGTTTTCATGATCCACCAAGTTTATATCACCAGCTCTGTTCTCATGGCCAGGAATTAATTTATTTATAACACGCCAAAATTTACGATGATCGTTTTTATAATATTCTGCTTGTTCTTTATAAAATAATCTACGTGTTTTGTTAACCAATTTATTTGATTTATTTCGTGATTTATCAGCAATTTTCCAATCATTTTCAGTCCCAGATCTACGAGCTATCTTTAATTTTGAATTTTTATCTCTAATGAGCTCTATCACCTCTATCCAACAAAAGGACATTTTACAGAGCCCTTACCTAGGTGCAAGCTTCTGACACCTTAAGGAGATCACCAGAAAGCAATATAATTGACACTTAGTGAAAATAAGCTTTATGGTACATCAATAGAATAATACTGCATTTACTGCTCTAAGTAAACACATTTATGTTATAATACAGGCTGCATCGCTACATGGTCTAATACTAGTCTTATGAAAGTTGACAATGCGGAATGCATAGATGCTGTAGTAAATGGGGAAACCCCACTGAATGCCCCATTAGACATGTGCGCTGCTTTGCTGGAATGTCTGTAAATAAAAACTTGGATACAATGACTGCTTTATGCAGATCATAAGTAAAAATAGCCTTTCACTTTATAGTACATCACAGAAATGCTTTATGGTACATCAATTGCAATGGTAGAGTATAGGAGGCCCCAAAGTCACTCAACTCAATTAAGAGCCGTATAGCCCTTTACGATCATCACTATCCCCACAGTGACATGGAAACAAACATGGGTGACATGTACCCATTGGTGACATGTACTGGGAATAGGGATCCCAGTGCACCGGGCACCAATGGCCCATTTTTCAGATTCTGTCATATCTTTATGGGCTATATATGTGACATGGACTGGGGATAGGGACCTTAATGCATCTGCCCTTTTTGCAGATCCTGTCACATATGTATACACCGGTTAGAGAAATCATCAACGCAAAGTTTAGGATCAATATTGGGAGAGTTTCAATTATTAACAGAATCCTATAGTCATGGCTGAGTGCAGGTTTGAAATAAGACTATAATTCCCTTTTACTTAGACCACAGCTTAACACTCTGGTAGACCTATATTGATTTGGGCTATGAATTATTTATTTATTCCGAAGGTTCAATATTGACAGAGTGTGTCCTGGGTTAGAATCCATGGTTAGAGTACAACAGATGTTCAACAAACATGGTAGTACTATAGGTTACATACTGTCAAAGTATAGCCACTCGGGGGAGGGATGGAGAGAGAAAGAGAGAGAGAGAGAGAGAGAGAGAGAGAGAGAGAGAGAGAGAGAGAGAGAGACAGACAGACAGACAGACAGACAGACAGACAGACAGACAGACAGCCCAACAGCCCGACAGACAGAGACAGACAGACAGAGGCAGACAGACAGAGGCAGACAGACAGACAGATAGAAAAGAGGTAGACAGACAGACTTATCTAGGCAGAGAGACAGACAGAGACGGGCAGACAGAGCGAGAGAGGCAGATACTGATCAGTAGATTCCCATCACCATCCACATTACAAAACAAAATTGATTTGATGAAGTTTCCTATTCTGTTATTCTTCTTTTAATTGCTTTAAAGGGGAAATAATGATAAGAATGTCACGATAGGCACGCACACTATATATGATTGGCAATTTGCTATAAAATAAAAGCAAGAGAAGCTTACTGTGCCTTTGAGGCAGTTGTAAAATTTTCCAACTTCTGAAACCCATCAATTCTTGGTTACTCGGTAACATTACTCGGATTAGGCTCGCATTAGCCGACAGTCACCCCTAGCCTCCAGTGGGGAATAATTTTCTCCCGCCACATTTTTCAAAGTATGATGATAAGAAACAAACATTTCTGATTAACCTTAACAGTTCGTACTGTCCCTGCACATGGACCTAGTATACCTGTTGTAAAGCTTGTAATCTAGGAAGTCATCTTTAATCTGTCCAAATTGTGTGCCTTATCTTTGGTATGATTTATTATTTCAGGTGTGCAATTCAAAATTACCCAAAAGAAGCCATGCATATAAAACGTTATGCTCATATATACCACCAGTGTATGTATACATATATAATACATTATGTACAGGGGGTTTATGTACAACATGTGGTGTATCCTTAATATATGGATCAATGTCTGAGTCAATAGCTGCAACACATGTTACATCTATGAGTGTATAATTGAGGCGCACAAAGTGGGGAAAAATATAGAATATGCATGTGTCTAAAAGACCCGACCCTACTATGCAAAATAAGCCTGGCTTAACTTGTTGCCTAATTTTATTTAATTTGCATTTTTGTACATGTTGCACTCGAAACTTTAAGTTGTTTTCTCCTTTTTAACAGTTTTCTTGACCAAGAGGTTGAACATTGTCTATCTTAACTGGCTTGTTTACTGGAATGTGCATTTATAATGATTGTTAGGGTTCTATAGGTGATAGTGCATGAGAGTATTGATTTTCTAGACATTTAACCCCTTTCGCGCTTTTCAATATTCTAATTTTTTTTTATATATATTTTAGGCACATATCTATAAACTCCATTATGTCTTAAATCTGTATTTTATCATCTGATATAATTACAATTAAATTTTGATTTCATTATAAAACTCTTCATCTATTCTTGGATCATTCAACGGCGATTCTGCAGTTGATTTCAACATGATAATCTTCCTGATTTATATATAGTCGACCATATTTCAATCTCCTCTATGGTTTAGGCCCTAAGCCACGGTCGTCACGATACATGGATTGGCCGAATTCAGCCAACGTCACAACCAATGAAGGATAATGCATTATACATTGAGGCCACCATTAAGGGTTAACCAGACGCATGCGCAGACACACCATCTGTCGCCCTTTTACAAGTGTAATTAAAACATGGGTAACATGCTCTACCCACGCCCTTCACCGCAATCCCACCCCTTAGGGATCTTTATTCATATTAGGGTCAAGTATGTCATTAACCCAAAAACCCTTTAAAGGATGCTATTGCATGAGCGCATCATGCCTGCCCTAGTACAGGCTTGATACAACCCAGCAGGGTTAATGTGATGCATGAATGAAGTTCTCTTGAGCAGACTTACCGACCCTTCATCAGTGCATTATGACAACCATTGTATCTAGATACAATGTCTGATATGCACAATGTCATTTTTTCTATGGACAACCACAGGGAAACTGCGGGAGGGATGTTGTTCAGGTAACAGATAGCATGTCTTGCAGGTTAGATAGTCAAACTTTTTTCCCCTTTTAGTGTGGACTCCTCTTGTAATTTACTCCCTAATGATATGTTCCTACAAGATACCAAATTCATCTTTACAAAGGACCATCATCTTATTCTATCACGTGATTTATTTCAACAACGTTCGTTTCTTAACAGAAATCCATAGGCCATAAAATGTTGAAAGAAATCTGTCACTAGGATAAAAAGAAAAAGAATATTCCTCTATTGTCATTTTATTACAATATTCTACCCTCCACACTCCTGGTCAGCAGGATTTCCCCCCTGACCTAGATCCCCAATGTTTGGGTACTGATCCATACGTTTCCTGGATGGGCCGATATTATATCCCTGGTCTGGGATAAATAATACCATTGCAGCAGGGAAATAATCCATATCTAGTTTCCTGATTCGGAAGGTATGGATGGCCTCCAATAGCATAGCAACCAGTGGGCGGTTCACCCTTTAAGGGCAGTATTTCATATTAATGCAATATACCCATTTACTGGCATGATGCAAAAATAATACAGCTCCAACGAGAATTCGCTGCAAGTGTGCATCATGCTGGCTGATACATTCAAAAAGTGTGGCATGATGCATAAATGTATATGCCTTGATGTCTTTACTTAACAGGGCAACATGTCAACCAACGGGCATGGTGCATTAATGGATTACTAGGCTAAAAAGGGTCAATACTGGTATTTTCTGTCACCGAGACTGGTCGATATTGGGGGATATGAGCCTTGTTGGTTCGGACTGCACGTGGCATTGGACTCACTTGTACCTGAATCTTTTGAATTTAGGTATCTGGAACACTTACTTGAATGGTTTATGAAAAGATGGTTTCTCATATGAGGCCAACATTTAGGCATCACTCAATTTAGACAAAAAAAAGACTCTTCTACATCTATCAAACTTTGTTTAGGGCTTTTATTATGAATAATTACACTGCTAAAAGCATTTAGATAAACTTGTTCCAGACATTTCTTTTTCTTCCCCCCCCCTTTTTTTTTGGGGGGGGGATCCATCAAATATGTAGGCCCACGCTTCAAGAGGGATTGTTTAAACCAAGTGTATACAGATACGTCTATGACATACCCATTCTTTATGTATAATGTCTATAAAAATACTCTTCCAGAGACAAGATTTTTTTTTTTTGAGAACATTTAAACTTTATTTAGCCTAAGATGTATTACAATTCATCCGGTATGTCAATAATATGATCTTTCTTCCTGGTTTGCGTAAGAAGCATTTTGAGATACTAAATAACCAAGTACTCATATTTAAAAATCTATAACACCAGGAAACTAGTTTTTTTACGAGGCTATCAAGTTAATGACTGACCATCATCCTATAGATGTTGTCTCGGCCAAGCCATACAAAAAAGACTATATATACCATTCATAGGATTTACAATAGGCTTAATAACAAATATATTTGAGAACAGCAGCATTATTCTCTACTTTAAACATAATATAATAACTAATTCCCTTTCCCATTATCAATCAATTGTAACAGCTAAATATTTACAGAGGATATACTAACACATATGTCTCTATACATTTCAAAATTAATTACATATTATGGAGATTATTATTTTATAACAATTCTTTTTTACACTCCAGTTTAAATTTGTCCCTGTCTTTGATATTTCTTATTTCTATAGGTAATTTGTTCCAAGTTTGAGCACATTTGACCTCAGGTGAAGTTTCATACGCTTTACAGTTAATTTTTTGATATCTTAGTACAGGTGCAGCAGCTAGCCGTGTCTCTCTTACCTTAGGCTCTATAAACTCGTCATTACATGATCTCTTATGGGCCGCAATTTTAATATGATAGACTCTCCTAGATGTTAACATAGGTAGGTTAGCCCTAGTGTGTACAATATGAGTTGGTGTTAATATGTGATAATCAAAGCAAGTTTTCAGGCATTTACTTTGTATACGCTGTAGTTCCAACAAGTAGTCAGATTTAGCCTCATTGTACAATATATCACAATAATCTATTAAAGGTAGTATATGCATTTTATACATCCTTAATCTTGCTTCATATGACATGTATTTACGAGTTTTATACAATATTAAAGACTTGTATCTTGTAACAAGATAAAAAGATAATTACAATAGCAAGTATGGCAAAGAGTACTTCATATTATTCTAATATTTTTCTAGTACAGAAGTGGACCCTGAAGGTTATATGTACTGTTTTTTTTCCTATTACCAATGTGTAATCGTCCCTAATAAGTACACGTTTGAATTAGATATAACTATTTGGTTAGCTCGTGTCTACAGGTGATTAAACTGACCCTCGTGGAAGGGAGGGGAGTCATGTAGAAAAGTGGGACTCAACCAGTGATCTTTTTTTTTTTTTGAGGAACTGTGTGTTCATGGTCAACGGATGCCCCCTTGTGAGTCTGGTACCTGCATAAACATCGCGAGACGTGTGACGAAATGGCTACACACAATACTGTAGATCGGGACCCCACTGTTTATGAATGACAAATGTTGGGAATCGGCCAAAAATTCTCCTCGTGTTGGTAATCGGGTCACATTGAAATTTCAGAAATCTATATCGTGAATGAAATCTGCCTTTGACCCTACTACATGTCATATTGAATCCATGTTATGGTATGCTAATGTAACTCCAGCTGAATTATGTAGTGACGTAAATCGTAGACCCATTACAGACTGGAACATTGCCAGTCTGGTGTCAAAGGGAAGAAGGTAGACTGTTAGACCTCGAGTACAAGGCGCCGTTTATATGCGAGGATGGACTTCTGGTGAGCCATATATAGGAGGAGCTTACGTTAGGGGTGCTTCTGCTTCCCATTATATCCTCTAGACTACCTTGCCTTCCAAAAAAGTCATGAATACGGAGAGTTTGGCTACTTAGTCCCAGGTGCGCCTTTATGTTGGAGGTGGGTCTTATGCTTGAGGAGTGCACTATATATGCGAGGCATTATGGCAGTAACCCCTTTACCATATATATTGCTTCAATCCATTATTCCAATTTGTCATCAAGATACATGAATGTAACTCTGGTGAGTAACTCACCATGGTGCAACACTGGTGAGTTACTTACCAGGGTTGCATGAGTGCATCTAATAATGGAAAGAAATCTAATTTGATGTCAAAATAGCATGAAACGTGGAATCGTGCTACACTTTAATGGTTAAAACTATCAGGATAGTGTTATCGTCTACAGGAAAATACATGGAGGGTTCCCCTAGCACTCGCAAAGAAGAACATGGAACTCTAGGATTGATATAAGACAATCACAATGACATTATTGTATCAAAAAACCCTCAAGCGAACGATTTTTTTTAACAAGTACTATATATGGATGTTAGGTTCGAAGGGAAGAGTACTCTAGAGAGGATGTGCAAAAATAACTTCTTTGTCTACAAAGACATTCAAGATTGATCCCGCAAAAACATTCTTGTGGCCACAAAAAAACAAACAAAAAACAACATATCGCATAGCCTCAAGAAGGTCTTTAAGATGTCAGGTTGTAGTGGGAGGCTATAGCAACATACCTTTTTTTTAATTTCGAGTTATTCTTGGTAAAAATAACGATTTTCAGCTCCTCAAAGGAGGGAGGGCAAAAAATATTCAAATTACAAACATCTCATTGTACTAGCCATGGTAGGGTGACATGCCTATGGACACCTGTGCCCTCAGTAAATATAGAGTCCAGTCATCCTCCCCCTGTTACCCCCCACCCCAACCCCATCCCCTCCATCGTCCCTACCTCTCTTTGGTCCAATAACCAGAATATGATATCCCATTCATCGTCCCTACCTCTCCTAGACCCAATAACCAGAATATGATACCCGTATTGTTATAACATTGAGTTCTGTTTGTATGTAATAATGTTGTGTGTAGAGGTGTTCTGATGTTATGCTCTATGTTCAGGTGAGCAGACCTACCCAACCTTTCATTTTTTGGACATTCCATTATTGGGGCGGGGGGGGGGGTGTTTGTTCATATATTGCTGGGCCATATCACCTGGATATAAGAGATGAGTTTTCTTGGCCTTTTGAATATGTCATCTGGTCTCTGTCTATTAACCATTTCCTGGTATGACAGCTCAATATGAGAGTAGAGAGCATAGAAATAGTCATTGTGATAAAGACTGAGGTATTACACTGTATGTACCACTGTACAGAATATGACTATATTACCGTAATCTCCCGCGTAGAAGACGCGGTGCGCGTATAGGACGCATCCCCTTCTTGGGGGAAGCATTTTCGCGTATAAGACGCACATTTTAAGGATGAAATTTGTAATATTAGTACATTTGTATAGAAAAATTACCCCTCGTATAAGACGCCCCCCAACTTTAGAGAAAGCTATAAGACTTCCCAGCATTTTGTTTGGCAGAGAGGACGCGTCTTATACGCGGGAGTTTACGGTAGCCTATATAGGTTCCACCTACCTGTACACTGGCTCCCTGTGCCTCCAGGTCACATCATACCTGAACCCCTCAGGTACTGGGTGACTACAGGCAGCTTCCTCCAGGCTTGCTCAGTGAATCGTGACCTGCCTGGATCCTCCAGTGCCTACAGGTAGTTCTGGTATTGGTAGAGAGGTCCTCCTGGCACAGTTGGCACTGGTAGATGCTGAAGGTGGTGGTATTAATAGTAGACTGGGTCAGTGTAATGGCGATGGGGTCAATGAAGTGGAACTGGACACATGTATGAAGCCAATAGTTAAGGTCTGCAGACTGCCTTTATTAAGCCTACTTAAAACGGATTAGTACTGTTAGGCTTTGCGAAGGCCTATATTAGGCTGGATCAAGGCCTGCATTTGGATCTGTTGTCTTTTTTTATGTAGTATTAATGTAACTATGGGTCACTGATCATGTCTCTGTATGGTCAATGAACTGGACAACTGTTTCAATCCTCTAATTAGGCCCTATGTGAAGCCTACATCAAATTCAGTTTTGGTTTGCATTAGGTTCAGAATATAGGCCTGTGTCAGTGACAATATTAACGATAGGCCTGACCTGAGAGAGCCGGGGTACTTAGGTCAATGGGCTGTGACTGGACAGCTGTATGAAACCTATTGTAAGCTGAAAATCAATGATATCCAATTCCAAATTGGAGGTTCAGACCAGGCTTACGTTAAGTCCATATCATATGGCGCTGGTAATGTCTATGCAAAGCTCACAATTATAAGCATCAAGCCTGCAGGAAACTTACATGGTCCGAAATCTAAACTAGTCCCAGTTTAGGTCTGAATATTAGATTTAGAGCTGAATATTAGGCCTAATGTAGGCCTTAATTACAGTGAGTGTTAGTATCCAGGTCAATTAGGTGTGACCAGTAGTGTAGCTAAGGCCTTAGCCCCAGGTCAATCAGCGTCCAATTGATCCTCCAGGTTGACAGCAATGACAGGCCTATCCATAAGCCTATTGGCAGGCCTACCTGTAAGCCTAACTCTGCCTGCTGTCATCAAAACGTACAGCCTAGTGGTGATAAATCCTCCAGGGTGTCTCCTAGTCATCAATAATTGGGTGCTGCCTAAGATGATGTTCGGCCTGTAGAAGCCTACCAAAGTTTGGTTTAGACATGAATGAAGCTCATAGGGGTCACTCAAATCTAATTTAAAACCAAGTCCTTATTTCATTATTAGGCCTATGTAATGCCTATTTTAGGTGAGTAGGAGGCCTATCTGAGTTTTTTTTATGAACTCTTTAATCCTATTAGGCTTGATTTATGCCTTTATGAAACCTAGCAGCCTGGATTTAGGCCTGTGTTAATGACTCCCATACAGCATAAATCTCCTCCAGTGTGTCACTGTCCACAATTCAAGCAGCATTTCCTAAACAGTAGGTGTGGTCATGCTCTGGAGCACCCATCCATCCATCCATCCATCCATTCAGTTCTATCACTCTAAACACCCTACATAAGGGGTCAGTGGGTGAGGACCACTCCCATGGGGGTTGTGGGTGGTACCATGGAGGAAGGTAGGTAGGTAGGTGTGTAGGTAAGTAGGTAGGTAGATAGGCAGGTAATGTTAAGCTCTGGGGGTAGGAAAATATAAATTAATGACTCCTCCCTACTCCCTCCTCCACGTGTGGTATGATGTGTGGCTACGATCCAGCTGGCCCCCTGCTCCAGTGGGTTGCTGAATGGTGGGTGGGTGGTGGGGGTGAATGCTGTGTGGATGAGGAGTCTGCAGCAGCAACAGCAGCTGGTCGACTTTCAGGGGTTTAGCCAATATCTATCCATAATTCTACAAAACATAATTTACCTACGTCTCACCAGCATTAACTTAAGAATAAGCTCATAAGCCACACTTTGAGTCTAAAATGTTGCCAGTCCTTACTATAGGGTTAACCCTGGATCCATAATCAACCATTCAGATAATTCCCTGCATTCACTGCAGACTTTTTTGGATACATTATATGACACCTAGTACCCATCACACTGGTTCTTATCAGTGTTTATCTCGCCAGGTGCCAGATCAAGCAATGGCGGCCATACTAGGCCTCCATACTGAGCCCTATAGTCTCTATGAGCAAGGGAAACATACGATTACAAGCCACATCCGCACTCTATTGGTGCAAAAATAAAAATAATTGGTCCGTAAACGTTATCTAGACGTCTTCTGTGATATGCTATTTACACAGCCTTGAGCAAGAAGTCGTGCTGCATTTTTTTCCTGTAAAATTTTAGACACATCTGTGAGAATTGCACCTACCCATGAGCAGCATCTCCCACTGGTTGCACCCCCCCCCCTCCTTATCACCCCCAGTGCTGCTGTCCCACCAGTAGCACGTGGTCACGCATCAATGGACACTCCATCATGGCCTGCCTGCCTATCTGGCAGTTACTGCAGCAGCTGCTAATGCTACTACTGCAATACCCCATGTATAATGCTCGGCTTATACACGAGGATGCACCCCTGGTGCGCCTTATAGAAGCAGCAAAGATGGAGGTGTTCAAAGTCACCTCCCAGGTGTGCATGATATGATGTCTCTGAACTAAGGGTGCGTCTTATTCACGGGGTGTGCCATTTTTTAACAACAGGGGGGGGGATTTCAGACCCCTCTAAGGGGGGGACAAAAAAACTTTCACCCCTTTTGAGTGAAAATGCCAGCGCACGACTATAGAATAAAAGGGGGGACGGAAAAATTTCACACCCCTCGGAGGGGGGGACGGAAACATTTTCGCTGTGCGCGCACGGAATTTCACCAACCCCCCTGTTGTTATAAAATGACCACTCCCTAATATGATACATGAGGTATTACGGTAGATCAGATTTCTTGGCTGCTAGTCACCCCTATGGTATCATTCGTCTATTGTTCCATAACTGGTTATGATAAACTAATAAACCCTGCATATGGATAAACTGTATCTGTGTATAAGCCACACCCCAAACTTTTGTATTTGGAAATTTGCATGAGCCACACCTAGGCTTCAACATTGCTGGCCTACTCTAAATGTAATGTCCCGCGTATAAGGCGAATCTTATACTCGGGGATTTAGTTCTCCCTTAATCCACAAGGGGGACACCAAGACCTTCCTTTTGATAGTTACGTGCCCCTTAGTCATACTATGACATGAGGGGGCCCACGGGGGTACCGGGGTGGCCTAAGCTACACATAGGGTAGCATTTTGAGTTTTGAAAATCTATTCAGTAGAACGAAAGTTATTAATTTTTTTTCTACCATTCTCTAAAAAAGGGAGAAGTTGGGGGCGTGCCTTATAGCGTGGATGTTAAGTGTATTTCATGTCTTTGCTTATATGCACTGGCATTATACTACACACGTATGTATACATAGAATACGTGGTACTAAACTGTTCAAAAACAAGCCCCAGGTGCCCCATATACACGTGTACATGTACCTTTTTCTCAAGTTGGGAGTGCGTCTTATACACAGGGTGGAGCATACACACGAGGTATTGGAGTAGTACTACCATTGTGGTGACTACAAGTATTACTTTTGGTGTCACTGCTTTTACTGATGAAACTATTTCTGTTTGCTGCTGCTGTAACTGGTGCTGTTATCGCTGCTGCTGCTGCTGTAACTGGTGTTGTCTTTGCTGCTACTGTAACTGATGCTGTTATTGCTGCTGCTGTAACTGATGCTGTTATTGCTGCTGCTGTTATTGCTGCTGCTGTAACTGATGCTGATGCTGTTATTGCTATTATTGCTGTTATTGCTGCTGTAACTCCTGCTTTTATTGCTGTTGCTGTAACTGATGCTGTTATTGCTGCTGCTGGAACTGTTGCAGGAATACAGAGGCCACAGAGGCTGCTGGGGCTGAGAACTTAGAAGGTACCTTATAATCTAGGTGTAACTTTTCTAACATCAGAAACATGGCTGGGAACATAATATACCAATATTGCATACACTGCAAAGATATGCTCATAATCTAAGTGCTGAGGAAGTTATTAGAAAATCTAATTAGTTTTGGATAGGAAATTGGGGAATTTATTTTACAGATTGATATCCCTAATACTGAAGGATCTGTAGCTTAGAAATATGTCTGGGACCCCCATATTTTCATTGCATATAAGAAAAAAATATATATCATTTTGGGACCCTGGTGAGAATACGGCGAAAATCCAATTACTTTTATTCTATCCCACCAACCACCTTAAAGGGAGCTAATCCATGAGTGTATCATGCCCATTGGTCAAACAGTAAAGCGTTATCAAACCGTATGATGTGAAGCATGATACAGTCCTAGTGAGTCTATTAGACAAGGCTACATTTGTGCATCATGACGACCATTTGCAGCGGGGGGGGGGGTATGAGAAAATGATGAATCAAGGGGCTAAGGTAAGGACTGTGGCAAGCTATTCACAAGGCTTCTCTTTTTGGTTCCTCTAATTCTCCTTCTCTGTGTCTCTTTCTCACCCCATCAAACTGTCTTTGAAGTTTCACTTTCACTCTGGTGCACCCTTTGCCTAACCCGTTAACCCCCTGTACTGCATCTACTGCAGGGGCGTAGGAAAAGGAGGGGGCCAGGGGGGCCTCAGCCCCCAATTATAATGGAGGGGGGGGGCTTGAGTATGTCTGGGCCCCCCAAAAAAAATTTATAATGAATTGACTAAGGAGCTAAAACTTTGCATCTCAAATTACACTGATATAGTAATAGGATAGGGAAAATGGGGGTCTGGGCCTTAAATCAGATCAAAATTTCATCAAAAATTACTTTTCTGTACAAATTTCATATAGGTATGTATAGGCGCTATTACACTTGAGCCGCCAATTCAAGGTGTCCGAGGTGGGGCCCCTGCTTGGCCCCTCAATGAAGATTTGCTTCCTACGCCTCTGTACTGTATGCAGTACTATAGCACTGTATTTGAGAAACACAGGGATGGAAAGGGCTAATTGTGTTCTTTCATTCTATAACATTGTTTCTATGGAATGAAGAATTCGGTGTTTTTAGTAGTGCATGTTGTCCACTATATCCCTTAGGCTCCCAAATGCATGCATTCTCCCTTGGGACTCCATTGATTCGTCCTTCAGGTCAAGCATGAACAATTTTAGTTTTTCATTATTTTTAGAAAGCCTATTTGCTCTGCATATATCCACACTACGAGTGCCTTCTGCCACGTCCCCCCCCCCGTCCATGGTTTCCATGCCTATGGTGGTATTGTTTGTTTGTTGACTGGGAGGTGGGTAAGGCGTTGTGATGGTTACCATCCTCTACATTAATGTGTAAGTATAGGCAGAATGCTACTCAGCAAATTTGAACTACCACAGGTAGTGTCTCCCTTACTGTGCCATGGAGAACTTCTTTCCTCTTTGCATGACACAAGGGTGCCCATTCAGCTACCATCTAATGGGGTAAATGGACAATGTCACCAAAAGACTATGTGGACAATGGACTGGTCATCTTTAACAACAGGGGTTGGGGGCGGGTAAAAAAAAATTCAGACCCCTCTGAGGGGTATATCTTCCCCTGAAACTTTTGAAAATGGAGAAGCCAAATGGTGCATTCTGGCTGCACTCACACACAATGGTGACAACCATGCTCGTTCCCTCCTCCCCAAAACACCCCTTTTCCATGGAGAGAAATTGACATAACTATACTCAATGAATTTTGAAAAAAAAAAAAAAATTTTCGGCAGCAGCAGTGCCGTATTATTTTCTTCCGTCAGGTAACCACCTCTGGTGGTGACTCAAGGAATTGAGGACACCGACCACGGGCGCAACTTTCACTTTCTATACAGTCGACCCTTGCTTCCTCATATTTGGAAAATGCAAGGAAAATTTCTGAGGAAGTGAATTATCCGAGGAAAAAAGTCTTGTCTGACGTTATGAGGGATTTGAGGGATCAAAGGGTCGAGGAAGCAAGGACCGACTGTACAGAGTAACGTTCCAGAGTGACGGCAGATATAAGACTACGGTAGAGGTATAAGGACTGCAGGATCTAGTGAACAAGTAACTAATGGATATGTCATGACTTGTGACTGTTATCCAACAATAACATGCAAGTCATGACATATCCATTAACTACTTATTGTATTACCGGATAATCAATAAAAAATCAATAAATTCAAGTTGAAAACAAAAATTGTTCCCCCTCCCCGGGACTTGAAGCCTGCCTGTGTACACGATCGGTAGACACAGTGAAAAAAAATTTACGCCCGGACCGGGACTCGTCACGCCTACCTCCACTGGCTGAGCGCAATGCGCTAACCACTAGACCACCGGGTCTCACACCGAGATGCCCGGCAGCCATTGGTTTAGTCTGAATCCGTCCGGCAGTCATCGCGGACAGCTACAACGAAAAAAAAATATACGCCCGAACCGGGACTTGTCCCGCCTATCATATCAAGACATAGTTCAAACCAAGCATTTCTCATCAGTCCCTGTGGCGCACTGCATAGGGAGTTGGATTTGGTATCTGAGACTGCATGTTCGACCCCTACCCTGGCAACGAAAAATTTGTAGGTTTTAACATGTAACATGTAAGGAGGCATGTTATCCCCCCCGTTTTTTTGCGGGGAGGGGTCGACTACAAGAAGCCACAGGTATTTAATAAGCACACTAAAGTACATCTAAAATAATGAAGAGGAAAATTGGGTTATCTTGGTTCATGTACGTTGTCATACCTCATCGTTATGAATTAAACCTAACCGGAAGAGAGTGATCTTCAACTTTTGTGAAAGTTGGGTAGCCCTGAGAAGGGCTGTTTTATGGTTGGCCCTGACAAGGGCCGTTTCATGGTTCAAGGGCCAGAAGGCTTACTTCTTGGCAACCTTCTTGGCAGCGGGCTTCTTGGCAGCTGGCTTCTTTGCTGCTGGCTTGGCAGCCTTCTTGGCAGCAGGCTTCTTAGCTGCGGGTTTCTTGGCTGCTGGCTTCTTGGCTGCGGCCTTCTTGGGAGTCTTGGGCTTCTTGGCAGCAGGCTTCTTGACAGCCTTCTTGGCAGGAGACTTTGTGGCCTTCTTGGCAGCAGGCTTCTTGGCAGCCTTCTTGGGTGTCTTGACCTTCTTGGGGGCAGCCTTCTTGACAACCTTCTTCTCCTTCTTGGGCTTCTCGACCTTGCCCATCTTGAAGGATCCTGATGCGCCAGTTCCCTTTGTCTGGACAAGTTTACCAGCCTCAACTGCAGACTTCAAGTAACGCTTGATGAAGGGGGCCAGCTTGGCAACATCAACCTTGTTGTTAGCAGCCATGTACTTCTTGATGGCAGCTAGGGAAGATCCCTTCCTGTCCTTCAGGGCAGTGATGGCAGAGTTAACCATCTCAGCAACTGGAGGGTGTGCTGGGGCAGCCTTGGGCTTCTTGGCTACAGCCTTTTTGGCAGGTGCTGGTGCGGCGTCGGAAGACATGATGATGGTTGTTGTAGTTGGTGGTTGTGTAAGGTGACTAGGTGTGCTGTGGATGCAGTCCGGAGAACGTGTTGATTGGGTTTGGCGCACCTGGGCGACTCCACAAACATTCGCACCTGAGCGCGGACCTGGAAGTAAGCACCCTTCTTAAAGCGCGGCAGCGTCAAAGCTACACCTGTGTCTGAAATATTTTGTGTTTTCCTTGACGCACTCTTCTCTGAATTACCCTGTTTTAAAAAATGGTAGCTTAGTAAAACTTGATGGAACATTTTGCCAACAGATTTTCGCATCTATTGGTATGAGTTTTATTTTTCTGAGATTATTAGAAATATTTCAATTTCGTTGGAAACCTGAACATTTCGTGAGTGATTTTCAGAATTACAAGATTCAACACGTGATTACTCATCAAAATTCCGTCTGATATCTTTAAAAGTTATTGAACTATCTCAGCAAACATGTTTGCTTCAAATGTCATGCGAGTTTCATTTATGTTTCCGCGAATCTAGTTGAGTAATTTCGAGTTTTCCAGAACCATGAAACACAACATTTTGGCCCGCGCCATCTTGGATCGTAGCCCCATGTATCGGTCTATCACGATCAAAGTCACCACCAATCTCCCAGAATAAAACATTTAGTACAAAAAAGAGGTTGACTATCTTTGAAGAATGTTATAGGGAATCTTTGTGTGTTGGTTTTGATTGATTTGTTTACAGAAATTAGTTCATTATCGGTGTGAATGTAGAACAGACTACACAAGGGGAAGAGTCGTGTTGGATTGGGATATGCGACCAACGTGGTCGGAATACTCTGTGGTCAACATTATGATAATCACTAATATTATTAAGCTTTCATTCCTGACATTTATATAATGCTATCTTGATATTATAAACATTATATCGACATGGTTTAAATCGTCTCATCTTATCTCTAACACAGCAAATTCATGTGATTTTCATGTTCAAAGCATAGAGAGGGAGAGACAAAATGGCGATTGGTTTTCAAGCAACATCAACACAAACTCCTAGGAGAATTTATGCCATTTTATTCACATGTTATATCAAAACCACCATCGACCTCATGAACCTTTCCATTCACGCTTCATTTTAGAATCCATGGGTAGATATTGGGTTTATTAGATAGACGTAGCTTAATACTTCTATTTTGAATACTACCGGCATCGGTGTCGTTGTGCACTGGGGTTGTGTAATGGCACAGGTAAGTTACAGGTATGTGGGATAGAGGTCAGGGGAGGGGGCGGAGTCCGGTCACAGGTAAAGATCCCCCCGGGCAGAGGTCAAGGTGCGCCCGGATTAGGGTGGACGCCCTACCGTGCTCTCTCATCGTGCGGCGATTTTATCAGGCTATGCTAAAAATAGACTGCATCGAGGAGGATTTTAACTAGAATTTTCATCAAGGTCGTGTTAAAATTGTCACATATTCATACTTGGACAAAAAATTAGACTTTATCTCATATATATAATTATCGACCGACACTAGGGGCCCGCAGATTGCCCCCATTTATTCTGTATTCAATACTATAGACCCACCTGTTTTATTTGTAAAGTTTTTTTGCCGCTGTTTATTTTTTAATGTTTATCTTATATATAATCTTTATGTACCATGATCGGAAGTACCATGCAGTCAGGAAACAATAAACTTAGGTTTTACAAAAAAAAAATGGTTTCTGAATGATCTCCTTCTCACAGACTGAATCTATACGGGACTAGCACATTGCTAGTGATAAGAAAATCAACCAGGTGGTTCATGTACAATGTAGTCGGGGGCTAATCCTACAGTTAGCCTCTTTGTATAGTTTAGTTTGATGGTCTCATCCTCATGTACTATCTGTAGATATTCTTTAAATTTTATTTCTATGGATAGCAAAAACCTTCAACTTTTACTAGATAAAAATAGTATAAATCTGATACTTTAAATACAAGAGAAATACAACTTTAAGATTTCAATAAGATACCAAATGTCACCCACATTGAGTACACCAAGGCCATTGTCTCATCATTAAGCTAATCCTCTCCCTTCACACCTGAAACAATGGGGAGGTACTTAGGGTGATAAAGATAAAGGGCAGGGTGCAGCTTATCTTCCCTATCAGTTTTATCAGTGGCCATTGTTCTGTTGTTGATGAGAGTGAAGATAAGAGATTACCCAAAATTCTCTGACAGAATCCAAGATGGTGTCGGGGGCTAAAAACCAAAATGGCGACCTCCATACAGGGATAGCTATGTGCCAAAAGGGGCCGACCTCAGATTTTTTTAGATTTTTTTTTTTTTCATTTTTTTTAAAGTTTTCATTTGAAAACTTTTACTCGCAAGATATACATGATTTCCCCATCATTCTCTCATATTTCATATAGGAAAGGATCCTTTGTTTAATATAATAACCATCGAAAACCTGGCAAAGTATGACTATATGAGGCCTTAGATGCAAAAAAAAAAATCCGACCTACCTGCCTCAACATTTTGGACCGTGTTACCGGAAACACAGCTTCTTTTTTTGGCCCAATGTAGAAAAAGCTTAAATAAACGCCGGACCTTTGGTCAACACCGTTCTTGAATAAGCACTGGAAGTATTCAAACTGAAAAACACAGTTTGAGTTGGAAAAAACAACAACAATTCAAGCCATTATACGGGTACGGGGACATACCTGTAACTCTCCTGTGTTAGTTCAATGGAGAAATGGAGATGCTCGAACATATGTCTTCATCTACCCTCTCTCTCTCTCTCTCTCTCTCTCTCTCTCTCTCTATCTATCTATCCATCCATCTATCTATCTCTCTCGCTCTCTACTGGTTATAATGATGAGTATAGTTACACTTTATTTCCGACAAAGCAATTTATGACAAGCAGAATGCAAGATATAATCATCTAATCCCGTCTCTCTTTTCTCGGCCAATGCAAAAATCCTTCAAAATAAATCTGAGGTCGGCCCTGTCTGGCTTAGAGAGATTGGTGGATTTAAGGAGGGGGGAGGCATTTTAAAAGAAGCCCTCGGGAAGGGGAGGGGCAAACATGAGATTACCCCCCCAAAAAAAACAAAAAAAAAACAAAAAAAAAACACACACACACACACAAAAAACACACAAAAAAAACTATGGAAAGGTTTGGGCCGCGGTTTGGGCAGTCGATTCAAATAACAATTGCAACATCAAGGATCAATGCTGATCCATGAACAACGAGCGATGGGGTGTTGCTAAAGAAATTGCCGCTCCATAAGGCCAGACCATAATTATCATAGTGGTTGATATGGTCTGTGATATAGATGCTATGCTCTGAAATGCACTACAGACTCAGGCAAAAGTCTGGGTGATTAAGTTAGGAAAGACGTCCTTGGAGGGTCTTGCCAAAAGAGAACGAGGGAGAACCTGCATAAAATCTTTCAATGAGAACTGATGCCCCCCCCCCCGGGATGAACCCATAGATGGCTAGACTCGTTTTTATTGCATTGACATTTTTTTTTGGAAAGTATAATAATGGTCACATATGGTGTCCCTCAAGGATCGGTAATGGGTCCAATCCTCTTTTTTTTTTATATATCAATTCCCTTCCAACTGTTTATAATAGAGCTAAAGTCACCCTATACGCTGATGATGCTGTAATCTCAGTATCTGACCCCGATCACATGGATGAAGCTATAGAATTTCCCAATGGTGTATTGACAATGTTTTGACTGTAAATGAAAAAAAAAAGACTAAATGGATGATATTCAATAATTGTAGGAAAATTGCTCCGGTTTTCTATATGAATGGATATATATATATATATATATATATATATATATATATATATATATATATATATATATATATATATATGTATGTATGTATGTGTGTGTGTGTGTGTGTGTGTGTTAGAACTGGTTGAATCCTTTCCATACCTGGGTCTAACACTGGACCCTAAGGTCAATTTGGTTGGACACAGAAAGGTCACTACACATAGGATACGAGAAAAATTGGTTAGAAGAGTTAGAAGATATATAGGTAATAATACAACAGTCACTATATATAACAGTATGATTTTACCAATTTTTGATTAGGTTGAGTTTGTATGGGATAGGGAGGCTGTAGGAGAATCGAGGGAACTTCAGCTATATCAAAACAGGGGACTATGTATAGCATATAAGGTTAAATTAGAGAAAAAAAAATCCATTATATAACACTGACCAACTACATGAGTTGAGTGGCTGTAAATAATTGTATATCAGACGAAATATCCACTTATTGACTTATGCCTTCCATTTATACAAAAGTATGGGTATAATGATATTGGAAATGTTAATACAAGATTCCATGATGGGAATAGATTAATGGTACCTTTTACAGTTAAAACCATTGTTACTCGTAGGGCCTCCTATAGGGCCATTGTAATATGGAATAGGCGTAAGCCTGAGTTCACTAGAAAAGAGGATATTAATATATCTTTATAAGAAGAATTAAGACAGAATATAATGAAGTTTTCACGTAGAGCCTAGGCTCTGGTATGTCATCTTTAATTTCACCCCATCTCATTTCTCATCTCGTTATTATACCCTTTTACTAAAAGTAAGGTAAACCAAAATTAATGTAGTTGTTAAGACTGCAATTTTATGTACATGTATAATTATGATCATAAGGTGGTGTCGCCATACCTGGTTTATTAAGGAATAGTTATATGAAAGCATGTAAGGGGGGTAGCGGAAGGACTGCACAGTTATAGTGGTCAGTTGGGAATAGTTTTGAGAAGATCGCAGATAACAGATAAGATAAGGGTCCACTTGAGGCCTCCTACTTCTGACCCCTGGTTTACAAATCTCTCTATTTTTCTTAAAGCAGTTATTTCTTTTACTAAAATGGCTGTATTTCTTCTACACATCCCCTGATTTGAAAATTCCTGATTTATTTCTGCTTTTTTCTGTTCATTTTTCTTCTAATCTTTCAATGATTTTGAGAAATTTCCCTCTCATTTTATATGGCCCAGATGTTTAGAGCCCCACTGTCCCTGCCCACATAACCCTTCCGTCTGGGGAGGTTTCAGAAACGACTAACGACTGACTGCAGAAGCTAACATTAATTAATACACATGGGTCAGGTCGTCAGAAAGTGTAAGATTTTGGCCTTGAAGGCCCTGAAAAACTAGTTTTCTAACTACCGTAATCTCCCTCGTATAAGACGCGTCCTCTACGCCAAACAAAATGCTGGGGGGTCTTATAGGATGTATTGAAATTGGGAGTGCGTCTTATATGAGGGGTAATTTTACTATAGAAATGTACTGAATTTACAAAATTGGTACCTAAGAGGTGCGTCTTATACGCAAAATAACCATTGACAAGTTAGGGGGGCGTCCTCTACGCGCACTGCGTCTTCTACGCGGGAGTTTACAGTACTTTATATAACCTTAATAAATTTGTCAAGGTACATCTCCTCAGCTCAGAAGACCAAAAAATACCGATCTAGGCCATCCGGTTCCATTTTTATAGCTTGTTTTGTGTCATGTAACGTCCGGTACCAAAATAATAAAATATGGAGGTAATTGAAGTTGCTCTCAGTAATATAAGAATGTCCCATTATGCATAACAAACACAAGAAATAACAAGGCCAATATGTCTATTATTGACTTCAATTACAGAATGGAACAAAATTTGAGTTATGCATGCACAGTAGACTGCCTCCTACATGATGATAAAAGTACCGGACGTTACATAACGTCTGGTACTTTTATCAGAATTATTTCACATAAGCTGCTCTCATATGGAGACAAATGCTGGTAGACACATAATTTCTTCACCAAAGTAGGGGATGATAGGGCCCTTCATATAGGTAATAACAAAGATTTTGAAACTTTATTTTTTCCATGTTTTATAACCGATTTAGATTTAGGTACCGGACGTTACAAATTACAGATTTCCATTTTGAAAGACACATCATGAAAAATTCTCACTTAGTAACATATTCAAACCTCATGGAAATGATACATATGATCATATACAATACAAAAAATAACTTTGGGATACTCTATAATGTTCTTTATTCAATACAGGACACTTGTAAAAGATACAAAAAGTATTAAAAAGAACAAATTTGGCCGTTTTTTCACTTCGGCAGGCTATAAGTCCTACAGTTTTTGATGGATGACCACAAATTTACATTTTTCTGATAGCCCTAAGTGTCCTCTATCAAATGAGTCTATGTAAGTCAAGATTGGTTCACAACTTCTTTCTCCAGAGCCATAAAAGTCAAAAATGACCCAAAAACACATGTTATATTGTATTAAGTACCCAATAAAAAACTTTTTAAAAAAATGCATTGAAATACAATCGATCTACATGAAAAATGCACACGTTGAGTTGTAACCGCCGTGCACGTTTCAACAACATGATTTACTGAGTATGTACATATACATTTGGCGATACAAAAACGTGCTGTTGTGGTGCATGTACTGGTCACGGTTGGCTGAATAATGGGACTACCAGCCTCAGAGTTAGACGTCACAGGAGGATACGCGGTAGTTATTCATCACAAGATTTGTCACTTAAATACCACGCCCTGAACATGGCTTCTCTTTATGATACATGTATTTTATGTCAAAGGCTAAAAAGGAATCATCATAAAATATAAACTTTGAGATGCTAGGGAAGCTACGAAATAATTACCATTATTGTTTTACTTGGTATAAGCATATATCATGACTTCTCGTATACACTATATATAATACAGTCAGTGTACATAGTACTTTTTTTTTTATCTAGTTGTAAATCAAGATAATCAACACCTAACAAAAAGTAGTTAAAGCCGGAATTTGCGCCTTAACATAATGCTCCATATGAGATATCAGTATAAGTAGTGTGCACAACATCCCACGGAAGCTAATATGTGTTTGACCACCCATTCTCGACCCATCCCAATATGTTAATACCCCTCTGTGGAATATATACTTCCGGGGGAATGAGAGTTTCGGTTTCAGACACGACAATATCAATCATATCCACCATGGTTTTGGGGCTGGTCCAATTCACTAACCCTTTAAAGCTGTTCATCATATGTGACAGGATCTGTGAAAAGGGCCTTTGGTGCAGGGTGTATTGAGGTCCCTATAAGTATAACCAGTACATGTCACACATGTCTTACAGTCAATCATCTTGATGCACAAACACAGCAGTGGCGATTAACTGGCCAGCACTACGTTAGTGAATCATGTCACTCCTGTGGGAGTCCATCAACCCCGGGGTCAGTGTAATGCATGGGTGATCAAGTTACTTGTTATTGTATTCAAGCTTCTTAATAACAGAATGGGTACATTAATTAATGCACTGTGCTGACCAAAAAGAGATAAATTGAATCACATGTGAGGTGGAAGGGGTGCTAACCCTCTAAATGCCGCATGCTGCATTTTCCTTCAAGTCCCTCAGTTGAAATGATGCAACATTCATGCTGACCCTTGGGCTGCATTTCCAACCTGTATGATCAGCAGAGTGCCTTAATGCAGTACTGGTGGTTCCTTCATGCATGTTCACAAGGATTTTGATGACCGATACTACAAAGGACATAATACTTTATAGCACAATGTGACCCTAACGTGTTAAAAGATGGTGATAAAAAGCGGACATTGCCTGTGGCAAATTCTGTTTCTATTTACTTCCACCCCTCCTCCATAGTTTCGGCCACAGGTATGCTATTACATCACTCCCAGGTGTATATAAGAATCCCCAGGTTGCCCCTACAATCACACAACCACCCAGAGTCAGACCTACATACTCGCAGGTGTCTCAATTCTACTACTTGCAACCATTGCTACAAGACTTTTACACCTTTTGAAGAAAAGTGTTGAAGATGCAGTTGAAAATGATCGGCTTTGTGGCATGCTTCGTCCTTGTGGTGGCACTGCTCCCGGCAACAGAAGCTCAGCTACGGGTCGAGGCTGAGGCGACGCTCTTGCCAGTGGAAGTGAATTGCCAAGGTAATAGAAGATACCATTTTAATATTGTTTTCAGATTTTATATATGAATATTATTCTTGAGTTAAGGATGATAGCTACATTATGAAGAAACAAACATGGCTACACATGTTTCTTATAAAGTATAATGGAGAGGTAGAAGCAGTTAGACAGAATAATTTTGTTTAGAAATGCATTATTTCTCACCACATGGAACATTGATATCACAATGTATTTCATTTAGATCTTGTGATTAATAGGTATGAACATTGTGTATGGGCTAGTACAAGATGAAAAAGCACAGCGGTTGAAAATTCATCAGATTAAGTGTTACATTTGACTATACATGTACAGGTTAAAAGCTAAAATCAATGCAATCAAAAGAAAACAATAACATTTATTAATAATTTGTACCTGCAGTACGGTATGGCAACATCACGGCTGCTTCAGATGAAGAAGTAGAACTAACCAAACTCGCCGAAACCCTGACAACTGAGGAAGATGACACCTTGGTAGGTTAATCATTCACTTTTAAAAAAGAAAACAAAAAGGGAACCCCTCCATTACAGGAGTGAGACTGAGTGAGTAATAGATATTAAACGCCATTTCGACAGCTAAGGTCATATTCATGGCGAGAACCACATTACACAATTTCAGAGGAATGTGTTGGTGCCCGCGCATATGTGCACCACACAAATCCTGAGGGGACAGGAAAGAGGAGAAATAGATCCTTTTAAGTGGGCTAGGGAAGCCCACAAAAGGGAAGAAAACAAAAAGGGAAACCCTCCATTACAGGGGCAAATCCAGAAAGGGTCGTCTACGGTGGGGGCACAACCGAGAATAGAATTTTGATGGGGGGGGGGGGGGGGTAAGGGGCGAGGGCACACCTAGGGTTCAGCATCACATTTCCTATATACTATTTTTTTTTATTGAAGTATATCCTTTTATCATTTTCATGGTATTTGTCAGATTCACAACTGAAATCGATATCTACAGGTATAAATGTAGTTTAGAGTCTAACCGGTGAGGGTCATTTTCACGAGTTCTGGGGGTGGAGGCACGTGGGCCCCCAGGCCACCCCCTGGATCCGTTACGGCTTAGGGACGAGTCATTTTGTTGCCAGATAGGGATAGAGGTTGGAGGGACATTTCTCACAACAGCTCCTTGTCGGGGGGGGGGGCCCAATTAACCTTCACCCCCGGGAGGGGAGGTGTCACAACTAAATGGGCGGTTCAAGTACTCATTGCCACATGTCATTCCATGCCTGGATCCTTCTCTCTCTCTCTCTCTCTCTCTCTCTCTCTCTCTCTCTCTCTCTCTCTCTCTCTCTCTCTCTTTCTCTCTCTCTTTTTTTTTTTTTTTTTTTGGGGGGGTGCATTTTGCACAATCAGTTCTTAGTGAGGGGGGGGATCATGATAACTTTGATCATATTTGTGGGGGCGGTGAAAGAAATTGCAACATGCATGAACATTAGCACCACAATATAAATCTCCCTAGCCGTATAGACTTATATTTTTATTTGTTATAAACAGGGGTAGACACTATTAAACACTGGCCCGGTGGCCAATGGCCAGGAGTTTTGGCTGCGGGCCAGTGAATATTTCTAGATTTCCCTTAAAAGTGGCCATTTGGCCAGTAGAATATTTCAAAATACATTGCTCTATACTATATACTACTGGCCCAGGTGGCCAAAGGCCCAAAATGTTAGCGTCTACCCCTGTATAAAGGGTTTTGTAGGGACATTCAAAGAGCCTCTGTGTATATCAAAGATAGCTTCACAGGCACAAGCAGGAGTATCCTTATCATTGGATATTAAAGAACTAGAAGTCTTGATGAAGTTGCGAGTATACAATATGCACTGTAATTTTAGAATATCAATTATTCAGTAAGTAGCCATGTTGAGCCTGTCCTAGAACTATACTAACTAATAGTTACTATACTTGATATTTCATCTTGACAGACTTTCGTGTCTTAATTGTATTAAAACATATAAAACTTTCTTCCAAAAAAGGGTAGGGGTCCCTTTAAATCCGCCACTGTTTTTGAACGAATGTTTTCCATCAGTATACTAGTAGTGCATGTCTGTCTCAATTTGGTTGACCAACTTACTAAGAATCTTTAGATTTCCTCGGACCTTAGTCTGAAAGACGTTCAAGAATTAGGATGGGGAATCCATAAGGAAAATAAAACCAAAGAAACGAGAAAATTATAATCGTCTCCTAAAAACAGGGGTAGGCCTATTCCGAGGTAGCAGGTTGTCCCATGGGCGCCGCCATTGCTGGAGTTTGTTACCAGCGAGTTCTACTGATGAGACCTATCAGATGGGTACCAGTTGGCCCCCGAGAGGGCCACAGTGAATCATTTGGAGTATCTCATTGGCTAATAATCAAACCTGCTAAGTCCGTAGAGGCTATATTTTTTAATATAATTCAGTTATATGCAGTAAGTTGATTTTCAATATGATCGACCCACCTTGAACTAAGTTCCAGTAATGCTTCACCAAAAATGGCTTCATTTTCAAGCTTGAAGAAAATCAATGATATGTGATAAAATTATTTCAACATCACATCACTCTATTTTTTAGAGTAAGACAGCTTTTCCTAGCATCATACCTGGACAATGCCAGCTACAGAAGAGGTCCACCTACATCTACCGTTACCTGATCATCAACAATAGTAAGGTGCGCTGTAGGGCCCGTATCAGCACCACCAACTGCCTTGGATACTGCCGCTCTTATCAGTCTGTCAGTCCTTACAATGGTTACGTCTCCAAGTACTGTGCCTGCTGTCAGGCAACACGTCTTCAGCCTGTCACGCAGTACGTCACGCTCTACTGCAATAACTGCAACTACTACCGGTACCGTCACACCTCCATCCAGCCTGCCCAGTGCAGCTGCCGATCATGGTAAGTACATATCAATATACTCTTACCCCCAATGCAGTGCTGCTGAGTCTAGTGCAAACTAACACTTGCTGTTAGTTTGCACTTTCCGGCCCATATATCATATTATTGGAGCACCCCTTGGCTCTGCAGATTACTATTAATAGAACTGCACAGATTGCCGCGAATTTGACCTTTTGATTTAAGATTGAAAAAAAAACACTACTTTATGGTAGATTTGAGATAATCAGTAAAGTTGATAGACAGGTCTAGTTTGACAAGAATTATCAACAACAAAAGGAAAAGAAATGAAAAAAAGTCTGTTTAATGCAACTTTAAGAGCTAAGTTCATATTTAGGGTTACATACTCAACAATAGGTTATAGAACTATTCAAATTAGAATGAAATAAGCTTACATAGGTTGTATACAGAATAATGCATTGACATTTTAATACACTGTAATCAAAGACAATACCTGATGGTTTACATAACTTCTCAAATTGTACCGCAAATCAACAAATACTTTAGATAAAATTGGTTTGATAATCTTACTAAAACCTTTTTGTCTTAATTGTTCTATGCTATGCAACGATCTAACAAATATTTTCAATTATATTTTCAGTTAAAGTGTTGAGGTTCTACTTGGGATCAACTGAGCTGATACCTCGTTGCTACGGCAGTTTAACCACCAGAACAAGAAACAATAACCTGAATCCTCTATAGATTAAGATTTATATATTTCTCAGCTCTTTATAACAAGACCTTATACAATATCAAACATATGCCTAATGTGGCGTTTGACAACTATAGTATATCCTGATGATGTGTACATTGTTTCCACGTCGAGAATAAACGATCTCTTATCTCAAAATAGTTGTCTTTTCTCGCATCTTAATCTCACATATATGTCTACACTAATTACTGACATAATCCAAAGAACGTAAACATTAATCAATGGCCAAAGGTAATTCTCAGAGACTACACAGGTTAATTAAGTTAGCGGGACTGCGATAAACCCAAACCAAACAAGGCATTTCGGAAAATTGAAGCTTTGCTGTGAAATCGAAACTCTATTTAGGGGCCGTCCATAAATTACGTCACACCTTTTTCGGCCATTTTCAACATCCCCCACCCCCTGTCACACTTAGTCGCACACAGCCAACATCCCCCTCGAAAATTATGTCACACTTGGCTGGACCCCCCCCCCCCCCAGCTTCAGCCATACTGTCAGCTCAGCTCAGCTACCAATAATAAAAATATCTTATCTGAATCTTATCATTACTTTACCTAACAGGGATTTGGGGGTAAAAAAAAAGCCTACCTTACTATGGCCAGGGGGTTTGGGGCACAGTCCCCGAATTTAGCCTCTTTCATTACAGTGCTGACCTGTGTAGTTCCCTTCTAGCTAACATATTTAGCTTGTTTCATATGATGTCTTTAATATGGGCCTTGAAATTAATTTTTGAAAATGTGATGTCACACAATCTTTGACACCCCCCACCCCCTGTCATACTTTGTCAGAATTGCACTTCAGATAGCACTTATTTTATGCACTATAGATGGCAGCTCTGGGGCTATCCATAAATGATGTCAAGCCAAATTTTACCATTTTTGCCCTCCCCCCCCCTCCTGTCCTCTTGTCATATATTTTGCCAATTTGCTGATGGTATATGAAGAATTAATCCTGTCATGCCGGTCCTGACCTCCCCCCTCTTCCAGCATGACATCATTTGTGGATGACCCTCTGTGCATAAGTCCCGGGCATAAGTGGGACTTGGGATAGGTTGAAAGATCACATTTGAGGCTTATGCCCGAAGGGCATCAAAGATGTGTTAGGAGCGGGGTTAGGAGCTGTAGACCTCTTTGAGACAGTCATGATGATTTTCCTAAATGCTATGTGTGTATCCACAGACGTATTTGCTGCCAATGTAGAAGCATTTAATCAATCTTGACGCATTTCCCAAAATATACACATGCATGAATCAACTATGATTATGTCTGTTCCCTGACTTTTGTGATAAAATATTTTTGGTAACTCTGCAACTTTGAAAGTTCTACAGAGTTAAATGCCTGAACTTTCCACTAAAAAAGAAAAGCTGCCAATGGAATTCCATTTTGAGAAAAATGAATCGAAATATATATATGCTACCAAATCGAGTGTAGAACTTATTTTGATCCAATGGCCAGTAAACGTACCCGTTTGTTACGGTAAACGAAAAATAGATGATCACATTCAGGATGCAGTAGATTTTCCGTCATCTTTCTGAGACTAAGGCAAATAAAGTTGCTGCTAAACATGGCCAAATGTAGTGGGAGAGCAGCGGGAGCGGAATTCGGGTTAGGTTTTCAGCCTAGGGAGGCGCCGCAGGATACAACTTGTTACATCGGACTATGCCCTCGGGGCCTACAGACTGCCGCGTGGGAGTGATGCGAAAATTACGCGGATAGCAGTGGCTGAGGCGTGCCCTTTCCCACACTGCCCATGGCAAGTCTGGGAAAATGCCCCCAGGGCATCCATGGTAAGGATGATGCTCCCAGGACATGTAGGCCTATATAGGGTATTGGACTATGCCCTGGGGGCATCGTTTAGTACATGGATGCCCCCAGGGCATTGTCAATTTTTTTTATGCATGTACGATTATCCTTACTATGAATGCCCTGAGGGCATTGTCCCCCATTGTTCTCTGTACCATGCCCCTGGGGCATCCATAATATGGATGATGTGTGATGATGCCCCCAGGGAATGGCGCCAGGGAATGCACTGATAGTCATATGAGTCGAAGGTTGGAGAGTGCCCCAGCCTAGTAGGCTCCTAATTCCCCCCTGATTAGCTTTAAGTCCAATATTCCCTGAGGGCATGCATGGATGTCCCAAGGGCATACCCTTGTTTAATACCACCTTATTTATCATCAACTTTATGCCCTGAGGAGTAACATTTGTAGACTGTAGAAGGAACCCGGGAGAAGGAAGATATGCCCTGGGGGGTATGCATACTTAGGCCCTTCTTGTAGCTAGCCTACAAGTACAACTTGTGGAATTGTACTACATGCCTGGAGGGCATGCTTTGGTCAATCATGCTTTAAAAAAGCAAGAAATATGCCCTGAGGGTATGTTGCCCTCAGGGCATGTGCATGTTTTTTCTGGTCAATGCCAGAACGTCTAGATCCATAGGTCAGGAATGGTCCTGTGTATGCATATGCCCTGAGGGCCGATACACGATGCCCTGAGGGCATAGACTAGCATTGGTAAATTGCTGATTTCTAGAGGGCCAGCAATATGCCCTCAGGGCATGCATAATTCCGCGCGGCAGTCCAGAAAATATACGCGTCACCACAGGGGGCGGCACTGAATGCCCCCAGGGCATAGACCGATGTAACAAGTTGTATCCTGCGGAGGCGCCAAAGTTGTCGTTACGCAGCAATCCACCAGATGGCGTTTCATCCAGGGACGCCGAACTCGCGTCCTTTACGCGTTCACAAAGCGCGCATCGCGCGTTGACCTGATCAACTGTTCCAATATGGCGGCATCCATGGATAACAAATTTTAGGATTTTTCACAGGCCCCAAAGCAAGGATTCTGCGGATTATCATCAAGAGCAAGGTAGGTCATGGTGGGTGGCGTCTGCTAGCTGTGATTTAGAATGATTAGAACCTATCAACGCTAGTTCAGAAGGAATGCAGTGTGTTTCTTATCCGTTTCGGCCTTTGTTTTTGTCAGACTGCTGTACAAAATTACTATAATTGTAGGCACTTACCTAGTTTTTCAAAACTTTATATTATCTTTTCTATCTGCATACCTTTGGATAGATCTCAAGAAAAGAAGTGGATTTGCTTTTTGAATGAAGTCTCTATCTTAATTCAAAGTGACGTTATGACCATCCAAAGACCACAAAATGACCCCAATATTCTGCCACAATAACCCATACTTAAGAGTTTAATCAGGGTTCAAATTTTGTGATCATGCTAGTTGTGGTCAGAATGCCTGGAACACTTAAATCATTGTTTCTCAGAAGATATTGACACTAGGAACTTGAAATAAAAACTTGAGAAAAGGTCATTAAGGGGTGGTTCCAATGACCTATGGTCTGACCTTGATCTAGGTCAGGTGAAGGTCATTTTTAGGTAAAAGGTCAAATTTGTTGATTTTTTTTTAGGCCCAGGCTAGGGGAATGTTCACCTGACTAGAATGGAGTTCACCCAGTCTCAGGGATCAGTACCTGGGGCCTTCCTTCTCCTCCCTTCTCTGACTGATGTTCATACTTCAAAGTATAGCCCTACTAGTCAGTCAGAGAAGTCCTGGTACAATGGTAGTCAGCCCTCCAGTAGGGGCCACCTCCAGGTGGTCCCTCCAGTGGTGGCTATAGGTGTGCTGCAGTGGGGGAGGTGTTAAAGCTAATCTCTCACTCCCCCTCACAGAGTTAATAGGTCATGATTTTGTAGTTGCTTAAAAAACATACTGCTGCCTATTAGAAAGAAGAAAACTAGACATTTTCTAGACTTTATTTAACCAGGGAATATGTGAGTGTCATTTTTAACTATGTGAGATGCATAATTCATACCATAAAATGCTCCTGAACTTAAGTTTTGAGTTCACCTGGGAGAAACATGATTTTTTTCTCTTCAATTTGTTAAACAAATACATGCATATTGAAGCCCTTTTCAAGCCCGTTAAAATGATACCCTAATTGTCCAAATCCACCTGTAAACAGCTTCAGAATCAATAAGTAAAGACATGTCAACTTCAGCTGCTCCATCTTTGCTAAATCACACTTTTAGCCTCCGCGCACGGCAGACCCGCGCACGGCAGTTATGTCAGTGCCTAATAATTGTCACTCACTGACAGAGACTGACAATCACTCACTCACAACGGATCTGTCAGTCTCAGTATTTACCGGGTTGTCACTGACAGTGGGTCTTATGATCGGTACACTGACCCTGTAGAGTGTAGTGTTAGACTGACGAGCTGCCTATGTTTCGTACCTATGGCTATGTGGGGCTCTTAGCCCTCAACAGCTCTTTAAAGGGGGGCTGGCATGGAAAATTAACAACATGGGTACCGATTCAAACAGTGATCATAAAATCGTGGGAACCAGCGGAAAATTCGAGACACCCTGGTTGGTCAAGGGGTGATCATGTGACTTTTTAATGTGGGCATGCATTACCATGCCAGGGCCCCTTTAAAGGGCGGCTAGCATGCTAATGCATGCCCGCATTAAAAAGTCACGTGACCACCCCTTGACCAATCACGGTGCTGCTATTTTTCCGCTGGGTCCCATGATTTTATGAACGATTTTTGAACTGGTACCCATGTTGAAATTTGCCGTGCTAGCCCCCCTTTAAAATTACCCTCAAACAGGTACCCGTTTGAGGGTTAAGAGCAACCACAGGATCTTATCCCTCAAACATGTGTCTTAAGCCTCAAACGCTCTTATCCCTCAAACGCTCTTAAGCCTCAATCGCTATGTGACAGCAGATTTAGCCTAATGTCATGGCAAGGGAATGGCCCAGACATGACCTCCCATGACATTATTAAGTAGATATTTCCATGTATATGTATATGTTTATTTATTTCCTTATCTATCTTTATAAATAGTTATGTAATTCAGGCATATAATTTATCTTTAATCTTTAAGCTGTACGTATGGCTACTACACTGGGCCAGTGAAAAAGTTTGATAAAGTATTTATTCTGTTATGGTGTTTATTCCATGGGCCCAAGCAAAGATATGAATGTAAAAAAAATGTCAATATATAGGCATGTTTGGTATCAAATTAAAGCCCGTGGCCTCACAAATGCTAATAACATAAAATAACCAGTTTTTCTTTTTTAATTTGGTCAATAAAAAAATAAAACGTGATTTGGTTAATATGTTTTTGACATTTTTTAGGATCCAGGAACTTTAAAAAAAAAAATAAATAAATCTGACCTACCTACCCTAATTTTTTTGAGAATGTTACCTGAACACAAGAATTTTTTTTCTATGCCTTATCCTGGGTCCTATCAATAATTATTTCAATGAATAACACCAGGTATCATGGTATTACATGAAAGGAAATTACATACAGATCTCAAATCAGTCATTTATTTATACATTGCACTAACATTGATTCTTTCCCCATGGTCGCTGTAACAATATAACTGGGTCTGGGACCTCAATCTACCATATTCTAGGGACTTTTAACAATGGGAGAGCTGGCTGGAAAGAGTAAAGTAAATATTTTTAGAAGGTATGTTGACTTATGGTTCAAAGTAATGTAATCTGTGGAGGGAATGACCACTTCAATGGGTCAAAAATAATGTTTGCTTAATTGTACATTCTAAATTGTGATTTTGTCTTTATCTACAGCTCATAATCTAATACCAATTGTTTTACTTTATTTATCTCAAATGGATTTCAGGGAGGGTGTTTGAGGGATAAGGTCATTTGAGGCTTAAGAGCGTTACAGGTACAAGAGCGTTTGAGGCTTAAGAAACATGTTTGAGGGATTAGGTCCTGTGGTTGCTCTTAACCCTCAAACAGATATTGTTGTTAGATATGTGGAAATTAACAGTTTGGATGGATAAAACATAGTAAAAGAAGAAAAACAGTTTTTATTTCATCAAAATTGGTCCAGCGACTTGGATTTGGAAGCCATTTAAAGGTAAAAAAAAAAATTGTGATCGGGATTTTATCATTTTTTCTTTTTTTTAAATTTTGAGTTTGTGAGTGTTCAATGACAATTTTCAAATGGCTCCCAAATCTGAACCGGTGGACTGATTATGATGAAATCAAAACTGTTTTTCCTCTCTCAATGTGTTCTTTCCATCTAAATAATTTCCACACATACCGTTATTGGAAAAGATCTGGAGTAACTAATCTTGTTCGTGCAGTACTTCTAGTACTGGTGCACTTAAAGACAAACACTACAGGCTGACCAATGTTAGATATTCTATTGTTAATCTCAAATAACTCTGCATAGTAACAGTTTGATAATAGTATAAGGAATAGGAAAAATGGGGAAAAAAATCCCTATGCCATGCTGCTTATTTTCATTTTATGACCAGTTAATTGAAAATGCCTTAACAATTGAAATCAATGGGGAAAATATTTTTCATATTTCGCTTCATACTAAGTGAATGACCTTCTTTTGATTCATCTACAAGAATCTGAATATATAAAGGATATCTTTACAAACCTTTTAAAAGGAGAAAAATGAGGGGTCACGGTAGAAATGAAAAGTTGTGAATTTCTCAAAAATATTAATTTTTTCCTAACTATAAGGTCCTATGGGAATTTAGATCGCAAATAAATATCTTAAATGTATCTATAGTGATCAGAAACGAACTGAAAAAAATATGTACAGGTAAAGTGGTCCAGTTAGGGTGAGAAAATGTGAAAAAAAATACCGTAATACCTCGCGTATAAGGCGCATCTTATACACGAGGATGCACCCCTGGTGCGCCTTATTGAAGCAGAATTATTTAGGAGAGATTTTTCTCTAAAATTTCCTCAATAATCCCTTGACCCAATATTGTGGTAAAATAGGATACGGGAGGCCCTAAGAAGACCAAAGGTGTTTAAATTTTGAAAATCCGTTCATAGGAAAAAGGGTTATGACATTTTTTATTTTTACATTCACATCTGCAAAGTCTGGGTGTGCCTTATACGCGAGGTGCGCCTTATACGCGAGGTATTACGGTAGTATAAATTATGAGTTCTAATTTCTGCCACCAGGTGGCTTCTGTGTACTGGGTAGCGTTTGTCTTCACTTATAATATTAATTCCTGAAAATACAGGTTAAAATGTTTGAAACGTTTAAAAAATAACTTCTAATTGTCACACCCCTCTTTGTAATATACCAAAATGAAGCCCCGAATCTCAAATTAACAGTTATGTAATCCATATGGCTGTACCATAAACCCAAGGCTGCGCCGACCATTTGAATGAAAAAGGTGAAAATTTAATTTTTTTTTATTCTCCTGGTTGATTTTACTACTTAAGCCAACTTCACCACCTCATTTCTACAAGAAGATATCATGATAAGGTGAAATTGATGTTTTTTCAAGATAGACATACATTCTGTCTCTCATTTCCTGTCCTCTGATCATAGAAATGCTAGTTCAATCATGAGTGACAGCATGATGCATCAATGCAAGCCAGAGGTGTCTAAGTACAGTATTTTGTGCAGTAAATCTAGGAATGCTTTTTGGATTGCTGCACATCTGGGGATGCCAAATCACATTGCTAGATGTCTGGGTTGCCCAGCTTTGCTTCAGAGTCCCACCAGATATGGAGCAGCATCAGAAAAATGACAGGAAAAGTATTGGCATTAGTTTTGATATCCAACCCCAGTTGGCAGCATCATAAAGAGAGGTCTCTATGCCAATTTAGACATGTCCTCATAACATTAGTCTGCACATGGATTTGAATACACTGGATTTAAATTGATACAAGATAATAGTCCAGCTGTGTCATAGATGTGTTTCTTCCGTTGCCCACTACCGGTAGGTGGCAGCAGAGTAAGATGATGATATTTCACTCTTTCCAGCTCGATACAGTTTTTTTCATATCTACAGATGGCCAATATTCAACAGTAAACGACAACCGCAATCTCCCTCGTAGAAGGTGCAGCTCGCATAGAAGGTGCACCCCAAACTCAGGGAGGCCTGGTCCACAAAGAAAGCACACTTACTGACTGCTTCTGGATTGTTATTTTGAATATCTGTAAAAGAGAGAAGTGAGTGTGCTGCCCCCTGGTGGGTAACTATGGAAGCCTCCTTCAAAATCTTGCAGTCACTGGCCTTTAGGAGATAATTTTCATCTGTCCATAGATCAATAATTCAAAAGGATTTGGATAGCTATGTTCTTCATCTAAGTGACTCAAGTGATTTTCTATGGAATTACAGGAAAAAGATTTTCTAGGAGGGGGGCACTTTTTGGCAATTTTTCAAAAAAAATCCTCAAAATCTGAGCCTTTTCTCAAAAATATCCACTTTTGATATCATGATGAAATAAGGTCAGTCAGAAACTACAAATCAAGGGCTTTCTGATGCTTTTTAAATCAAAGAGCTGTGACATAGCTAAGGTTGGAAAAAAATTATCTCGGATTGGGCATTCTAATAAAGATATAAAGCTAATTCAGCCCCGAACTCATAAAGTGGCAGTCAGGAGATAATTTTCTTTTGTCACTTAGAATTGTGATAGATCCATAATTCAGAAGGATTTGGATATTTATGTTCTTCATCTAAGTGACCCAAGTGATTTTCTATGGAAATTATGAGAAGAAAATTTTCTAGGAGGGGGGCAATTTTTCACAGATATACTGTTTTCATTGCATAGATAACCTGACTCTGCATAATCATAATGCTTAAGTATAGTACCGTAATCTCCCACGTAGAAGACACCGTGCGCGTATAAGACGCACCCCAAACTCAGCAAAGGCTGTTTCGTGTATAAGACGCACCTCTTAGGGCACGATTCTTTAAGATTAGTACTTTTCTATAGTAAAATTACCCCTCGTATAAGATGCACCCCTAACTTGAGAGTAAGCTATAAGACGCACCAGCCTTTTGTTTGGCGTATAAGATGCGTCTTATACGCGGGAGATTACGGTAATACATGTAGCTACAAAAATTACATAAAGTTTGTAAGAATAAGTTATGAATGAATAGAATATAGGATGTTTAACATGGGTTACGTCTTTTGGGGAGAAGCGCTAACATGGCGCCATTTTCGCTTGTAAAATATGAGCAGTAGACTTTCACATTCCCACCGGAACCACTGACACACTTCCGATCATACCGTTTCTCCCCGAAAGGGTTCACGTTTAACATGCTGGGTGTGTGCTGCCACCTAGTGACAAATATGGATTTCCATTGCCATCTAATGGCAAATGGTGCAAACACACCAATGGCACACCTCTCCCAGTGTTTCAGGTCCGTGCTTCTGATTAAGGTTTAAAGAGTAATTATTAACTAAAGGTGCATCTTACATGGGGTGTGCAGGGATTTTGATAGGAATTTTTCCAATGAGCCAATGGCGCATTCATGGCCAAAACAATGCGCCATTTTGGAGACCAATGGGCCAATATATACATTTCAGCCAAAATGCTATGGCAGTGAGTGGGGTATGATTATTTCTTTTTTTTTTTTTTTTGGGTAGTTTTATCATACTGTATTCAACATAATAAGTGCACAGAACAACCATAAGAATCAAAGTGAGATGCACCTAGCTGTTTCCGTTATGCTCTTGGCTTTCCAACGATATGTTACACTACCATATGTCCTATACATCTCAGCTTGAATTGAAATTTTGAAAAACATTTTGAGACCATGCCCATGATGCCAATGCACCAATGGCGCATTTTATGGAGTATTTAATGTGCTATTTCTGTTTTAAAAGCACAATATGCGCGTTGCGCGGCCCTTTCAAAATCCCTGGGTGTGTGACTTTCACCCAAGGTATTACCGTTGGGCTGAAGCAACTTCAAATCCATATATACCGGTAGGTAAATGTAGTATTGCTGGAGACCTTTCAAGCAGGCCAAGGTGCCCTACATCTTGGCATCTTAATCACGCCATTCTTCATTCACGCAGGCAATAATGAGCATTATGTGTTATAAAGAATATATTTTTATTTCTCAAGGCATCTTTACAGGAAGGATGTATAACGTATATACAAACTCTATTGAGTACAAACATTTTCTTGAGTATTTCTCTGATGGTTATGAAAATATATATATGCTACGCTTCTATAAATCATGGAAACAGTAATTTGTATTCACAGAATACATCATTTTATTTCATTTAACCCTTTATGGACAACAGCATGATGCATCAGTGGAGCACTAGTGAGTTACTCGCCAGTTCTACATCAATGCGTCATGAAGAGGGAACTAGAAGCATGATGCCTTTCTTTAGGGCATAACCAATATCTAAAACACCAGTTGCCACTGATGTGATAGTGCATCGTGTCTATTGGTAGGCACGATGCACCAATTAAGTGTTGGCTGATCTGCTTTGCCAGCATTTCATTGGTGTATCATACCAGTTCTCTGTCGGTGTATCAACCCTCTAAGGTCGGCATAATGCATGAATGAAGCCTAGGCGAATAACACGCCAGGACTGCATTCATGCATCATGCCAACCAATGGGCATAATGTATCTGTGCTCTATCTACTAATAAGAGACCAAGGCATACTCCAAATATCCATTTTTGTCAAATTTTAGCAAACCCCATGCAAATTGCCCATGACTTTCAGCCACTTATTTTCTCCTTTCACTATGACATTTTTTGGCTTTCCATACTATATATCTATGTATACATCTATATAGCAATGAGAGGGCAAGACACTTTTTATGCTCCCATATAGGCTACAACATCACATGTTTCAAATGGACCGATTACCGATATGCAATGATAACATTTCAAAGCGACAAATCAGTTCAGTATTAAGTTGAACACAATCTGTTTGCTTGTAATATGAACATATCAACCCTACGAATGAGTCACTTTACAGTGCTAAATTTGTACATTATGACGACCCTACCGAGCCGAAACTCTCGGGACCCAAGGCTCCGCAGCAGATGTCAATGCAGTGCTGGCAAGTAGACACACTAGCACTGCATTTTTGTAGCATGACAACAAATGAACATGAGCCTGGAGGCAATAGGGGGTAAATCTAACAAGCATTTGTACACAGTCATATTCCTGCTACTACCAAATGCTTTCTTCTGTTAATCCCGCTGACTCCAGAGTGTCATAAAGTGGGTTTTGGTATGTCGATGCAGCGTCAATAATACCTGCTTCTTTACAATGTTCATCCTTATCATCAAGCATCAGGAACTTAAAGCCAGATCCTGAATGGCCACTGTCAGATTTATGGCAACAATGTTTTCGACACTTCCATAGTAAGAGAGCCACTACAATGATCATCAATACCAATACGACTGCCAGCACGCCAATCACAATGGACATTGTGCCAAATGTGTTCTCTGATGTAACGGGTGCTGTGATTGGCGGAGGTCGTAAAGGTCGATCAATGATATGGAGAATACCATTCGTGGCTGGGATGTTTCTTTGGACAACAAGTGAGCCATTGATTCTGTAGCTCCTTTCACCTTGCTCATAATCCATACTGAGTTCATCCCCAGACAATGTCAGGTAGGAAAAGTTGCTGTCAAATAAACTTGGTTCCAGCCGGAAATATTCCATGACAATATGGCGCTTTACATCAACACCTGTTTCATTAATGCTCACATTACCAGCCCAATTTTCTGGGACTATGAGAGTAAAATTAACACCATTCTTCACAGTGAGATAATCCTCTGAATCACCTTCTCTATCACTCATTCTGAGGAGGGTGTAGAAATCTTGAGTCACACCAAGTGTTTTGAGAGAATCAAGCAGACTTACAATCAGTGTGCAGTTGTACCCATTCCCGTAGAACTCCGATGGACAGGTGCAAGTTATACGGTAAGCGGTATCCTCCGAAGATGCACACTGGGCCTTTGGATCACATCCACCATTTTTTATGTCACATACATGTGTACAGTGAGTGCCATCACCGACATAGCTCTCTGCACAGCTGCAATGGGTTGTGTTCCCTCGGTGGATGCAGTCTGCATTGACATCACAAAAATAGCAAGGGTCCTCTTCACACTCAGTTCCTTTTGCAATATAACTCTCTGCACAGGTGCTACAGCTCTCATCAGTGTACTCCTCCTGGCAGGTACATTTGCCTGTTCTGCTGATCCCAGAGTCACAATGGCCATGGTTGTTGCAGGGACTGGAGGCACCCCCAGGGCAGGGTAAACAATCATAGCCATAATACCCAGCACAACACCCCCTCCTGTATTCACCACTTTGGTCTTGTACATCACAGCGTTGTAGATTTGGGCTGAGAGGGTGCGAGAGGTGATAAACCATGCCAGATATAGTTTTAAGGCGGTCGTCATAAATGACATAATCATTAACATATACCTTTCCATTCCTCGTGGTGATATTGAGTAAGCTACTGGGCCCATAACCCAAGACAGTCTCAACTTGAAGGAAAGACGGTAGAGTATCCATAGCGACACGCTTTGGGACAATATAGTAGGACAGGTACTTTCTTAAATCAGTGCCATTCACCTTTACCTTCCAGTGAACATTATCTAGGACGAACAGTGTGAATGAGTCCAGTCCTTCTATGTGGGACATAAGTCCAGTTTGCTGCAGACCTGCCATGAAGTTTGAATACCTGGCATTGGCAGCTAGGAGGTGTGACAAGTTGCTGGCTGGCTGCTTTGGTACAAGGCATCCATCAATGATATGAATCAATCCGTTTAATGCTGTGTTATCCCCAGACACAATGTGGACCTTGTTAACAGTCAACTCTGTTGCAAGTGTAAATTTCAGTTCGCGTGCTTTACCTGTACTGTCTTGAGCAAGCGTAGGTAGGTGGGCATTCATTGTTGCTGTTGTGCTTATCTGCTTCAGTTGATCAATAGTGTATCTTCCTAGTATGATGTAGTACCTCACTCCAATTCTTGAAGACACACAAGATGAGTCAGATTGTTGGGCAGAAGTCATGACTGAATTATTTGGTGCAAAAATCGTGAATTGAGAATGAATGTTGTCTAACATGTTTGGAAGACTGGTGTTATGAACCAGGGACATGAACTGGCTTAGACTTTCTCTCAATTGTAACTCGTGCCAAAGTGAGCCAATACAGGTTATTCCATCCCCTCCATACCCAGCCATACATGTACAAGTGCGGTTCCCAGGCCCAAGGGCTTCACAAGTGGCAAGACCGGAGCAGCCACCATTGTCAAACTCGCACATGTTGATAGGTAAACAGTAGGTGCCATTACCATGGAAGTTGTATCTACATTTACAATGGTATTCACCTGGCACTGTGGGCTCGCAGTAAGCATTGGAATGACAGAGGCTAGCACTGTCGTCACCATGAGAACACGGAGTGCTCGGGTAGCAGTAGTAGCCATCTCCCACCCAGCCACGATTACACTTACACATACTGAGCCCCGGGGACAGATACTTGCATTCAGCATCTTTATGGCAGTTACCCCGCTCAGGCTGCTTACATGGGTCAATCGGTGTACAGAAATCAACGCCATTCCCCTCATACCCATCCTTGCACACACATTTCCGCAGAGTCCTCAGCTGCAGTAGCTTAAAGTGTAGGTTTGAGTAATGCCCATAAGGCACCTGTCCAGGTTCGGTTCCTGGTAGTAATGAGTGCAGGAGCTGGGTACTGTTGGCAAAGCTGCAGTAGGCATTGGCATGACAGTGGGTGTGCACTAAGGTGCCACACTTTTGCTGCTGGAGACTGCAAAGCACACCAAAGTACCCATCTTCACATGTGCCTTGCTTGCAAAATCCTCTTGCTGACTTGATAGAGTTATGGCAAACACCTTTCTCGCATTTACAATCCTGAGAACAGTTGGAGCCATGCTTGTTCGGATCTGCACACAGATGGCATAATGAACCTGGAAACAATAATAATAGTAATTAACTGATATTTTTTACCTATGCAACAGATGAATATGTTTTGTAACTACCAATGTAGACAAGAAGTTAGAAAGGATTATATTACAGGTCTATATCAAATCACAAGTTATAATCATTCAGACATGACATGTCTAAAGATGATTCATATAAAATAAGTGAATATCTACTCATTAATAATAATAATCAGAATGGGAAAATATAGGATAATTCGAAATGCTCTTTTTAAGGTAGTGAGGGATCTCATGGATCTGAGGTTCCAGTAACTGGATGCTGAGTGTGACCTACCAATGAAGTTCTCTTGACACATGCATGTACCATTGCCTTCTATACCCTGATTGCACTCTCCGCGGCCGCCACATGGCATTGTCGGTCCTCCGGGGCAGGGCTCACAGCTAGGGCCAAAGAAGTTCTCACAGCATTGCTTTTCTATTACAGTACGATTACACTTTGGTCGACAACCAGAAACTGTGGCCTTTAAGCTGAAAAAAGGGATTATACATGTATTAGTGAACCCTTTTCATAATACCCTGTTACTGCTACAACATCCCTACATAATCCCTGGTGAGTAACTCACCAATGCTTCCATCCCTAGTGAGTGAGCCATTGGTGCTTAATTTTTTTCAGTTATGTAGATTCTCCCCTGGCAGAGTAACTAACATGTGTCCTAAGATATATGCTGCTTCTCTTGACCAAGAATAATCAAATTGACTAAAATATGAAGAAAACAACCTGTAGTACCGTAATCTCCCGCGTATAAGGCGCGTCTTATAGGCCAAACAAAATGCTGCTGGGTCTTATACATGGGAGGTAAATTGCCTTGAGTTTGGGGTGCGCCTTATAGGGGGGTATTTTTTACTATAGAACAGTACTAAACTAGCCAAAATCTCCCCTCAGAGGTGCGCCTTATACATTAAACAGATCTCCCTGAGTTGGGGGTGCGCCTTATAGGCGAGCTGCGCCTTATAGGCGGGAGATTACGGTATTTGGGTCATGATGTAAATATATTAGGAAATCCTGGCTAGATGCCACCATTTCTTCAATTTTTTACTCTCAAAATCCCCCAGAAAAGTTCAATTGGGCTTCTGTTGAATAGCAGATAGAACAATTTTTAAACATTTATAAGCTGAATGTAAGCCAAAAATTCCCTTACATTCAGCTTATAGCTGGAATCTACTATATAATGTGAAGTCTCATACTTACTCGTCTGTGAGATGCCGCGTAAATTGGCATCTTTCATAAGAATCCTCCAACACCACATCTGAAGCACCAAGACATTGAGGATCCGCTGAACATGGACCACACTTCCCAGGTACAACGACTGTTGTGTTCACATCACATCGCCGGTTTAATATCGGCTGAATTGACTCAGGTATAAGTATCCCGGTGATGTGATGATATAAGCCATTTGCTGCTGGAATATCAGTTTGGATTACGCTAGTTGTGTTACCATTGAGGAGTATCTGACCCGTTGGTGATATGGTAACCTCTATGATGTTGTTACTCAAGGTTTTCACCCGGTTTTCCATCAGCATGTCATAGGAGAAGTAGTTTCCTACAACAATGTGATTCTTCAGTAGTGCCACTAGTTTTGTTTTGCCTTTGGGTGACTGTAAAAATGACAGTACACCATCGTCAAGACTGTCCCAGACTTTATTGTGAGGTGCAAAGAAAGTAAAGTTTCGTGTTGTGGAGTTGAGGAGTCCATTGAGACCGGCAGAAGAAAGAAGTGACTCGATGCGATTATAGCGACCATCCTGTTGCAACTGCTGCAATAATGTCTTCCTCTTCTTGTGACCAATCACAGGTGGTGCATCGACAAACTTATTTATAACATGAATAATGCCATTTGATGCTGGAAAGTTACCTCTGATGATCTTTGCCCTACTGCTTCTTCTGGCTATGCGATATCTGATCTGACTTTTCCGGGCAACCACAGATATTTCTGCTGGACTCCCTTCGAGTGTGTAGAACACAGTACCATTTACGAGTCTGTGGAGGTTCCGAGCCACTGGGAGAATGTGGTTCTTGACCGTTTGTGACCCTGCAGCCCAGTCGCTCATCAATGACCGCAGATTTACACCTTTGAACCCAGCATCAGTTGGCGCAAACACAGTCAAGTATCTTGCATGCTGCAATGCATCTCCTAGCCCAAACTGGAACAGCTGGATGGCCTTGTTGAGCTGGTTCTTGAGGGGTCTTACAGTGTTCATCCGCTTTAGGCTCTGTAATATATTCCCGTGGCAGATCTTTCCGTTGCCAACATACCCCGGGTTACAAGCGCACCTGTAACGGTTTGGAGAGAGCATGGTACAGTTGGCATTTTCATGGCAGTTTTTGAATCTCGGCTCACACAAGTTGACAACCGCACAACCTGCCCCTTCAGTGAAATTAGCGAATCCAGGCAGACATTTGCATTTGTGCTTCCCGGGCCCAGCATACTCGCAAGATGAACTGTTGGCTGGGCAGACTGGTGTGTCGAGGTCCTGACATGGGTCGATGGGGTCGCATAGAAAACCATCACCTCTGTATCCATCCTTACATGTACAAGTGTAGTTTGCAGGGCCGATCATTTCGCAGATGGCATCTCCATCACAACGGGCAGAGCCCTCAGTGCACATATCTATCATAGTACAGTTCTGCCCATCACCTCGGTAACCATGGAGACAGACACAGTTCTGTCCAAGGTCACTGTGACATTGGGCATTATCTCCGCAGTAAGAGTTGTCACACTGTGCCAGTTGATCGCACTGCTCACCCTGGTAACCAAGATGGCAGTCACACTGACCAGTGCCGCTAACTCCAGCATCACAATCTCCATGAACACATTGACACGAATTGTTACACTCCTTCCCGTAAGTCTCAGGTGATGCACACTCCTCACATGCAAACCCTCCAAAAGCTGGCTCACACACACAAGTCCCATTGCCTTCTAACCCCTCTGCGCACACCCCGCGGTGTGAACACACATTGGTAGTGTTCAACAATAAGCCATCCATATCATTGTCAGCCTCCCCTAGTGTATAAGCCCCAGGACACAGCTGACAGTCGGGCCCCCATCGACCCGCACAGCATTGTGGGAAGGTAACCTCAAGCTGACATTCAAACACACAAAAGTTTTGTCCATAGCATGACGCTTCCCTAAGGAATTGTGAATTTGTCGGGCATCCAAAGGCCCGTGTGGCATAACATGGATTGCATGTAGTGTTGAACTTCTGGCTATAACTGACTTTGCCACATGGGTACAGATCTGGTCCAGCTGTTGTTATTAAGTCCTTTACTGTTGTAACATCAGAGTTTGTTTGAGGTTGTGTGGTGGGGATAGAGTTCGTAGTTGGACTTGGTTGATTGGATTCAGAAGTTGTTGATTGGCCGAGTGTTGTCTGAATAAGGAGGGGCGCGTTTGTCGTTATGTCACTGTTGGTATTTTTCTGTGATTTCTGTGGAATGGTTGACACTTGTAAGTCATCATGTGTCACTGAGTCTTTTGAACTGGTAGTTGGAATGTCAGGTATAACCTTTGTCGATGAAGTGACATAGTTTCCACCTGACTCACTAGATGTCTCCCCTGTTTGATTACCGGAAGTCTTGGGATCTGGTTCTGTGTTGTTCCCTGGTAAGTTCCCTAATGTCCCGGAGAAGGAAGCGAGTGTCGAGATGAGACCCAGAAGTAGGGTTGTAGTTGAAGTATGGCACCGCATCTTGCTGCAAATATAAAAGTTCAGAATTTAGAATTTGCAAGCTTCATATTGATGATATATACACAGGGAAAAACATTTTTGTCCTTATTATGCAAGTGTCAGACACTGAAAAGTAACCTAGTATAGCATTCTGCAATGTTCTACCAGGATGATCCATCATCTGCCAGATTTATGGATTGATTTTGACCAGCTCATTACTTTAATACATGTATATAATATAATTCTCCTCTGCAGATAAGGCACACACTTTCTTTTGGAAGGTTCTATAAGGCATCGTACGCCTGAGATAAGCATAAGACATGCCACATATATACGAGATACCATGGTACATAGGCTACCCCTGGTGTATTTAAGCTGTGGCTTATAGTATAACTATTGACCCAAACAAGGGTTGCCCCTTATAAAACAACACTTAACCTGGCTTTCTATGGGTACAATCATTGCTCAGGGCATATAAGCTGCAGGTTATACACACTAGTAACATAGGCAATTCACAGGGTTCCCCACATCATGGAATATCAGGGAATAAAAAGTTGTCAGGGAAGTCATAAAATGTCATGGAATTTCAGAAAATTTTATCATGAGTCATGGAAATGGGAAAACTAAATATTTCATAGTAATTGGAATTTTCAACTCACTTGCAGAAATGTAGATGAGGATCATGTCTGATGACATATAGAAAACAGATAAAAATATGAGGGAAAATTTTTGAATTTTGTCAGGGAAAGTCATGGAAATGCCAATAAATTTTGACATGAGGAATTTGTGGGAACCCACAATAACATTTGTTATTTCATCTGTGTTGCCTGTCCTCTTACATCTCTGCAGCTTATGATGTGAATATGGTATACCCATGGAGTCTCTAGGACAGAGGCTTTTTACAGGGAGCCATCATGGGGTACATTGTAGATGGAGACAGAAGACCATCTATAAGGACACAGTAGGGGGTTGTGTAGAGACTAATGTGTGTAGCAGCCTCCAGGTTTTTACTGCTGCATGTGTTGGTGATATTCTGTTATTGTAGTGGTAGGGAAACATATGTGAGCAGGTCATAGAGGAGAAAGAGTGCAAAAAAGCCATTTTCACACTTTAAATCATTGCATTCATATATCATGACAGCCTGGTATTACATACATTCATGGTCCTGCCTATACTTTTCCTTGTCTACCAGCGATTCCTTGGTTTTTGTGGGGGTTTCTGTATAAAATTATTATCAACTCCCTGGGAAAATGGGGTCCAAACTCGTATATATTTTCCTGGGTTTTGATGGCCAGTGAGTGGCATCTTTGGAATCAAAGAAGTAGGCCTATGTGACTTATAGATAGTTAAACCTAATAAAGTACAGATTTGTATGGAGTTTGGTGTCGGTGTCCCTGATTGGTTGATGTAGATCAGGTGGGGGTAGTGTTGTTTTGGCCAGTTTGTCCAGGATACACCAGGGGGCACTGTTTATTGTTGTAAGGCCTGCACCCCCTACAACCTACACCCCTACACCCAGATCAGAAGCCCTTTAGGGATCATAACATGGTGTACCATAATTGCTTGTTTAAGCGCACCTGCGCTCATAAATTCCAGCTCTCTGTTACTCCCTGTGCTCATTTGAGGTCCATTAAAAGAGGAATTTTAGATTTCAGAGAGGTCCTACCCCTGCGCTCATACAGGACCTGCGCTCATTTGAGAGCCCTGCGCTTAAACAAGCAATTACGGTATTAATGGCTGTTGATACTTATGATGCTGGTGAGAGTGCTGTGCTTACCAGGCATCAACAATGTGCTTCCGAATATTCTAATGTGCGAATTGTGCTGACCCTAGAAGAGTGCATCAACACTGTAGATTCATCATGGGGTGTAATAAATGTAGGAGAGTTGCTCACCAAAAGCTGCATTTGGCATTTTGTCCATTGAGCATGATATCTCAGTGTTGCCGAAATGACGCTGGCATGCCGGCAAAAGCCGGCATAGAATCTAAATAGCGTAGGCCCTTAGGACGCATGCCAGAATGGCCTGCCATGATGTTAGCTATCTAATGGCGAAATAAATTTGTCAAATTGGTCGCTTAGAAGTAAAGATATGTACAAAATCATTTACAATGAATTTCATATCATATCTTGACATGTCAATAGTCATTTGGTCTGCGTAACAGGGGAATGGCCTGTGTAAGATGCTAGAATGCAGGCCAAAGTGGCCTGCGTTGAGAAAAAGTTTTCGGCAATGCATTGATGCACTATTGGCATTTTAATGTCAATTTGTCTTCAGAATGCATAAATTCAGTCCTGCTGAGGAGATCACTAGAACTTGCATCTTAATCAACACCCAACCATCCACCCACCCTGTGGGAACCTATTAGCTCCATTAGGTTACCTTACATCACCATTGTTATAAAATACAATGTTGGCCCATGATAATAATGACAAGAGGCATCATGCAGCCCTCAAATGGCTAAGTCTGGTCTGCTCGAACACTTACTATGCATGGAGTAGAGAAGGGGTAGTTTGAGGTGGCCTTGACTCAAGAATATAACCCAGGGGTCAATGATTAAACTGGACGCATGGATCATCATCCCAAAAGTCAAACGATTCTCACCCTCTTTGAGACATCTTGTGTCACTCAATGAGGGGAAATTGCATCTTTTTTAGCACTTTATTTTTTCTTTCTAATATTTTTTCCTTTCTTTTTTTTTGCGGGGGGGGGGGGCTGGGCATTTCGGACAATTTAACACTTTCCTTCTCTGACTAAGCAAGTTTGCCTGAATTTCTACATCACCCTGAATCTGTGTTTTGAAAGATGACCACTCCTTTAACCAAATGTGATATCAAAGACCTGTATGGTGTAGTGTCCGGGTTAGTGGACATGTGGGTGGGTGGGGGGGGGGAGGGGTTGGCCCCAGTGGTATAGGTTAGAGGGGGGCGGGGCAGTCAATGTTTATGTGTGTATCTATAGGGGGTGGGGTTCAGGGGGTCGGATTACCCAGTCCTGCTACCAAAACCAAATGTAGCAGGCATGTAGCCAGCTGAGTGAAATTACAGGGTGTGGGAAAGGTGGGCTGGCGGTCAGTGGCTATCAAAATATGGTAAGGTTCCTGCTAAAACCACAGCTTATAGATGCACTTGTACTCAGCCCAGTTTCTGTAAATGTCCACATCCCCATACTTTCTTTTCTGGAAGACTTGTGAAAAATTACTAGAAATAACAGCTTAAAGTCCATTTCAGAGGCCAACTGCGGCTTGTAACGTTTCCTTGATTTCAGGGTGTGGCTTATACGTGGTATAATATGGGCATAATATCTTGCCAATTTTGAGATTTCTTACAGCTTATCTACAAAGCCAGGATGGGGCTTATACGCAGGATTTTACAGTAGAAAACCGGGAGTGGGAGTCAGAAACATGGAGTAAATGGTTTGGTCAGTGCAGTATTTCTGTTTACCGGATTGCCAATTCCTACCTACACTCTTTTTAAGTATTGCCCCGTTATAGTATTATAGCATTTTATTATGAAAAAGGTACCCGGCAATTCATAATGTTTAGTGGAAATAGCAAGGGATGTTAAAATAAATCCAAACCACTGAAAAATTATGTACTGTAAACTCCCTCTTATTGAGAGAAAGTCATAAGCTGTACTTGGGGGTTGAAAATTGGTAGCTCAATACTGTTCTTTACCCTTGTATAAGCCACCCCCTGACTTGGGGATTTATAAGCCGCAATAAATTACTGGTTTGCATCTAAGCTGCGGCTTATACATGGGAGTTTATGGTAAATTTGGGATAAGTGCCTGTTTTGCATAAGGGCAGTGGTTAATCATCCCATCCAAACTAAGCGTCAGGGTGAAAAAGATGCAACAATGTGATATACAGAAATGCTGGTCCCCCCTTGTCATTTACATCCACATTGTAGTGGAAGGAAATGATGAGCAGGTCAGTGACAGGAGGTCATAGATGCTGAGTGTAATGGATACCCCCAGGGTCCCACTCACCCCTATAATAACCATTTAAGGACCCAAAGTTGAATTAATGCATCATGTCTCTTGGTCCTCATAATGCATCAATGCAGCCCTGGTGTGTCTACCTACAAAGAACGCATTCATGCACCAACCCAGTATCAACCAGGTAGCCCCATCATCATGCAACAACAGGGGTGGGTGGACGTTTTTAGAGTTTCCCTTGTGTCAGGCATTTCTAGTTCTATTGAATGACCTATACATCCTTACACAAAACCTATATCCCAGGGATTCTAATTGAGCACTAATTGAGCATTTCAGGGACCTTTTTTTCATTATTATTTTTTAAGCTCAGCCACTTACATCCCTGCATGAATGCAGCCTGAGGTGCTCACCAGGACTGCATTCATGCATCATGACAACCAATAGGGCTTTAAACATTATTGCCCTGTGCCACTTGCAGGGTTAAAGCAGTATAAGGTTATTATAACTGTATTTAGTACCAGCAAGTAGGTCTGGTGTTAGATGATTGTTCTAACCCTTTAAGGGCAGCAAAGTGCCTGAAACACTTTTACTCAATTATGGGACCGATGCAGCTCTGGTGAGTAACTTGCCAGTGCTGCATTCATGCATCATGCCAACCCTATAGATACTACTTCTAAAGGGTTGATATGATGCGCCGATGGCAACATAATGCCAGCACTGCATTGGTGCATCATGACGACCGAAGGACACCAACCTTGGGGTATCATGCGGCCCTTAATGGGTTAAGGGCTAAATGACTTGATTATACCCTTCCCTAAAACAGGCTAACATTTCGGGGTCCATAGATGACAATTTGTCCACCTAGAATAGATGTACTGTAATTACCTGCATATAAGGCGGATTCCGCATATGGGCCATTCCAAGAAACAATGTTTAGGGTCTTTTTGGCTTCATGGAGCTACAGTAAACAATTTAAAGCACCCTTCCTCCTAATTCCAGTAATATTTGATAGAAAAACATCTGGAGCTTCAAAAAAATGGCAAATTCACATTTGTCGACCTATCATCCTCAGAGATATTGGGCGTCAAAGGTGGAAAATTGCCCAAATTTTGCAATTTTTGGACTATTTTCTCAAATTTCAAAGTCATATATTGTATAAAGAAATACTCCTAGAACACGATGAACTATTTATTTTCTTAGTGGGAGGTTCTATCTAAGATTTCCATGTCATTTGGAGTGGATAAGACACATAATTTTTCATGGTACTTCTTCCTATCAAAAAACATAGGTTTTCTGCTAGCCAAGCCTATCAAACATATGAACTGGCTAGCGTGCTGAAATACCAGCTTTAATCTTCTTAATACCCACCACCAGAGGGGTTCCTACAAGACTCTTTTTGGCAGAAAAAAGTTTTGCTCTACCTATACACCCCACATCACCACATATATATAAGTTGCACTTTGAGTTGAAAAAAAAAGATATTATGGGCAGATTCTATGGGGTGCAGAAGGCCTTAGATTCGCATTCAAATTCGCGTAAAAGACGCAAATTGTATGCGGGAGATTACGGTACCAATAATTTGTACCATAAAAACCTCACATATAAGCCACCCCTGGTGCACCTTATGGATTCTTAAAGGATCTTCATAAGCTTAAGGTAGGCCTTATATGCGGGGTTTATGGTAGATCCATGTTACAAGCAGTTCACACAACCATTATATTTGATTATACCACACTTGGGTGGACAGCCAATGGAAAAGCACAGCTAATATATCGCTGTAGTAAGTCGATCCTTTCAAGAAAGCAAGATTACGCACTTAAATGCACAATGGAATGCCCTTTTGCTGGCAATGCTCTTTTGCTGCCAACGAAGGATCGACACATACCGATGTATTAACAGCACAACATTCATGCTTCATGAAGACACATGGGCATATTATGTGCAGCATTTGAAAGGGAAACATGGAACACTGACCTAATATAAACCAACACAAACTTACAATGTTATTGTTCAAACTAAGGGTTCAGTCAGTGGTTCCTTCCTCTCCTGTTGTGTCCCGGCGGGAGGCTTCTAGGTCACCAAGCTATACAGTTGTTAGTTACCAACTGAAATTTTCTCTGGGTGTCAGCAGACGTCTAACCTGAAAAAATCAAGTATAAGATGTCAGTCCTGTTATTCTTTCTATGTGTGATATGTAACATTCAGAAGTTGTCCCTCGCGAATAAAGCGTACCCTGAAGTCACGCAAGACCTCTATCAAAGGAGCAGTCAGCCTGAAATTGTGCTCACGTTTAACTATTAGATAGAACTGTTCTATAAGGCAGGCTCTGATTTCAGGCCAACTGTATAAACAATAGGCGTCAGATTTGTCATATTAAATGATGGAATAATACTATACTGCTTAAAACCTAGCTACAGATGCACCACTGGTATTCTCTCTAGTTTGGGGTGCGTCTTGCAATGCAGGATGCGCCTGATATGCGAGGTTCACGGTACTGTGAGGGCACACATCTCGTCAGGCAGCCAGAGGGGCTTATTAAGTTGTGTGATGCTGGTACATGTATTATGTAGACATCATACCAGTAGTAAACATGCCGAGTGCAGGAATTCTCTGTGTAGTCAACTGCCCTACCCTACCCTACTAAACACTTGGTACCCTCAGATGACCTCTATATTGAGCTGATGAGTTGCTCACTCCAGCTCAACTATTAATAAAGCAGGATAACTGACCTGTAAAGTAGCCTACTGTAGTTGCTTTAAGTATAACAGTTGTCCTTTTGAGTTGTTATTGATTTGTGAGTTGCTCACTGTGACTTAGTTGTGTCTTTGGTGAGCTGCTCCCACATCTAATATGATCTACCACCACATGCTCACTGCTCACCCCTACACAACCAGTAGTAGACCTACATCATGTGAACCAGGCCAAGTGTCCTGGGGCCATGTAAGAACGCCTCTCGTGTTGTTGTTGTGGGGTGCATAGTATGGGGATGGTAAGTACCGTAAAGTCTGGTCTTCAGGGGGAAAATGTTGTGCATTCATGTAACTTAAGTACCCTAGCTTTTGGCTACATGCTTATTTTTTTAGGGCATTTTTCTGCCCCCCTTGTTTTTTTTCTCTTTTTAATTGTTAGGGGCTTATGGAGAAACTGAGTGGGGGCAATTGTCAAAGCTGAGTCAAGACTCCAATCAGATGCATATTGTGCACTAAAATGTATGATCATAAAATTGCTTCACTGGGTATAAGACCTCATTATATCAAAGGCTCGCATGGAGTTCGCCTTTTGAGGTTTTCCCACCTACCATACAATACTGATAAACACTTCGCCTATAAGGTGCACCCAGACTTTGTGAATATTACATCCTATGAGCTGCAATAAGCCTCTTGTGTCATGTATAAGCTGCGGCTGACATGCAAGGTTTTACAGTAGTGTGAACAGGATGAGAAGGTTTTACAGTAATGTTAACATTAACAGGGTGAGAGTTATGTCTGTTGTTGGTGTGGGGTTCAGTGGGCAGTAAATCATGTTGTGTTTATGATGATAACTGATATTGATAGGAGTATGGTCAACTTGGCACTAATCCGCTAATCCACTATTAACAATGTAATCCAATGTCAAGGGTGGTTGGGTAGTAGACTGTCACTAGCATATATGTGCCCTAAAGTGTGGGCATGATGCATGAATGTAGCCACATTTTATGTAGACCTACATTGATGCATCATGAGGACCAATAGCACTGGGCAGAATGTAGCCTTGAAGGATGCATTAACGGTCGTCAAATGCCACCTTTATGATATACAATATAATAATGATACTCTCCCATTGTTTGGTGTCACATAGTGCATGTATACATGCGTCTTGATGACCCCATCAAGTAACATCATCATGGAATCTTATCTTATGATGCATCAATGCAGTGCTGGAAAGGAGAATGCAACACTGCATTAATGCATTATGACCACCAAGGAAAACTCAGACAGCCAGGTGACTGTGTTGGCAGTGTTTTTACCAGCTATTTCAGGATTTCACTTACCGAGAGTTATAATAATGGCCTAGTCCTACCCTATCACGATATCAGGTTCTGTGTATAAAGCGTGTACTGGGCATCCTCCCCACCAGGGCCCCAAGGGCACTGACTCAGTCAGGACTCAGGTTGCGAGGTGCTCCATCGAGGTGCTCACTAGATAGTAGTCAAAGTACATCTAGAGTACTACATGTACAGCCCAGAGTTAGTTGTAAAAGTAATCCATAAGGAACAGCGCCTCCGGGAGTGAGTGCCCTGCTTTGGTAGTGCGTGCAAAAAGGGAGTGTGTGGCGCCTAAGAGTGTGGTCTGGTTTCCATGTTGTACGACTCCTGCTACCCCAAAGTTGTGTTCAAGTTGGTGTGAGTTGTTCACAGTTTGTCCCCACTCACCCACTGCACCACTCCAGTGTCATCACTTAGGCTGCAGTTTAGCATTGAGGATCGAGCGGTGCAGTGAGAAAGAGCTTCTCCCGCTGGGATAGACTTGCATCATTAGCAAATAATTTTATGAAATATGTATAAATAATTCATATCAACAATGTGGCTGAAATTGTTGGTATTATCCACAATGCCATATTTTATTGACAATAAAGGAGGTCAGGACTGACCCAAGTGTACATACAGAATGACGTCCTGGTGCCATAGTGTTGATTAATGTTGACCCAAACGTGTCATTAAATGTAGAAATTAATTGACCCAAAAATGTCATTAAAGAATGAAGAAATTCGGTTTCCTTTGTAAGGGAGTGATCAAGAGAGTTATTACGACTAGGGGAAGTAGTGGTTTTGTGCCGGTGTAAGAAATAAAATATATGTCCTCATCTTGTAGATGTGAATCACATGCGAACGCGCCCAGGGCATTTACTCTACCTCTTGTTTAAAGATAATCCCTTCCTGAGAATCGTTTACAAGAGAGCTGATGGACAGTATTCTCGGGAGCAAAACCTTGGTTTCTAGGGACCTGGCAAAGGGTCAAATTATATAGGCAATGTACTAGAAAAATTAACCTTTTTGCTACCTTCTTTTTTAATATTGGGAATAGAAAATAGTGCATCAAGTATACGATTCAGATTTTTATTATTTTTCAGATTTTGTAATGCATTTTACTATCATGGGATGTTTTATAATAGATCTTTTGCGATAAGGGTTTTAACACCTTTTTCTAGTACATTTCCTATTTAAAATAACCCTTCATGAGGATTCTTAGAAGTAGGCAGATAAGCATGATAAGGGCCGCGGTGGTTGCTATGATGTCACTGCTGCTCCCAAGAATTGTTTCAATTGTCTTTATGAGCTGGGTATGTTACAGACATTAGCAAGTCCATTCCTTCATCCCGGGGCATCTGATGTCATCTCTGCAGGCACGCGTGGAGGGGGGGGGGGAGCGGGATGGTGTCGCCGTCACAGCTCCTCACTCCTCACTCCGACCCCACTCCCCACTGTTAGGGCTTCTCCACTCACAACGCCTGTATATCGTGTATCTATGGAGGTGGGAGAAGAGACTAAGTCTGTGAATGGAGAGTTTATGACAGTAGCAGCCTAGATATCAATACCTAGTTCTCGTAACCCTCACCCCTAAAACCCCACCTCTACCCTAGACAATCCTTTATCCCCACAAATGGCCTAGGCAAGCCTAACAGCAGGGAGGTAGACGATTGGGGGTGGGGGGGGGGGTCTTTTTGGTCCCACTGAGGTGAGAGGTGCATGCAGATTTTACACCCTTTTTTTCGGTTGAAAATGCAAGGACATGAAAACCCACAATTTTTTAAATAGGAAAACCAACTTTCGATCCCTTCAAGGAGGGGGAGGGGGTTGTACAGAACAACCCCAACCCCCCGAAATACATATGTAGGTCGGTGGTTGAATTCTACCCCCTCAATACCCCCCCACCCCCAACAGTCCCTATTAAATGGCAATTGCCCTGATTTCATTCCATGATTTATAATTCTGTCTAAAATATAGCATGACCTAGCCATACCATAACATACATATGGCACCACCACTGATTTCACATTATCATATCAATGTGGCAAGGGCACACCCCTTTGTCATTCTAGAACATAGTTTGATTGAGATTTTCAGTGATGCGCTGCTTATCGTTGCACTTTGGCTGTTGGTTGTTCACACATTTTCTCTTTTTATTTTCATTTTTCATTCTTTTTTACTCCCAGTATGTCTTTGCACAGCATGGTGTTTTGATATTCTGTGCACTTTTGGAAGGTTAATGACCCGGACTTGATACATGATAAAGTGGGCGAGTTATACACAACAATTATTCCACTGGCGAGTTACTCACCACATTAATGTAGCCCTGCCAAAAAAGGACTCACCAGGACTGCATTCATGTGTTATGATAACCAATGGGTTACTGTGGTCGTAGATTATTTCACGCTGTACATATTTTCGCGCATTTCACGGAAGTGTAAAATCCGTGAATTTATGTCCATAGTGAAGATATCTATCATATAGAAGAGCAATAGCTAATTTTGAAAATCCGTGAATTTAAATACACATGAAATAGGGCCTTTTATCAATTCCGTGAAAATTTATACCAGTGAAAATATCTACGACCACAGTATGTTGCATTAATGCATAAAATGATGATGCACCAGTGAAGTGCTTGTTAGTCTGTTTGCCAGCATCTCATAGGAACATCAGGTCGACCCCTCGGAATACATTAATGCATGGCATTGGTCGTCGTGATGCACGAATGTGCACTGGTGAATAACTGGCCGAGTAACTCGCCAGTGCACATTGATGCATCATGCCGACCCGATGGGTTGAAGAATATATTCTAATAGAGTTGGCATGATGTGTCAATGAAGTGCATCATGGGTGCGTCATGGTGACTAATGGTCATGATACACGGTCCTTAAAGGGTTAACTTAAAGCTTGATAGAGGTCAGTGCTCAGCAGGAGGATACACAGTGTCAGTGTGTTTGTTTGTGCTGGACCTTAATTAGACACTCTCCACCCACATACACAGGATTCTGAGAAATCACTTTAACCTGTAAGGACCGCTGATGTATTAATACATCATGACGCCTCTAGAGGTCTCTCACTCACTCCGAGAGGGTCGCCATGATGCTCCAATGAAGTGCTGTTGATTAGTCTCGCCACCACTTCATTGGTGCATCATGCCGACTAATGGGCATGATGCTGTATTACTCATTAGTGGCCCTTACAGGGTTACGTCTTTAAGGGCTCTATGATGCCTCCAGGGTTTTATTCCTTCGTCGGCATGATGCACCAATGTAGTGCTGATGAGTCTACTAGTACTTGCCAGCACTGCATTGCCATTTGGTGCATCATGCCAAATCGTCTGGAGCGTTTCAAACCCCGTGAGGTCAGCATGATGCATGGATCTTGTGCACCTCTGGCATGGGATGGGGGGGGGGGGGAGGCAGCACACACATTTTGACTGCTCTTGGGGGGGGGGGGGGTGTTCGCGAAAACTTACCACCCCCTGTGATAAATAATGACCACTCCCGAACCGAGTACCTCTAACTTGGACACTACATGTGTACCCTGTACTAGGAAAATTTGCTCTGGAGAGGGGGTCGGAGGGGGGTGCACAGGCGGCCGTGTCACATTCTCTGTACATGTGTAGTTTTGAGCCTCAGTATATCCGTAAGGGCCATTTTCAGAGGGCATGATCATGGACCTTCGGAACATAGAAAATTAAGGGAGGGAGGGAGGACGTAGTGGAAAGTGGCAGATACCACAGCTTAATAGGATGAGGGGGATAGGGAACAGATACCCGTATGTAACATCGCCACCTAGCGACTCCTGTCTCATCCACACCCAGTAACCATGACAACCAGACCTCCTGGGCGTCGAGATAAGGTCACGTGACCCCACACTCACCCCCACACTACCCGGATGTAGGGAAATGTAAACAAAATAAAGATTATGGACCCCCCCCCCCACCAACCACCACCACCACACCAAAATAATACTGGAAACCCCGTGTGTAAGGCGCATTTAAGGTGCCCCTGGCGTCGAAGTTCTGTTTTCCTTCCCTTTTTTTTGGGGGGGGGGGGGGCTGGGGGGTTGGTACTATAGAGACTGCTGCCCCATCGTCGGATAGATGCTCTCCATTAAAGAGTCCTGGACTTTGTGACTACAGACAGTATAGTATCAAATTTCCATGGTTACCATGAATATTGTCTGACTACGTGACAGCCTGCACCCTCAATCACCCACTACAAGACAACTAAACGTTGTGTTATGAGAGCCTTATGTTAACCCTTTAATGACCACATTGGCCCACATGATACCTCAAGATTCATAATCATTTGTCGGAATGATGTATTGACGCACTACAGTATTTTCAGCTTTTTTTAAAGGTCAATTTGTAAATTGTCATATCTTGATGTTCTATGATTATTGTAAGATATGCATGATCGATAGGACAAGACCTCGTATTACTAGTCGTAAAGGTGTATTTATTCCAGCATATTGTACAGAGTCTAAAGGTATATTATGTGGTTGTCGAGCGACCCTTACAGGATTATAGATTTATTCATGGATTTTTAGCTATTGTATCTTCACTAATTTCATAATTTTTGTTTCAGGTGTGCAGTGTGGCGTCACTTGCAGTATGGCAGACCCTTATATCTGGTGAGTAGATAATCTAATCTTATCATTGTTGTCAACATCTTTACCTGTTTAGCCTTGGACCTAGTTGCCATGAAAACCTGCATATATATCTCTAGGCCGCCCCTTATCCATACCAGAGGCTTATGGGGTCTCCAAGGACTTAGGGTGCAGCTAACTTGTACCGGTAGGTTTTTAAGATATGGATAGATAATAGTAAAGGGATGACATCTTTCTGAGGCTTATAGCAAAGCTAGGAACAGTGTGTGGCTTATACACGAGGTTTTAAAATAGCTTCAAGGATGCAGGGACACTCCTAAGCTCAAGGTGGTTTACATCAATCAAGATGACGCAAGACAATATAACATCACAGTGACAGGCGAGTTACTCCTCATGATTGCATTTATGCATCTTGAAAACAAATGGGGACATTGTGCATTGAACCAACCTGTGGCCCTTAAAGTGTTAAAGACATAAGTCTACCGTAAATTCTCTCGTCTATGCTGCACCCTCGTATAAGCCGCACTGCCTACTTTAGAGGGACCTTTATGCTGTGTCTTCTCTTGAAAATTGTAGGTTTAGTACAGTTACTGTTCTATAGAGCCAAGTACCCTCCTAAAGCCACACCCCTTCTTTGGGCTGATCCTATGAACCACGTTTTGATTTGGGTTCTGGTACTAGCTACGGCTTATATGAGAGAATTTACGGTACCGTAATCTCCCACGTATAAGGTGCGTCTTATAGGCCAAACAAAATGCTGCTGGGTCTTATACGTGGGAGGGACATTGCCTTGAGTTTGGGGTGCGCCTTATAGGGGGGTATTTTTTACTATAGAACAGTACTAAATTAACAAAAATCTGCCCTCAGAGGTGTGCCTTATACGTAAAACAGACCTCCCTGAGTTGGGGGTGCGCCTTATAGGGGAGCTGCGCCTTATACGCGAGAGATTACGGTAGTTGATTTACTGTAGTGGTTCGCCTGACCTGACCTGAGTGAATATGATCTGCACTGATATTGTAGGAGTTACTCAGTGTGAAATCTGTATTGTGAGAGGTGAATGTGATCCGGTATGTAGCCCCTTATCTTGTGGCACCATCTCACTGACTATATGACTGAGAGGTTTCAATGACACCACATTCATAGGACAGTGGTAGAAAATAAAGTGATGTTTCAGCTCAGGGAACTTTCAGAAATGATATCACCAGCTTTTCAAAATCTACCAAAGCCTTTACATTTAATACGTTTTCTCCAAAATAAATGAATAAATAAATTAAAAGATCATATTCAAATTGATTGATTCGTCAGGAATGCCAATTGAATGTACCTACTTTATTTTCTATAGAACCTTCCCTAAATAGAGGAAGAGAATAATCAAAATAAATAAACAAACCAACAGATAGAAGTGATCCCTGATTTTCTCTTAGTAGGCATACCCACCATCACACCCCTATTCAGGTTGGCCTATCATCTGCTGTAGGGTTATAGGGGGGTTAGTAGGCTGCTGAGGATTCTGGGTACATTGTCTGCGGATGTTTCTATTTCCGGGAGATAACCTTGGGACATGACCTTGGGGTCAGATGACCTTCACAATGGTTGCAACAAGAACTGAGTACCGGTACTTGTGTTCAACCAAGCAGAAAGGATGCTTCTTCACTCCTTACATTATAGAAACAAATGGAATCTCACAAATGTAAGAGAAAGAAAGAAAAAAGAGGAAAAGGGTTTTAAAAAAAGACAGATTTTCCTCCTTGGGTCCAGTCAAATACAATGTTACACGGTATATCTCATGTTCCTCCTGAAATGTAAGACGATAAGATTGATTTTTTTTTCTTTAATATTCTTTCACAAAGTTCTTAGATGAAGCTTTTATTCCTAAAACCTCCAACATAGTAAAAACATGAACGTGGCTTTTTTCAATTCCCAAAATATGATACCCTTTTAGAGGCTTTTCTTTTTAACTAATGAGAAGCTCACATAATGATAAAGATGCTAAACTGTTTTTGTCTCTAGGGCCTAGATATGATGTCATTTCCGACTCGGACAGAACCTGTAGAAAGGATAAAATGTTCTTTAACATCAGTATCCATTCCTTTCTTTGTATGTCTTGTAATATAGACGATCTTCTTGCCAATAAAAGATACAATAGTATCCAAATTTAGATGAAGTGAGTCATATGAAATGATTCTAGGAACCTTACATAAATCAAGTTCCCCATCCCTCAGACCCTTTACTGCTACAGTGGTATTGCTATTCAGTGGGATTTGATGGTCGTGTACTCTTTATATCCCTATTAAAGCCCTTTAAGGAGTACCGATTTGTTAGTGCATTATGTGCATTGGTTGGCATGATGCACGATTGGTATGATACATTGAGGCATCAGTATCTCTTACAGGGTTAACTCCCTAAGGGTCACACACTGCCCTAAAACCCATGTTGATTTACTGAGGTGGTGAGTAGCTCCCTTGGTGAAAAAACTTGACCATTTGTTAATGTTTCCACCATGCAGTCCTGATGAGTATGATATGTCAGTAGCTCTATAACAGCTCTTGTTAGCTCCCAACGCTACATTCATTTATGGAAAGAAAGGGTGGACATTTTCAGTCCCATAAGATCCCACTTGTCTTTGTGTATCCACCCATATACGTATATATATGGCTTTCAGTGTCTCTGCATATAAAGATACACAGAATGTTACCATGATCATATTTAGCCAACTCACCCCTGTTTGGGTCGCAGATGTCACTGAATCTCTTGGGAGTGACTTAGTAGTGCCTATACATGGGTAAAAAGTGATGCTCTGGCAGGGGTTTTAAGAAGTGACGCTCGTGACACAGGGGTTTTAAAAAGTGACGGACGGCGACACTATCAAACATTCCCAGTACATCGGCATATACATAAAAAGTGACATAGTGACGAGCCATCCTCCCTAAAAAGTAACGGTGTGCATCCTTAAAATTTTGAGCACCCATGTATAGTCACTCAGTAGGGTGACACTTATGTATCATGCAGACATGACATTATTATTTAAAATGTTCCTCGAGCGTTTGTTTTATTTACTGAGAGAGCACTGCCAGGGTACTTTGCACTCTCCATTGATGTAACTTGACTACAAATCAGCGTTATGCTTTAATGCATCATGTGGTATGAAAAGGCCTAGACTTGCCACTGCCCATAAGGCATAATATCAATCTCAGCCTGTGGCAGCATATGTAAGCACATGGCCAAATCAACTTTGACATCTGAATGCTGTGCACAGGGAGTGGTTCAACCACTGCCTGCTAGAGGGCAGCACTGTACTAGAGTCAGATCACTCTCCATTCACACCCTTGGTCTCTCACTGTCTCCCTGCACCAAAGCTGGTCCCATGACAACCCTTACCCTTGGTGAGAGGGATATTTGCCAAAAGTGACCATTAATCATGGATTTTTGGTGAAAAAAAAAATCAACACAAATTTTGCCACGTCACATTGAAATTTGAAAAAAGTGACCCTCGGTGAGAGGAATTTTAGCTCTGTAAAAATCATGAGAGGGATTTTGCCACACACCCGTTTCACTGCCATATAGTGAGTGCCCCCCCCCCCCGGGGCTTCAGTGTGAAGATTTCCCACTGAACAGATGCTCACGTGCCGTATAGTGACTGTAACGATTTTCTGAGGTTAAACCTATGGGGATTTCATTAGTAAATACTCTTAAGGAATTTGTCGAACAAAGGTCATTGTGTAAAGAAAACTGTTCAAAGAACAAGAAAATGTCCACTTTTGTTTTTGAGCAGGCATATTGGGACAGAGATGCATTAGTTTTGTTCGAACAGTAAATTTGGTGATCACTGGCAGAATATTGTCACTATTTGGGTATTCTTTCCTCAACACATACCCTCCCCTACAGGCCATAGCCATCCAATCCCAAACTGCACACTTCATATGTTACCACGGCAACGCTTTTATTAATCACTTTTTCCCTTCTGGGCAGGGTAGAGCATTCAATATCCACCATCAAAAAAAGCCCCGGAGGTCAGAATCAGTTTCTGTGGGTCCAATATGGACACTAATATTCAAGTGTGATATTGACTTGCACAAGCTAATAAATTTACCATGACATTTTGCATATAATGCGCACCCCATGCATAAGACACAGCCTGATTTCAGATTTTAGGGACAATATAATATATCATAGAACCCGGCGTATAAGGTGACCCCACATATAAGATGCTCCCTGAGTTCAACCAGGCCCTACAAGGTGCAGCTGAGGGCTTTTCTTGGGTCAGATTAAAATATGATTTTGCCCCGCCTATAAGGCACACTCCCTCTTTTGGTTCTATAAGGCACAGTCGACTTAGATTGTTGTATAAGCCGCGCCTTATAAGAGAGATACTACAGTTTAGGTATTCCGAGGTAGCAGGTTGTCCCATGGGCGGGGCCATTGCTGAAGCTTGTTACCAGCGAGTTCTACTGATAACATTTATCAGATGGGTATCAGTTGGCCCCCGAGAGGACTGCAGTGAATAGTTGGTGTAATTTTATTGGCTGATAACCAAACCATATTTTGGTCACTTTAGCACTGCTCTATAGTATCAAATCCTCACCTATAGGGTTTACCCAGGTTGTATCATTGACCAATCAGATAAGTCCCTGTATTCACTGCAGATTTTTTTTGGGGTACATTATGTAATACCTGGTACCCATCATGCTGGTTGTTATCAGTGCTTCTCTGGCCCAGTGCTAGATCAAGCAATGGCGGACCCACTAGGCCTCAGTACTGAGCCCTATAGGGCGGATCCCTAACTCTGCTTACTTCTATATGGATCCTTCTCATATAATAAGCTATGCTTTATATGCAGGCTATTACAGTAAAATTTAGTATTCATTTCACCTCTGTACGGGGTTTGAGTAAAATGACGTAAAGTCTTGCATATAAGCCTGGCATAAGCCTTGGATTCACCAGGAAAGCAAAATGGCTCTGTGTATTAAAGCACTATGCTGTCCTGAATGGTTCATCAGAAATGCACTGATCTGTCTCCAAGCCTTATCCAGTTTCAATATTTGCCCTTTCCAGATTTCAAATAGACTAGACTTATTTGAAGAAGTTCTTTGAATACCTCTACGGTGATGCTAGGATTTCAGAAAATGTCCTTCATCTTTGTTCCCTTTTTTCCTCACTTGTGTCTGGCAATGTTCGTGTTACTTTATTTCTGGGAATTTCCTGTAATTGATTCTCCAAGCATATGTCAGTCAAACCAGCAATCCACAAATATTGAATATAACTGGTAGATGACTGATTTATAAAGAATCTGCTTGAAGATTGACATTGTCATAGGGGTGTTAGCCATTACCCATAGTGCAAAGCGGGTTAGTGACAGGAACATCCTGTTGGTGTGAAGTATCTGGATTATTCCCTGGTCTTAGGGCATCTTTTTATCACTTAGCCACTTAAGGCTTCCATGATACATTAATATGGTATAGCACTATTAGCAGGTCACCATGGTATATGCATGAATTGCTGCATTTATGCATCATGCCAACCCAATGGGATTGATACATACACTCCACACGGGTCGACATGTGCATCATTGATGCAGTGGTGGTGAGTAGACTCGCCAGCACTGCATTGGTGCATTTTTTTCCCAACAAAAGATGATGAACCTGGAGGCACCATGTGGCCCTTTAAGCTTTATTCCATGATCTCATGGCATACCCTTTTGCCAGACAGATTGACAGAAATATGCCATATGGTGATACATTACCCATGCACTGTGTTAAAAACAGAATGGAATAGAGAGACACTGTGAGACACTTGGAGTAGTGTAACATATTATCACTCGGGCCTCCCCAGCCCCAGGCCATCTTTAAAAGGGGTCTATGTCTTGCTTTTCTATCCTCTCTGAGTGTGGGTGGTGTCCATATGCGCGGGCACTGGCACATATTCGTTCCTTGAATCTCCTCTTTCCTGTCCCCTCTTTCTTACATATGTCTGGTGTCCATATGCACAGGCACATGTATTCCTTTGTGACGTGATGTCTAATGTACTTTTTCCGCCATGAATATGACCTTAGCTGTCGGCTTGGCGTTAAACAACCATTACTCACTCACTCATATTATCACTGTACTTAAGGACCACTAATGTGACCAAACTGGGCTAGAGGTGGTTATACATGTATTTATTTGATACCGTTACTTATCTCTGAAAGATAAACTGTAAATGCGCCGAAAGTATTACCATTTGAAAAGATACATCTATGAATGGAACCTAGTTTGAAAAACTGAATAAATATCTGAAGTGTATTTAGTAACCCCGCCCACCCAGCAAAGAAGAAATCATGGAGGGACAAAAGGGAAGGAGATAAGCAAGAAAATGAGAGAGGAGCGCTTTAAGAATTACATGATATTGACCAGAAGAAGGCGCTCTCTTCTCAGACTTAGTTTTATGAGGTTTCGTGCTGAGATTTGCAATTATTATAGTAAATCTAAAACTTTTCAAGCAGGTTTCTAGGTTATTAGCGTCTGGCGTCCAAGGAACCATTATACCAAAATCTAGAGCACCAGACAGGGTTACAAATGTCAAAAGGCGCTAATTCCAAACTCAGATCACGTGTGCACGTAGAGGGCATTAACAAGTCAGATTTCAATGTGTATTTATCCACTTCTAACCTCAAAGTGAGTACCGTAATACCCCATGTATAAGGTGCACCCTGAACTGGGGGCCTGCCTGACCTATAACGTATAAGTCGCACCTGGAGCATACAACATGTATATTACGCAGTTTGATGTCAACCCTTTGACGACCATTACCGTAATTTCTCGCATATAAGGCGCGTCTTATACGGGAGGTTCTAGTTCTCCCTGGATCCACTAGGGGGACACCAAGACCTTTCTTTTGATATTGTAGTGGTCAGTGAAAACGTCTCTGAAGACACCGGGATTCGAACCCGGGTCTCTCGCTTCAAGTCGAGCGCTCTAACGCTGAGCTACATCCCCTGGCCTGACATACCCTGTCACCAACACGGCCCCACTGCCATTTCCACCTTCCAACTACCCTGGATCGGTATGGTATACATAGGGGGAGTGACACAACCAAGTGAACAGTCCCTCTGAAGGCTCTGCGCACCCTACGGGGGAACGAACCCCTACACTCCTCCCAACCAGCTTCAACCGTATGCCGCCAGAACCGGTCCTCCAGTCCAGTCTGAACGGTACCAGTACTGAGTCACACACAGCCCATCTGTTTCCAAGTCCCTCAGCACTAGCAAGTTGAAGCGCTTGTCTATACCATACCGGCCCAGGTACCAAGCTCTCTGAAGGTCCCCCTTGTGAGGCAGGACCACTCGGTGTCTCCACCACTGTAGTGGTCAGTGAAAACGTCTCTGAAGACACCGGGATTCGAACCCGGGTCTCTCGCTTGCAAGTCTAGCGCTCTACTGCTGAGCTACATCCCCTGGCCTGACATACCCTGTCACCAACACGGCCCCACTGACATTTCCACCTTCCAACTACCCTGGATCGGTATGGTATACATAGGGGGAGTGACACAACCAAGTGAACAGTCCCTCTGAAGGCTCTGCGCACCCGACGGGGGGAACGAACCCCTACAATATCTTACACTCCCTGTAAGTCATAATATGACAGACAGGGGCTCAGGAAGTGTAAGAGGGCCTTAGCTAGTCATAGCTTTTTGAATTTTTAAAATCTATTCAGTAGAAGTAAAGTTATGATTTTTTATTTTTTTTTACCATATCCTAAAACTCTAGGTGCGTCTTATACGCGAGCTGCGCCTTATACGCGAGAGATTACGGTAATGCATGAGTGCATTATGCCCAGTGGGCATCATGATGCACCAGTGAGGGTGAACCTGCTCGTGAACACTGCATGGACACATTATGCAAACTCTTCTCATGTGTATCAACACTGTATGGTCATCACCAGGCATCAATAAATGTGACACGATCTGCGAAAAGGGCCCTTAGTGCAGGGTGCATTAAGGTCCCTATTCCCAGTACATATCACAAATACAGCTCTGGTGAGTTACTCACCAGGGCTGCATTTCTGCATCATGACGACCAATGGGTATGATGCATTAATGCACTATCGGCCACTAAAGGGTTCATCTATTCATGTTACAATGTGTATTTATCTACTTCTTCCCTCCCCGGCAGTTTGTGGGGTCAGCTTTCAGACACGTTTCCTCTATATCCTATACTCCCTTGGACATAGGTTCATTTTGGGTCACAATACTAGCCCTTTAAGTTCAGCACAATAGTGCTTCTGCCCTGGTGAGTAATTTGCCATTGATGCTTTCTGCCCCTTCCCACCCCAATGTACTATAATATGTCGTGTATAAGCCCCATATAGACTTATATGCGGGGTGTACCTTATACACGAGGTATAACAGTAATTCATGAACTTCTGAAAGGTTGCCTGGATGCTTTACATTTATAAAGACCATGGTTGGTATTTCCTTGATTATTTTTTCTTTGCCTTAAGCAATTCTGTAGAAAATTATCTTACTAATTTCCTGCAGTTTTTGATGTAGTAGAAACAGTGTTGAATTATGAAAGTCTTCCCCATATCAAAGGGGGTCTAGATGGGGGGTTCACATGTCACATGTCGATTTTAAGAAATGGTCATGTCACTTGTCACTAAATTTCTATTTTCCCATGTCCTTGTCACTAGGCTTCATGTCACATGTCGATGTCACATGTCGATTTTAAGAAATGGCCATGTCACCCTGTCGAATTTAGGGGTCTAGACCCTTTTGCACTATTTGAGTAGGCACTGAATAGTTCCAGTGTAATACGATAGGTGGCGTATTAGTACAGGCAGATTACTGGAGGGGTACAGTACATCCTAATGGAGGAAGGGATTAAACTGTGCTCCCTGCCTCTGAAAGTCACAAGTCTCCCCCAGGGGTGTCACTCATATGTTTGTGCAGATATTGTGAATAAATCAGCATGTGCATCAGCTGCCATTGGCTGGAATGCCACATGTGCTCAGAGGTACAATACTCATTAATATGGTACACTATTCATTAAGGTGGCTGGCGGGGATAGCAGAGTGGTCCAATGAGCAGTTTTCTGCGCAGGTATTGAATACAGTCCTTCCAATAACCAGACATAGAGGGCATATAGGCCTATATAGGTAGATGACCATCTGACTAAAACAGAACAGGGTGGCATTGGTGGGATTCGATCCTGGTACCCCTTACATGCCAAGCAAACATGTTACCATTGTACTACGGATTCTAGTGGTAGACACAGTCTTATATGTCATAGCCACTCATACAGTTATTGTCTCCCCAATCTCTGATGTTTTTTATTTCAACTACCGTAAACTCCCGCGTATAAGACGCGTCCTCTACGCCAAACAAAATGCTGTGTAGTCTTATAGCTTTCTCTCAAGTTGGGGGTGCGTCTTATACGAGGGGTATTTTTCCTATAGAAATGTACTAATCTTACAATTTTCAGCAGTAAAATGTGCGTCTTATACGCAAAAATGCATGTGCTAACTTTGGGGTGCATCTTATACGCGCAGCGCGTCTTCTACGCGGGAGATTATGGTAGTGCCTTCGGCACTATGGGGGGGGGTTACAATTATAGGAGCTTATTGCAGGCGAGTTTACACTATGGGTAGGGGGATTGCAAATTGTTGCCCATGTTCATGGCAAACCATGGCCCATATTCACGGCAAACTGTGGCCCATATTCACGGCAAATTGTAGTCCATTTTCTCGCCAAACTGTGGCCCATGTTCATGGCAAACTGTGGCCCATGTTCAAAGCAAACTGTGGCCCATGTTCACGGCAAACTGTGGCCCATGTTTATGGCAAACTGTGGCCCATGTTCACGGTGAATGGTCGCCTAGTGACATGATGTTGCTTAGTGACGCTATGTTGCTTAGTGACGTTATGTTGCTTAGTGACGTGACCTTTGACCCCCGTTGTTCTTTCCCTTTCTACTCTCCAAGCAGATTCTCTTGAAGCTCTCCAATTCAAAAATTCAGATGTAGATATTTCCGAATATATCGAAGAAATTGATATGATAAATGAGAGGATTCAAGTTTGGAAAGATATCTCATGATTTCTGTAGTTTTTAACCATTTCTCTACCGTTGATAAGTTATATTAATGGTTTATTGTAGGTGAAATTAATGGCAGCCATTTGACCATTTTCTAGATCGTGTTGTCAAGCAGTCAACCACGAGATTATGTGCACAAATGTCTATTTTCTTTAAGATACCATTCAGGTGTAACGTTCTCGTAATAAAACACATTCTTATTACATCATCAACCCTCTAAATATCAAATGAATGTGTATATATTCTAAAATTCGAGTTAACTCAGACTTTCCTTACTCCTTCACTGCCTAAAAATTTTGCTTCATCTGGTACCTCAAGGGTACTCTAGGCTGAAGCAGTCAATAATTTAGATTTCATACCAGCGATCTAATAATGCCTTTTTTAATATAGTGTAATAATCCAAAACAATAGGAAAATGGCCAGGACCATATATCAGTTTTGCATATATATATTGCTAAGGTATCCGTTTAGTCTAAGTGTGGGGGAAGTTATAGAAAAATCTAATTACTTTTGGATATGAATCTAGAGATTTATGTGACAAATTGCTATATAATCCAATATAAAGTTGAAGGCTCTGTATTTTCTTTGCATACAGGAAAAGTAGTCTATCCCCGCCAGCCACCTTAATATGACACTAAAGGACTCTCAAACCAACCACCTCTATTTTAACTGGTTGGTGGATCGACTATAATGTATGAACTTTAATCAACACTTCCTGTATTCTCTTTCATTGAGAATAGAATGAAACAAATCTGTTTAGGGGTATTGTATATGGCTCATAAATGAGTTGTCTGAATTTTTGAAGAGATATGATGAGACTTGAATGTGGATTTTGAACAGGGAAGGTTCAATTGCCTTTCCTTTAACCAATTCAGATTCCAATGACAACACTTTCAAGGACGGCATAGTATATTATGCCTCAATATTGCTCATTTGTTATAATCATGCAATGGCTCTGTACCGATCAATAACTCCTAGCACCTTATTGCATCACGTGGATCAACCAGGTGGGCATGATGCATAGGGTGACCATGATGCATACATGCAGCACCTATATGCAACTCGAATTCATGCATCATGTGGGCAAAGGATACAGGGCTTTAACTCTACAAGTGCTATATAGTGCATTTATGCACCATTTCCATTGGTCGTCATTATGCTCTCGAGCTCTCGAGCTCTGTGGGACCATTGCAGTCCTGAAGAATCAGCATGGCGTTCCTCCAATGCTGTGCTGTAGAATCGACCAACCAGCGCTACGTTTGTGCATCACGAAGGAACCTGAACCTGAGGGCATCATAATGTTCGGTCATGAAAGGGCAAAAGCCCCCTGTGGCACTCAGAGGGTTAACCGTCTCCAAACCATACTGGTGCTATACCACATTTGTGACCTATTGGCAGGCCCTACATACGCTCTCTATATTTGGTCTGTGCACTGCCTTGCATGGTATTTATGTACCCGGGTATGTCCACAAAGGAATCTTTAGTTTTGATCTCAGCGGGGGCTTTTTGGCAAGGCTATCAAAAGTCTCTATAATAGATCCCTGGGATGTTGGCAAGATAACGGACCCATGAGGAATGTGGCGCGTGGGAGGTACGAGTAGGGGCGGCGGGGATTAGAAATCCACAAACATCCACCTTCATGCACATAGCTAAGGAGTAAGAGGAAGACCCTTGACGGATTACAGGGCCAGGATCGCCATGGGAACTTCATTTCCTGATTTAAATGTGTAATTAGGACGTATTTAATGTTCAAACTTGGAAGTCGAACGGGTGAGCGATAATACGTGGAAATGACCAACACGAGGGCAAAAACTGCCGTAGCTGACGGGCAGGATGATGACAAGATGGATACTTTAATTGCACAGATGAACTCAATATCAGAGAGACTGGAAGATCTAAAACCCTTGAGGGATATGGTAATGGATTACAAAAAAGAGCAGGAACTTTTGAGAGAAGATGTGCAAAAAATCCAGGATAGAGTTGGTGTTCTGGAGAACAAGTATGGCGGCACGACTGTCACTGTCAAAGAGCTGCAAAATGACTGTGCCAGTGCACTGTCATCGGTGGAAACATTGCACATGGACATGAAAGCAGCGGAGTCGGAAATAAAGTCCATAAGCAAGCAGATTAAAAGAATCCCCAGACTAGACCAGGCAGTTAGGGTTATTTCGGCAGACTTAGGAGAGGTGGAAAAGCAGATCGAAGCGGCAGTAGAAAACAGAGTAAATGAAAGGCTTGACAGGGAGTCTAGAAAGAATAACGTCATACTTGAAAACGTACCAGAGCATCGCAATGAAAATCTGTTCCTGGACGTTAAAGAGGTACTACAGGCCTTGAATATAAGACTTCTAGACGGTGACGTTGCCTTTATGCACAGAGTGGGACATAAGTATAAAAATGACAGGCCAGTCAGAGTGTCATTTACACATAGAGAGCACAGAGATGAAATCATGTCAAGGAGGGACTGGCTAAGAAAAACGGACAGATATGGTAGAATATATATCAATCCAGATCAAACTAAGGAGGAGAAAGACTTTCAGATGGTCCTGCGAGCTGTGGCAGACCTGGCTGCTGAAGATGGAGCTCGTGTGGGAATTGTAGAGGATGCCATAATTATTAACAACGTCAGGTATGAAAAGCATCAACTCTGTGACCTGCCCCCTCAGTACTCAGTGGCAGATGCATTCACAAGAAATTATGACCAGGGAATTGCCTTTATGGGAAGACACTCCCCCTTCTCTAACTGGTACGCGGCCGAATTTTGTCTGGAGGGAAGAAGGTGGGATTCCGTTGAACAATACTTTATGTGGAAAAAGACGGAGGTTCATGGTAAGCCACAGTTGTCAGAAATGATACTCAAAGAACATGACCCCCGCAAGATCAAGAGTATTGGAGATTCGTTCCCGACACAACCGGACTGGACTTTCAATAAATCCCTAGAGATTCTGGAGCAAGCCGTAGTGGCTAAATTTGGACAGAACGAAGAACTCGGGGACATTTTATGTAATACGGCTGGTCAAAACCTGTTGGAGGCAACAAGAGACAGGAAATATGCCATAGGGCACACTATATTCAGTCGGGATCTGAAATCAGGACGAGCGAAGCTGGTGGGAAAAAACGCCATGGGGAAATTACTGGAAAAAGTGAGAAATGCCATGTTAACCCACAGAAGGTCACTGGATGGAAGTTCAAAAGGCGAAAGCCCTGTATAGATAGGGGTCACGGAGATCGTTATGGAGAGCCCTGAGCAGCACGGCTGCCAGGTAATTGTAATTTGAAGTACCCCCCTAGGGGTAATGAAAGCACGCGTAAGGACCTGATGTTCCCGCCATACGGGGTCAGGGGTCACAGTACGACCTCGTCCTATCACGAGGAGGGTAGTTTTGAACACGCCCCTGCTATCAGCCAATCAGAGACCGACTAACAGAATTGTATGGGCGCCGACCTCGTGGTCGGAGGAGACGAAAATACAAGTGGCACTGACAATATAGGCTCTATCAGGATTACATACAATACCCAAAGAAACTCTTCAACGCTCCTGATCCGGATTGCACAGATTACAAAGGGCCTCTAATATGGCGGAAGCATTGGAATTTCTAGAACGGCCGAGAGTGAGGATTTATGTTGATCGGCGAGGAAAGAGGCTGTCCACAGCACTTGACACAGTGGCCGACCATAAGCACGAATACAGTGTCACTTGCGCTGAGAAAGCGGGTACGTTTGAACTAGTAAGTAGGGCAGTAGATGACTATTTAGTTAACCCATATGACCTAGCTGTATTCATAAGTGGCTTCAACGATATGTGTGACTGGGTAGATGTGGGGCCGAACTTCCCCCCCATGGACGTGTTTCCTGTTGACCATCGACCGGAGAGACTGGCAACACTGGCTGGCAGGGATCTCATGAGAAGTGACCAAATGCTGTACAGAAGGGTCCCAGACCTGAAAGTGGTTTTTTCGCCGGCAGCAGCTGCGCTGATACTGAATTATCCACCGGTAGCCATTAAGGCCGTCAACTACCAAATGGTACTGGAGCAGGCCATACACATGTTCAACGAAAGAGTAGAAGTGGTAAACGGATTTAGGAACATGCCAACCCCCCCTCTGGACAAGCCGATTCATCGTAGCTTAGGGGGTGTGGCAGTAAACGGATATCACCACCTGTCAAATAACATTGACCCAACTACCACATGTCTGATACTGTGGGCAGAGACCATTGTGGACATGGTATACCGGATTGGACTAAGGCAGTGAAATAAACATTAAGGGACTAACCAATCTGGCATATTGATTAATATGACTAGAGGAAATGGACTATACTGACTTCATGAGGGCAGGTTATAAAAAGACGTAGGTGACGTTAGGATATAAGCATGCCTGTTAATATAGCATAGACACTGATTCAGTTTAATGAGCTAGCTAAGTAAAGTTAAGTGCATGACATCTTAGGCTAAGGATTTGATCTGAACATAGCTGATAAGGAGTTAAGATTAAGATAAGCTTGTTGGTTATGGCAAACTGAAGTAGAGTTGTATTAAATAGTGCGTGTTGCAAGCAGATTTTCATTAGATTACGTTTACTGTTTACTGAATGGCTGGGTGTAGAGTACACTCAAACCATGTAATAACATATGTAGAGCAGTCGCTGGAAAGTATCATGATTGCTTATTCAAGACTGCATGCATTCAAAATGAGTAACTTCAGGTGATTACTGAATGGTTGAGTAGGAAATACATTGATATCATACAACAATATGAGTAAAGGAATACCGGGTAATTACGATTTAAGGAGCATCCAAAAGGGAGGGATGCAAAATTCTACTATTGAGGTGGTAATGATATAAGTACATATGGGGGGGGGGGCATAATGAGGATGTTTGTGGATTTAACCATGCTAACGAGGGGCGCTATTTTCCGTTATACCATGGAAATACACCCTTACCCAGATATTATGTGTTGTTTGTCTACAATGTTTTATGAATGTTATGTGTACATGCTGTCTGTGGGGGGTGAGGGATGCTGGGAGGGACTAACACTCTTGTATAAAGCATACACAACCCACCATGGATAAGAGAGAAAAAGGATTCCTAATCATTTCCTGGAATATACGTAGCCTAATAGGCAAAAAAGAAACACTCAAATTTTTCTGCTATGACCGCACGCCGGATGTGGTCGCCATACAGGAGACCTGGCTTAAGGAGGGTAGGCACATGACAAATTTCTTTGAACCTGTAGGATATTCAATGCACAGATGGGACAGACCTACAACTCAAGCTGGTGGTTTGTGTATGTTTCTAAGAGAGAGTGTTCCACATATGAGGCTAACGGAACCGGTCTTTAATAAAATGGATGCAGATTGTGAGATGATGGCTGTTAAGATGATAAGGAAGGGATGCAAGCCAGAGTTTATTTTCAATATATACAGACCTGACAATGGCTCACAAGAGATATTTGTAGAATACATTAGAGCAGCCATTTTGGAGGCTAAACATATGTACCCAAAATGTATAATTACATTAGTAGGAGATTTTAATATTAACCTGTCGTCAGAGGTATTGAACTCCACTTGTATGGATGTTATATGTAAAGAATATTTCATGCAGGCCTATATTGACGAGCCAACCCGACCGTATTATAATCCGGTGAATGTGATAGATCAAATCTTTACACAATCAGAGATCGTGGCTATGGCTGGAGGGATCTATCTTAACATATCTGATCATATACCGGTGTATATATTACTGAAGAAAGAAAGAAATTGTAATAAAATGGAGAGGATAACTGGCAGGTCCTACGCGAGATACTCATATGAGGACGTGCGTAGTGAGCTTTCTAAGTATGACTGGAGTGAGGTGATGAGAGAGATGGATGTGAACATTGGTTGGGATATGATTGAAGCCAGAATATACAAAGTAGCTGAGGCGTTGTATCCAATCAAGACCTTCAAAGTAAGGCAAAAAAGGCCACCGTGGCTGGACGCAAGCCTATTGGATATGTTTAAAGAGAGGGATAAAGCTTTTAAGCAGGCCTGCAGGACGGGGGACCAGGGGGAAAGGGCAAGGGCCAAGAATTTGAAGAACCAGACTAACTATGCAGTGAGGAGAGCTAAAGGTGCATTTGTTAAGGCCCAGCTAGAAAGATATAGAGGAGACCCCAAAAAGTTCTGGGAGGTAATATCCGATATCATTCCAAATCGGGCCAAGAAAAGATGGATTTCGCTTCTCCACCCTAATGGTGAGCAGATGACCCCGACAGAAACTGCAGACTCCATTAATACATTTTTTGCGGAAGTAGGACAAAAATTGGCCTCTGACCTCCCTAGGGTCCCACCTCTCCCCCCTCCTCTCCAGGTCATGCCCCCTGAGTCATTCAACATTACACTAATACCTTGTGCAGAAGTAGTTACGGAAATAAATAAAATAGATATACACAAGTCTTCTGGTACCGACAGACTGTCTGCTAGATTGGTGAGAGACTCTCTACTAGTTCTCCAAGTGGAGTACACGCATATACTAAATACATCAGTTACATCAGGCATATTCCCTGACGCATGGAAACGGGCCACTCTGACCCCAGCCCCCAAGGTGGTAAACCCTACCTCCCCATCAGAACTGCGCCCCATATCGCTCTTACCAATAGCTGGGAAGATATTAGAGAGGTTTGTCCATAAACAACTTTATAACTATTTAGAGAACAATAATCTGCTAGATAAAGCGCAGAATGGTTTCAGGAAGAGTAGGTCCACGGTAGATACTGTGTTCCAAGTTATGCACCTAGCGCATTTAGACAGAGTGAACAAAAAGAAGGTGGGAATCGTTTACCTGGATCTGGCAAAGGCGTTTGATTCTTTGGACCATTCTGTTCTGCTGGGTAAATTGCCCTCCCTGGGTTTGGGGGTGAGAGTGGTTGCGTGGCTAAGGAGCTATTTGGAAGGGAGAGTACAGAGGACTTTTTGTAACAAAGTAGCCTCTGACTATCTAAATATCTCATACGGTACTGCTCAAGGTTCCATTTTGGGCCCACTTCTGTTCATTATATATGTAAACGAAATGGCAATGTTGAATACATCTAGTGAGCTGAGGCTATATGCAGACGACACACTGCTGATAGCAAAGGGTGACACGTTGGAACAAGTCCAGCAAGTTTTACAAAAAGATCTTGACATAGTGGTTGATTGGTGTACAGGTAACAGTCTTACTATAAATGCCAACAAGTCTAAACATATGGTTATAGGTGAGGGGGATCAGGTGCTCGATCTCCGAATACATGGTAGACAGCTAGAAGGAGTTGGCACCTATAAGTACCTGGGGGTTGTGATAGATAACAGGCTTTCTTTTGAACAGCAAGCGCAAACAATGTTTAAATCTATGAGGTATAAAATATGGATGTTAATGCAAATCAGATACTGTATAGACGAGAAAACTGCAATTCTTATATTTAAGACAATGGTATTACCCTACATAGATTATGGCCTAGTTTTCACTACAGGTCTACCAGTTACAGCCTTACAGAAATATCAAGTATTGTATAATACAGGAATTCGCGTATGCCTGAAAATATGGGACCCTAAAACAGTGCATGTCAAAGACCTATATGTGCGTATAAAAATGCTACCGGTAGACTTGCGCAGAATATATCTGCAACTGACAATGTGCCATAGATTAGTGTATGGAGGTCTGGCACTTGTACTCCCATCTATTGGTACAAGGGGCACTGACGCCCCCAAGATTTTGCAGGCGCGCCCCAGGTCCACAGCTTTGTTAACCGATCCTGTATACCAAGCGCACGCTCAGTGGAATGCATTAAGCTCTGACATGAGATGGTTAGTTAACAAGGACAGTTTCAAGCAGAGTGTAAAGAAGAAGCTAGTCTACTATTTTTATTCTATATGGACAGCTACTGACCCTCAATTACTGTATCAAGGCCGCAGTATACTCACATTGACTTGATGTATAGGGAATATTTGTGGACTGATACGTACAATGTACTGGCTATGAGAGGCCTGGGGTAAAGGGTAAGTTCTCTAGGTTTGGTATATGAAATGAGATGATTATATCATGAAAGTATGAGGTCGTATCAAGGGTCGGCTTGATATTCGCTCTACCTTGTGTAGCGGATGTGAGGAGGGCTAGAGGTCCTACCTGGGAACTAGATATGTGCTGGGTAGTAGTCGGGAGGGTTGTAGATGTGTTGTTGTCGTATTTAGTTAGTGACTGAGGTGAGGTTATCCCACCCTGTCACTAAATGTATTGATTGTGTATTGATTATATATGTCTTTGCCTGAGAGTGTGTGATATGTATCCGTCCGTGTTCTATACAGTGCATATATTAGGTTTATTTGGTCATATATATAGTGTTACGCATGTACATATGTTATAGTTGTCATAAAATGGATGAAATACAAAACGACTACAGACTATCGGTAACAGTAATATAAGGTAGAGGTCTCAAAGTGTGGAGGAGCTGTTGTCTGTACTGCTCCCTGGGGCTGACATACGGGGAGATCATCGAAAGGATGACTCCGTGTTCTTTCCTGGAAAATAAAAACTTTTAAACTTGAAACTTGACTTGAAACAAGGCCTGGCTATATACCTGGTGTCGGGACTGTTGGCAATCTCTACAAAGGCCTTTTTAAACATGATAATGAACTTTGTTGATATGTATCTTTAACCCTTTTGTGACCGTATAGCAGTAGAGCAATAAAAACTTTAAGATAACTCATGATGATGTCCGAATGCAGCTTTGATGTGCAGCTCACCTGTTATGCATTTTGCATCATGCTGACAATAAGGGACGATTGCAGTGTTGAAGGATCGTCATGATGTATCAATTTATTGATGGCGAGTGCTATATCAAGGCATCACATCTAAAGGCATATAGCCCAGATGCACTATAGCATATTCTCTCTAGTTGTATCTGTGCAAACTCCTTCTCTTTTTTGTTCCAAGGGAGTGGTCATTATTAATCAACAGGGGGGAGGGGATGGTGGGTTTGAGGGGGGGGCATAAAAATTTCAGACCCCTCCCGAGGGGGGGGGGCTAACAAAATTTTGACCCCTCTTGAGGGGGGGCTAAAAAATTTTACCCTCTTTTGAGCAAAAAAGCCTGCGCGCTACTATAGCTCAAAGAGGGGCGCGAAAATTCTCCGCGCCTCCGGTTTGGGGGGGGCACAAAAAATTTTGACTGTCGTCGAGGGGGGGCGTAACAAATTTTCGCACGTCCGCGCAGAAACCCACCACCCGCCCCCTGTTGATAAATAATTACCACTCCCTAAGATCTGTCAGGTTCAATCTTATATTTTGCCCAGACCCCACTAGTTTCAGCATTGAATCACACTTCTGTTAAAAGGTGGCTGCTCAGTTTTTTTTTTCTCGTCCAGAGTTTGCATGTATGTAGTTGGCAGTGCAGCCCAATACGCCAGGACCTACGGTAGTTGTTGAATTCACAGAGAGGAAGGAGACAGTACTAGAGGGAGACAGTGCTAGAAGGAGACAGTGCTAGAGCGTGTTGTCAGAGAGTCTAGCTTCATTTCCATGGAACACGTATCTTACTATAGTTGATGACAGTTCTCACAGATTTGGGAACATTTATTGCATAACTATTATACAAAATGTACTGAATGAGTCTGGAAAAGAAAAATAACATTTTTGCATAACTTTGCATTACCATTTCAACAGTATACAACCTCACTCTTTAGAACAAAAAAAAAGAAAAAAAAAGTTTTTAAAATTTTGTTTAAATTGTACACTTCACACAACTTATTGAGACATACCATATGGGTCGGTCTTTTGATAAACGTGCGGCTAAAGTAGTATTGGAATTTTGAAATGTACTTTAATATAAGTCTTGCTATTGAATTAAGGACGGGGGCATAACCTAGAGCTCTGAAATCACTGAGTCAGAGATACTAATATGTTATTCCAAACTTTATTTTCTGTTAAATTTTGGCCAAACCTGACAGTATAAACCAGTTAGAGATAGCTAGCCTGCCGCGTGCCTCGTCTACTATTACTGTGGTAGGGGAAATAACAGTGCAGTGATACTGCATCTATGGGAGAAATGAGGAAACTTGATGTTAGTGAGAAGTTTTTCATTTCCAACTACCTTTCATTTATTCCACTGTAACTCAGTGGGAAGATGTAGTCTTTATATTTGATCATCATGCAAGACTGTATTATATTCGATGTACCATAATACAATGTACCTGTATATATATATATATATATATATATATATATATATATATATATATATATATATATTTCACAAATTTTCACATTTTCCAATTTATCCACCTATGCGTAACTTCAAGAGTTTTCGGGCCTCACTTTAGCTTTTTGGTATACATAAAGTCATGTATTGTACCAGTCTGGCCACAATATTTGGTGTTTCCAGGCCTCTTATTAGTGGTGTTATTCATGTTTGTTTGATTACGATCATTAACGTACCCCCTTTTTAGAAGGTTTTACGGCATCTGCGATAAAAACTGACCCCCTAGGAGTTGGATCCTTGAATGAAACTTTTTAATAAGCCAAGATATAGGGCTATCAATAAAATATAATGTTATTAAGAAATACTGAGTTTGTAGATTCTTGATCCAGGCCCCCCCTGACCAGTAAAACCTGGAATGACCCATATATATATAAACACGAGTTGCTCTTTCAGAAGGAACAGCTGGGGCCACTTAAGCATTGTCCTATTAGTGTAAAATAAAAACCCATATAAGGCGAACCCTGAGTGTAGGAACATCTGTAAGATGCACTAGGGGTCTATCCTTGCATATATAGACCATGGCTTATTTTACATGTGGGGTATACACATGGGTCTAGCGTAATTTCTATAGGATATATACCGTATATAACTCACCAGACAGCAGTCTGGGTGTACCGTTACTGTAGACGGGCAAATACCAGCTCAGTGATACCTCCCCCAGTGATACCGCACCCTTACTTTGGGAGAATGCCAGCTAATGCCATAAGCTGCAGATGGGGTTTATCATTCCTAATCATAGTCTGTATGTGTTAAATTCCTCATCCAGAGCTGAGGCTGATCCTATAAGCTGGACCAAGCGTCTGGAATAACCTACCAGTATAAGCTATGGCTTATATTAGGTATCCCAATAGAGAGCTCTCTGGATGCCCCTAACTGGATAAACACACTGATACACACACTTTTGAAAATGCTGTTATTCATGGCTGAAGTAACATATCTATGATCAGAGGACAGGAAATGAGAGACAACATGTATGTCTATTATGACAAAGCATTAAATTCAACCTATCAAGATATCTTGTTGTAGAAATGAGGTAGTGAAGTGGACCAAAATAGTCAAATTGGCCAGGTGAATAAAAAAAATTGAATTTTTACTATTTTTATTCAAATGGTCGGCACACCCTTATGGTATGGGCTACAGTCATATGGATTACACCAATGTAAACGTGAGATTCAGGGCTTCAGAAAAGTAATTTTGTGCTGTATTTACTGGGTTATTCAGGATAACTATATTACCAACGGGCAGGGTGCACCAGTACAAGAAGTACTGCAGGATCAAGATTAGTAACTCCAGATCTTTTTGAAATATGTGTGGAAATCTTTTAGATAGAAAGAACACATTGAGAGGAGAAAGGTAGTTTTTATTTCATCAAAATCAGTCCAGTGGTTTAGATTTGGCAGCCATTTGAAAATCATCATCGAACACTCACAAAATCAAAATTTAGAAAAATGATAAAATCCAGATCACAAATTTTGACCTTAAAATGGCTGCCAAATCCAAACCGCTGGACCGATTTTGATGAAATAAAAACCTTTTTTCTTCTTTTGCTATGTTTCGACATATCTAACAACAATATCTGAAAATCTTCTGATATACCTACTTATATGCAGGGTTTTAAGTAGTGAGAGCTTGGTGTTGTTGACCACCAACATTGTAGCTTCAGGCAGCCGGTGGTGGCTTCCATCAGTGGCTTCCTACTCAGGTTAAGGTCCGAATGCACCCCGGACATTGTTGATTTAGTGGAAATTAAAGACACAAAGCCAATCACTGGCAGCAAATTTAAAGAGCCCTTTGCCAAATCCACTTACTGACTCTCTTAGCAGATGTTTAGTCCACCCTGGTGGCAGCCAGCACCATTCGAGAGTGTTTGGAGAGTGAGGTTAACCCCAGGATGTGTCGCCGTAAGGTATGGTATCTATTTTCCAGGAGGAGTTACGGAAGTGGTATGTTTAGAGGATGGGGAAGCCATCTTGGAGGGAATTTCCTTTGGGTCTGGCTTCTTTTCATTGGCGTTCTGTCCTCTGGTTAATGCTCTCCAATGTTAGTCCTTAGTCCAGCCACAAGTGAATACAAGACAACAAAAGAAAACAAACAATTTACTACAGTTGAAGCCAGCTTCAGTATGGATGTCCAGCGGGTCCGCCATTTTGAATTTTGCTGGTTGAGTTAATGTCTATTGACAAGACATGCCATGATGGGTACCTTATCCCTGGGTGACACCCACTTCCAGGCAGGGGACTGGCTGGTTCCATCTCATCAGCTGTTATCACTGCATATCTGCTGAACCAGCTCCAGTCACACCCACGCCTAGAGAGGCCCAGGCTTACACTAAGAAATAAAAGATTTAAGCCCCCGGCTTGTAGTGTATGTACAAAGTAAAAAAAGTAATTAAGTTTTACTCCTGCCCGGTGGTATTGTGGCCATGCTTTATGCACATGGAGCTGGGTGCTGATCTCTCTTTAGAGGCAATTCAGCTTCTGGAGGCGTATATCACAGAAACAAGTATGGCTATACATAGGTTTCAGAATACATACACAGTGTCCATGGATGCCTGTCTATGGTCGCTTGGCTTTGACATTTCTGTAACCACGTTTTATCACTGCTCCCTGCTTAATTTCGCACAGTGAGATAAGTCTCTGGTGCTCCTCATTTTACCGACCAACCAGCGTTGCATGGAGAGCTGAGTCAGCTCAAACGGGGCTTGAACCGGCAATCTGGCGATCCGCTGGTGAGTGCGCTATCAATTGCGCCATCCTACAGTCCAGTTAGGGGAAATTGCAGTAAATAGAAAGGGCCCTTTTGGCCATCGTGTCAACCATATTCTATGGACGTTAGCTCAATGTATGTACAAAGTAAGACTGTTGATTATATGCAGGTGCAACTTATACAAAGATCTTTGCTGTAGCAAATCTCATAAGAGAAATCTGCTGAGCATTATGGAATTTGAATAAAGGTGATTCTGAATACCACAGTGGCCCTTCCTATTTTCTGAAATTTCCCCTAACTGGACTGCAGGACGTGTGGCGTGCCTTGATGGGAGAGTGGTGAACTAGTGCAGGTCAGGTGACGAACTGATGCCGCAGGGAATTCTGGGATTGTTTGTGTGTCTCATGAGACAAGAGTTCACTCTGACAGAGCTTGGTCAGGTCTAAATCTGGTCCATTAACCATCATTTTGTTAACCTCATTTACTGCACTCTAAATCCCTGTATTTGCAAGTGTTTCAACTTTGTCCATTTCATTCTATTCCCTATCTGCTGTATTTACACAGGCAAGGGCCTTTGACACCACCTTTCTGACCTCATAGCTACTAGCCCTTGGCTGAGTTTATTACAGTTTCTTTTTCCCTATGGAGAAATGCATGGGATTTATGGCTCTTTTTACCCTAAATAAAAGGGTAATCAAACTGTCTTTAACCCCACTTATAGACACATTTCAGATTTATGAGAAGAGGAGTTCATAGAGTAGGTATTGGGCAGTGTGTGGTGTGGTTATCTGGGCAAATATCTTTTAATATAGTTGATTTTTAAGGCCTTCCAATTTTGTTTATTGATAGATTTAATTCCAAGATTCTCTCACAGACATAGCATTAGGCCCCATACAGACACATACTGTAGCAGGCTCACACATCAATAACAAGTATCAGCAGTCCCCTTAAGAGGAATAGCACTGTGGGAAAGCTCAAAGTCTTTGTGACCTTTCCCATAAACACCTGGCAGATGGAAGGATGTGAAGTGGGTGACCAGGAAGTGTGACATGGGCTGGGAGGTAGACATAGGATGTGACACATTGGATGGGTAGATGGATGGATGATGGGTACATGACAGGTACCCACATGACAGGTACCCACATGACAGGTACCCACATGATGAATACCCATATGACAGGTACTCAAATGATGAGTACATGATGGGTACCCACATGATGGGTACCCACTTGACGGGTATGACTATGGGAAATCATTGGGTACATGAGGGGTACGACTATGGTAAATCATTTGGAATGTCACACTGGTCAGTGGGGGGCATAGGTCTGCGCCCATTGTATACATGAGCAAAAAACCAGAACCTAGGCTCTGTACCCTTGCCTCGTTTTAATTGTCTCACCAAGACATACTCTCAGCTCTACTTTTTTAAACTTGAAACGCTTTCTTGTTTTTCCATTCCTTATTTTTATCCAGCCAGGTAGAGATGCCTTACGTAGGCTATGACGAGGGATCCCCTTTATGCCCTAAATAAAGAAATTGTTTTCAGTCCCCATTTTATACATTCTACATATGTTATGTTTGCCACCAATTCTTCACCCCCTCCCTTTCACTCTACTTTTAAACAGAATGTAGCCCTAGTAAATCTGGGAGCTATGGCTACATTCACGCATCCTTACAAATCTTTTACAAAAGTTTGTCAACCTTCATAAGCATGAGGTATGACTGTGGTATCAAAGCACTGTGTTCCTTCAAGAGTTAGGTTACCTTGGACATCCTTTTGCTGTGACTGCCCCTGGTCCCTGTGTGACTGAGGACCTGGTGGTTCTTTGTGGTCTCTGAACATGTTCTTTACATTAGTGGACATGGCAGGGACCAGGGCCAGGTGACTAGTGTGGGACACATTGATTTACTGATGTTGGCAAATGCCCAGCACTGGCCTGTAATTAGTTCTGGATTTATGTGGGAAAAGGCACCAGGTAGTGCCTTTGGAAAGTTTAGTCTTACCCCCAGACTCCTGTCACATCTATAGGAAAGGGTCCTGATATGTCCCTTGAAGGGTTTGATCATTAATCCCCAGCCTCTACAGATGTAGGACAATTGGCCATCTATCTGTGAATAAACAGGAAGAGGTTGCTGACAGCATAAAAGGATGCTAATGTGGAGGTGTGTAGGCTGATGCTGGGGATAGGTAACTCACAGTCAAACAGTGTTCAGATGGAGCTGGCTAATTTTAGAGTGTTTACTTTACAGTCAGAAGCAATGCGTTTCATTAATAATGGTATCTGCATTAATCCTCTTAGAATTTTCTGTCAGTTAGATGACAGCGATTTCTTTTTCTTGAACAAAAGAGGAAAAAAACAACAACAAAACAAAATAAAATACTGCCAAATCTTTTACCGGTAGTTGATTTCCTCTCATCCTGAGTTAATAAAGCTGCTTCTGCAGAAGGAAATTGTGGATCTAGAGTACCATGTACTCTTAAAACAATCATTCAATAATACAATAGTTAAGGTTCACGAGAATTGGCACCGCCTCGAGAGATAACCCTCACTCAGACCAATTCAATTGAACCTTTACATTTATCACATTTTTGTTTATTGAGATATGTTCCAAATTTCATTTATTCAGCGAAAAATAATGATTTAATAACAGTTATTTAGCCTCTAATGATGAAGCAACTGGCTGTAAAATACGTGATAGGGTATTTGCATGGGGAGATGCAATACGGGGCCCCTAGCTTAAACCTATGGAGCTTCAGTATTCAACTTCAGATAATTGTAATGTATCACATTCCTTGATAAAAGTCCACAATAAAAAAGTTAAGTCAATTTAGAAATCTTTATTATGCAGCTGACTCTGACTTGAAAATATGAGAAGTGTTTCACATTTCCAAATGAATGTCAAACTGACCTTAAATATTTTAGTGACTTAAGGGCCCCATAATGCCTCCAGGTTCATGTCCATTCCTAGGCATGATGCACCAATTTAGCAACACTGCATTGGTGCATCATGCCAACCTTTCATGATTGTATCAGTCTACTCGCTAGTTCTGCCTCCTTATTCATGCCCAGCCCTCAAAGGGTTAAAATAAAATGACCCTCCTGACAAGGGCCATTCCCTTCTGTGATTTCAGTCAAAATGTCAAACGGATATAAAATGTTTCAAAAGGTGTCTGGGAAAATGGAGCTCGCCATTAATGAATACAGAACATTCATTGGAGGAAATCCTTTGGTTTGAAGTTTTGCAACACAATCACCTTTTGAAAGCGCAAAAATGATTAAGGGAAGGCTTTCAGGAAGTTTAATGGGATATTGCGCTAATGAAACTCCGCATTTGTATCATTCGAAACACTGACATTGAGAGTCGAGCAGTATTTAATCAATTCTCAAAATTTTGGCCAAAATTTGACTGAAAAAAGATTTACATTTAATAGAACTGTCATATTATGTATGGGAATGCTTTAGTTCACATCATTGCATGCATGATAATGGGGAAAGCTAAGCATGGTTCATATGGGCTCTAACATGCAAAGACAAAGATGCAACATTCATGGGCATGCATGCGTCTTCCTTCGTATGTGCGCATTAAACTTAGGCTCTGCTCTTTCAAGACAACAGCAGCTTTATTTTGATGTGCTTCCTAAAGGTTCGCATCATGTGAAAAGCCGAAGAAGTTTTCCAATTTGGAAGTTCTAAAAACTGAAGAATGTCAAGCATCAGGATGTATACACATGTATTGTTACAATTAAGATGAAAAAAGTCAGTGTCATGCCTATAGTGTTCTATCAAAATATAGTGGTATCGATGAGTAAACTTGCCAGCACCTCATTGGCGCATCATGCCGACCAATGGGAATGATCGATGCACTCCTGCATCAGCAGCCCTTAAAGGGTTGATAGTGGACTGACAAATGGCCGAAAGGGGGTTATGGTTTGGCAGTTTGTACCTTCCATAATAGAGTCAGACCCCCACATGTGCATTTCTGCATCATGCAGAACATGTGATTCATTTTCAAAGGGATTTAAATTAAAATCAAATCTGCTGTTGTGCAGGTGAGTTACTCTTACAGAGGCGTAGGAAGCAAATCTTCATTGGGGGGGCCCGGCGAGGGCACCATCGCGACCACCTTGAATTGTCGGCTGATGCGTGATGGCGTCTATATATATGCGTATTTAGAATTCATATAGAAAAGTGATTTTTGGTAAATTTTGGATCTGACTTTAGGCTCAGACCCCCATTCTCCCTATGACATCACCATAATAATCTAAATTGAGATGTAAAGTTTTAGCTTCTTTTCCATTGTGTTTATGAGTTCTTGGAAAATATTGGGGGGGGGCCAGACATACTCAGGCCCCACCTCCTTCATGATTGGGGGGGGCCCAGGCCCCCCCCTTTTCCTACAACCCTGTCTTAACATAAGATGGTAAAGCCTGCATCATCTTTCAGGAATATTGGTTGGAGGTAGGGACAACAGCAGCAACAACACTGATCATTAGTTCTGGGCAGGCGGTTGATTTATTACAATGAGAAAATGATTCCGTCTCCACACACCGGATAAACAATCCATCCATCCTGCAGATCGGTCTTCCCACTCGGACGACTCCTTTATCCGGTTCATACTTGATTGGGCATCCAACCGTCAGTCCAATCAAGCCTTCTGCTGAGCATCAGGCAAGCTTAAAGCCTAATCTTATTAATGGTAGCAGGGTTAACCCCATTCTCCATGCCTTATCGGTTTTATCGATCAGTGATTGTCCCACTGATTAATATCATGACTGTTTGGGCAGAGTTGTTGCTTGTATCTGTGGTTCAACCTTCACTCTGTTTACCCTTTATAATACTGCTGCTGATGTCTCCATGAAGGAACAGTGTGGTACGTGTATGGATTTTGCTAGCAGTACTGACCCTTTGGGAGTGCATCAATCTCATATAATATAATGTATACCCATTTAGGAGTGTATATATCTCCCCTGTAGAATGGTCATGACACATGAATCCCAAATCCCAAAATCAAGCCCTAGCTGCATCAAATAGTCTTTCATTCAACCCAGATGGGCCTTCTACGGGAGGTGCGCCTTATTTGCGAGGTATAACTATAGGTGTAAACTACAGTGGCTTGATTACCACGGATAATGTACTGAATTGAAATAACAGCGCTTTGTCAGGCCTGGTGTGGGCGAAATTTTCTCCAGTGTCTCTTTTTGTCTGACTGCTATATAGTTATAGTAACAAACATAAAACAGAAGATGTTTTTCCATGTCTGCCCACTTCCTCACCTTTCCACCTGTTAACCACTGCAGAGACAACAGATGGCAGTTGTCTACCCTTAAATAATAGCATGATGCCTTGAAACTTTCTGTTCCAACAACACTTGTTAAAGTTTCCCATTTACAGCAGTTAACAATTTGTTATGGATTGTCAATGAAATTACAAGATCAGGAATAAGTAGTAATTTTGATGTCCAATTTCATTAGGACAACGATTTCAAGGGTTTCTTTTTATGAATATCACTGTGGAAACGAGGATAATTCACTTGTTTTCTTTTCTTTTTCTAGATGTCAAAAAATTATGTTGACAAAGGAAATAGCACTTGTCAGCATGGGTAGAGTTAATATGACTTGTCTGTACAATACCCATGTACCCACCCACACACCTACAACATCCACCACCTGCAGCCTACAATGTATACTCTATCCAACCCAAAGATTTGCTCCTAGCAAGCATCCACTATAGCCATTGATAAAATTGATTTGAAGGTTCCTTCATCGGGAGAGAATAGAAGGCATCTGAAGTGTTACTTCTAAATTGCTCCTGACTCAAATCTGGACTAAGTCGGGTCTGATGGAATACATGTACCTACTTAAGGCATGGTGCACATCATTGATCTTGGCAGTTGGCCATCTCAGTTTAGAAACCCTGTCTTTAGTGTTCATCTTGCAAGGTACCAGGTCAAGCAATGGCGTCTCCACTGGATGACCTGGCACCTTGGTATAAGGTTTAGAAACTGAAGGGCTCAGCATAATACACCGATGCAGAGTTGGTCACTTACTTGTCAGAACTGGACCAAATGCTGTGATACAGCAACTTTCCACATATCAATTTCTCCAGGGTGGACTAATGAATCAATAATACCAACAATTTGGCATGGTTGATTAGGCAGCAGCCCACTTTTTATAGCCAGTAGTGGGATTCTACAAGGTATGTGGAACTCTCAAGGCTAATCTACCTTAAAGGTATAGAAGAGATTTATCCACCTACACCTGGCTAAGTTGACCTTTGTGGTCTGTGAGAGGTTGTCGCTGCAGGAAGGCAGTTGTCACCCAGTGACATTTAACTCCCTTTACCTGACCACACCGACATCTGTCCACTTAGATTAGGCAACATGGACAAAGTTGTTCTATCACTTACCGTATAGTGGCCCCGTTTAAGCACGGGGGTCTCAAATAATCACCTGTCTCAAATAAGCGATTAGGGTAAGGGTTTTTGAAATCAATCTTATGCATATGAAAATAGTATTAGAAATGCACCTGTATCATATATAAGGGCCAGAATTAGGGGTACTGACCAAAAATTATGTCAGGCAACATTTAAATTTTTGTCATGGACAGTCATGGAAATGTCATGGAATATCGGTCTCGGGTTTCATATCTGATATACACATCCACATATCTTAATTTCAACTTATTTTCCACTATATTCACAGGTTTGAAATAAATTCAATTCGAATTGATGCGTATAGTAAATTGAATTCCATATATGGTCACACCTGTAATATAAAATTGACATGTACATGTATTCAAAATTATAAATTATTATTAAAAAGGAGATTTGGGGGAATAGAAGGCAGCAAAAGCAGGGTAGAAGATAGTTGGGGGAAATGGGGAGCTAACAGAATTATGTCTAAATGCAGGGGGATATGTGTCTTATACTTCAACACCTTGTTAACACCTTACTCCTCTCTCACCTCATCCAGGATGCTTTACTTAGCTGACCTAACCCTTTAATGGCTGCTGATGCAGGAGTGCATCATGCCCATTGGTTGGCATGATGCACCAATGAAGTAAGTGCTGGTGAGTAGAGTCACCAGCAATTCATTGGTGCATCATGCCGATCCTCCAGGAGTCTATCAAATCCATAGGGTTGACATGATACATGTTGCACTAATGCATCAGCAATAAATAGAAATAAAAGAATGTAGGAAGGGGTTAAGGAGATGGTACGAGCCTGTAGCTGGCTGGAAAAAGAATAATAGACCTGAGAAAGTGATCTGGGAATTCAATCTGGGCCGAGGAAAGCTTTACGACCAGGTAGAAAAAATCGCATTAGAGGCAATAAACATGCTGTGTAGTTCGCTTTGCTTGGTGTAACCCATTATAGGGTCATTCAGTGGTTCAATGTAATTTGTCTGCGTATTTGTGATGCGGTGAATCAGTGCAATTTGTTCAATGATGCTCCCCCCTCGAAAAAGTTGTTTTACGTTCTCTTATTTTACAGTGAGCACATTGCAGTTAAAGGGTTAAGTTAGCATTGGGTGTTTAAACCACCAGGGTGCTGTATATTTGTGTGTATTGGGGATGAGAGTGGCCAACTGTACAAACAGGACCAACTGTATACTATCCAAGGTGTACAGCCATCTCAACACAGATACATTGTTAAATACAGGGGCTTCATAGAACATTAGAACAATCAGAATTAGGAGGGTTTCCTATAATAAGGCAATATAAATCATAATGGGCTCTCCTCAACTTAAGAATTTAATTACTTAGTTTGGACCCTACATGGGGTTGTGCCGCCTCATTTTGGGCTGCGCCCTCCTTTTCCAGATCCTGGATCCCCCACTGTCACACCCATCACCACTCTATTGCATATTGCTTAAAGTCACGCTTTGCAAATTCTCATAAAAATGCTTAAATATCATTTGGACAATTTTAACTGGAATTTACTGAACTTAAAGTTCCTCAAAGGATGTCTTTTACCAATAAGATTTTTTCAAAATTTCAAACTTTCATTTAGAGGAAATAACGACCCTCAGGAGTGTATCAACCTCAGCATGATGCATAAATGCACTATAGACCCATAAAGGTTTAGGCCATAAGTAGATGGTATACAGCATTAGTAACATATGGTAACACCCCTGTACACACCACTGTACATACCCAGATACACACAGGCACACAAACAAACAGAAGGGGTGAAGAACACATACCAACACCTGGAGGTATCCGCAGTCCCTTTTCCTATAGTAGACTCCAAAACTTACCCCATTTTTGCACCTGCAAATGAGTGCTGTACTATACAATAATTAATAGATGGCCGATCCACAATATTCTTTCAATCCTAAAGGCTGACAACTTAGACATAATAATTCTAGATTGTTTCATCAGGAAAACATAAATACTTTAGGCAAAACATTCTTGGAAGAGTGAGTGAAAGGTACCAATGGTTCATCCTTCTGGCAGATTCCGTAAGGCACATCCTAGATTTATATTAGAGGTAATCTATTTGATAATCTCAATAGTGCTGCATTGATGGCTTTAAAAATGTTTAATCTTTTGGCCTTACCCTAATTTCATTATGGGCCTTTTGGAAATAAAATATCTGATTTTGGTATTTCTGAAGACATGGGCATTTTTTTTTTTTGGGGGGGGGGGATCCTGCACATCAAATCCTCGTTGCAAAGGCACAGACATTGACAGTTGGGCTTATCGACATTTTTTTAGGCCTAGTGCATCATGCTGACAAAGGAGCACACACCAGGAGGCATCATGCAGCCCTTAAAGGGTTAAAGAGGGCATGAGGTGAGGAAGGTATTAGACTATAGACAAGAGGCAGTGGTGAGTACTTCCTTGTGTAAACACACCCACTAACATGTGTAGAAACATGTTTTGTACATGTATGTACACAAACCACCTGTATCTGATGTTCCTCGGAAAAGAACGGGGGAAACATGACATTGTATAGGTAGAACATGCTAGCACCATGGAGACTTAGGGAGTGATCATTTTTTAACAACAGGGGGGGGCCGGTGGGTTTGAGGGGGGGTCAGAATTTTTTCAACCCCTTGACCGGGGGGGGTCAGAATTTTTTCAATACCTCTGATGGGGGGGGTCAAAATAATTTCACCTGTTTTCAGTGGAAAACCCCGCGCGTTACTATAGGCTAAAAGGGGACTTCCGCGCGCGATTTTTGTCCCATATGGGGGGGGTCGAAAAAATTTTACCCCCTCAAGAGGGGGGGGTCGAAATTTTTTTCGCGCGCCCGCGCGCAAACCCACCAGCCCCCCCCTGTTGTTAAAAAATGATCACTCCCTTAGTGTGCATTCATATTTAATATCCCATTGAAAGTCATAATGATGTAGCTGTTGTGAGTAACTCGCTAGGGCTACATTCATGCAGAGAGAGAAAGAGAAAGAGACAGAGAGAGACAGAGACAGATATATGCATGTTTATAGGGTTCCCACACGTCAGGGAATGTCATGGAATTCCATAAAATAACATCATATATCAGGGAAAGTCATGGAGAAATAAGAGTAAAAAATAAAATCATAGCAAAATTCTTTGACATTTACCAATATCCTCCCTCGACTGAAGACGTTTTCGTAGCGGCTTTGCCCTCTCATGACCAAAAATACATTTTTGGTCATGGACATGTCATAGAATTTCAGTCTAAGAATTTTGGATAACCCTGATCTTTTAAAACATTCTATGGTTTCGATAAACTCCTGGAGGGTCAGCATGATTCATCAATGACGTGTTGGTCAGCAATTCATTGATACATCATGCCAATCAAAGGTGCACTCCTGAATTAGTGTCAAATAAAGGGCAAAGTAGACGATGCACTATGCCAACTTTCAGTTTCTCCATGGAGATATTTGGAAATATTGTGACACAAACGATAAACTCCTCATGACAGATACTAAAATGCACCCTATGGATGTCTATGATTGGTGGTAGTGGCTGGGGATGCTTCTGATTAGAAAGCCAAAATGATACTGACATGTGAAAACTCAAATAATTTGCTGAGTTCGCAGATAAAGTTTGAAACTGACTGAAATTATTGCAGCTAAATGTGGATTCATGTTCATTCCCACCACTAATTAACACCGTGTGAACATTCAGGTAGTGTGGGAGATTTATATTAGACACTTCTGTCAGCAGTTATTTTAATCCACTGCTGGTCCAAACCAAATGCCATCAGCACTGATCATGTAGAAATTGTCATAGAGCACAATATTGGCTATTCTTAATAGTTTAACCAAAATCTGTAAAATGACTATCAGTCTATGGATAAAGAAAAAACAAGGAAAAATAAACCACTGTTGCAGTGGTGAGTACTGGTTCTGAATAGAAAGCCAAAAGGATACAGAGATGTGAAAACTCAATTAGGGCTGCCGCGTATAATATAAGGTGCAGCTTAAATACACGGTTCAACTAGAGGCCTACTGTGTCTTTTTCATGTTCCTTAAGTCAGTGTGCAACTTATAGACAGGTATTTAAGCATAGAAGAATACTAAACTATCAAGTGTCAAGACCCAGGTGTGGCTTGTAACATACTCAGGGTGCGGCAGAAATACGGGGGTGGTGCTTATACACGGAAGTTTACAAAATATAGTGGTATGGATGAGCAGACTCGCCAGCACCTCATTGGCGCATCATGCCGACGAATGGGAATGATGCACTCCTGCATCAGCAGCCCTTAAAGGGTTAATAGTGGACTGACAAATGGCCGAAAGGAGGCTATGGTTTGGCAGTTTGTACCTTCCATAATAGAGTCAGACCCCCACATGTGCATTTCTGCATCATGCAGAACATGTGATTCATTTTCAAAGGGATTTAAATTAAAATCAATCTGCTGTTGTGCAGGTGAGTTACTCTCAACATAAGATGGTACAGCCTGCATCATCTTTCAGGAATATTGGTTGGAGGTAGAGACAACAGCAGCAACAACACTGATCATTAGTTCTGGGCAGGCGGTTGATTTATTACAATGAGAAAATGATTCCGTCTCCACACACCGGATAAACAATCCATCCATCCTGCAGATCGGTCTTCCCGCTCGGACGACTCCTTTATCCGGTTCATACTTGATTGGGCATCCAACCGTCAGTCCAATAAAGCCTTCTGCTGATCATCAGGCAAGCTTAAAGCCTAATCTTATTAATGGTAGCAGGGTTAACCCCATTCTCCATGCCTTATCGGTTTTATCGATCAGTGATTGTCCAACTGATTAATATCATGCCTGTTTGGGCAGAGTTGTTGCTTGTATCTGTGGTTCAACCTTCACTCTGTTTACCCTTTATAAGACTGCTGCTGATGTCTCCATGAAGGAACAGTGTGGTACGTGTACTAGCAGTGCTGACCCTTTGGGAGTGCATCAATCTCATATAATATCATGTATACCCATTTAGGAGTGTATATATCTCCCCTGTAGAATGGTCATGACACATGAATCCCAAATCCCAAAATCAAGCCCTAGCTGCATCAAATAGTCTTTCATTCAACCCAGAGTGTGCCTTCTGTGCAAGATGGGCCTTCTACGGGAGGTGCGCCTTATTTGCGAGGTATAACTATAGGTGTAAATTACAGTGGCTTGATTACCACGGATAATGTTCTGAATTGAAATAACAGCGCTTTGTCAGGCCTGGTGTGGGCGAAATTTTCTCCAGTGTCTCTTTTTGTCTGACTGCTATATAGTTATAGTAACAAACATAAAACAGAAGATGTTTTTTCAATGTCTGCCCACTTCCTCACCTTTCCACCTGTTAACCACTGCAGGGACAACAGATGGCAGTTGTCTACCCTTAAATAATAGCATGATGCCTTGAAACTTTCTGTTCCAACAACACTTGTTAAAGTTTCCCATTTACAGCAGTTAACAATTTGTTATGGATTGTCAATGAAATTACAAGATCAGGAATAAGTAGTAACTTTGATGTCCAATTTCATTAGGACAACGATTTCAAGTATTTCTTTTTATGAATATCACTGTGGAAACGAGGATAATTCACTTCTTTTCTTTTCTTTTTCTAGATGTCAAAAAATTATGTTGACAAAGGAAATAGCACTTGTCAGCATGGGTAGAGTTAATATGACTTGTCTGTACAATACCCATGTACCAACCCACACACCTACAACATCCACCACCTGCAGCCTACAATGTATACTCTATCCAACCCAAAGATTTGCTCCCAGCAAGCATCCACTAGAGCCATCGACAAAATTGAATTGAAGGTTCCTTCATCGGGAGAGAATAGAAGGCATCAGAAGTGTTACTTCTAAATTGCTCCTGACTCAAATCTGGAGTAAGTCGGGTCTGATGGAATACATGTACCTACTTAAGGCATGGTGCACATCATTGATCTTGGCAGTTGGCCATCTCAGTTTAGAAACCCTGTCTTTAGTGTTCATCTTGCAAGGTACCAGGTCAAGCAATGGCGTCTCCACTGGATGACCTGGCACCTTGGTATAAGGTTTAGAAACTCTGAAGGGCTCAGCATAATACACCGATGCCGAGTTGGTCACTTACTTGTCAGAACTGGTCAAGTGCTGTGATTCAGCAACTTTCCACATATCAATTTCTTCAGGGTGGACTAATGAATCAATAATACCAACAATTTGGCATGGTTGATTAGGCAGCAGCCCACTTTTTATAGCCAGTAGTGGGCCTCTACAAAGTATGTGGACATCTCAAGGCTAATCTACCCTAAAGGTATAGGAGAGATTTATCCACCTACACCTGGCTAAGTTGACCTTTGTCGGTCTGTGAGAGGTTGTCGCTGCAGGAAGGCAGTTGTCACCCAGTGACATTTAACTCCCTTTACCTGACCACACCAACATCTGTCCACATAGATTAGGCAACATGGACAAAGTTGTTCTATCACTTACCGTATAGTGGCCCCGTTTAAGCACGGGGGTCTCAAATAATCACCTGTCTCAAATAAGCGATTAGGGTAAGGGTTTTTGAAATCAATCTTATGCATATGAAAATAGTATTAGAAATGCACCTGTATCATATATAAGGGCCAGAATTAGGGGTACTGACCAAAAATTATGTCAGGCAACATTTAAATTTTTGTCATGGACAGTCTACATAATTATCTTAATTTCAACTTATTTTCCACTATATTCACAGGTTTGTGAAATAAATTCAATTCGAATTGATATGTATAGTAAATTGAATTCCATATATATGGTCAGACCTGTAATGTAAAATTGACATGTACATGTATTCACAATTATAAATTATTATTGAATTGGAGATTTGGGGGAATAGAAGGCATCAAAAACAGGATAGTAGATAGTTGGGGGGAAATGGGGAGCTAACAGAATTATGTCTAAATGCAGGGGGATATGCGTCTTATACTTCAACACCTTGTTAACACCTTACTCCTCTCTCACCTCATCCAGGAAGCTTTACTTAGCTGACCTAACCCTTTAATGGCCGCTAATGCAGGAGTGCATCATGCCCATTGGTTGGCATGATGCACTAATGAAGTAAGTGCTGGTGAGTAGAGTCGCCAGCAATTCATTGGTGCATCATGCCGATCCTCCAGGAGTCTATCAAATCCGTAGGGTTGACTTGATACATGTTGCACTAATGCATCAGCAAAAAATAGAAATAAAAGAATGTAGGAAGGGGTTAAGGAGATGGTACAAGCCTGTAGCTGGCTGGAAAAAGAATAATAGACCTGAGAAAGTGATCTGGGAATTCAATCTGGGCCGAGGAAAGCTTTACGACCAGGTAGAAAAAATCGCATTAGAGGCAATAAACATGCTGTGTAGTTCGCTTTGCTTGGTGTAACCCATTATAGGGTCATTCAGTGGTTCAATGTAATTTGTCTGCGTATTTGTGATGCGGTGAATCAGTGCAATTTGTTCAATGATGCCCCCCCTCGAAAAAGTTGTTTTTCGTTCTCTTATTTTACACTGAGCAATGCAGAGCGCTGTATATTATACATGTATGTCTTTAAGGGCATGATGCAGTTAAAGGGTAAAGTTAGCATTGGGTGTATAAACCACCAGGGTGCTGTATATTTGTGTGTATTGGGGATGAGAGTGGCCAACTGTACAAACAGGACCAACTGTATACTATCCAAGGTGTACAGCCTTCTCAACACAGATACATTGTTAAATACAGGGGCTTCATAGAACAAAACAATCAGAATTAGGAGGGTTTCCTATAATAAGGCAATATAAATCATAATGGGCTCTCCTCAACTTAAGAATTTAATTACTTAGTTTGGACCCTACATGGGGTTGTGCCGCCTCATTTTGGGCTGCGCCCCCTCCTTTTCCAGATCCTGGATCCCCCACTGTCACACTCATCACCACTCTATTGCATATTGCTTAAAGTCAAGCTTTGCAAATTCTCATAAAAATGCTTAAATATCATTTGGACAATTTTAACTGGAATTTACTGAACTTAAAGTTCCTCAAAGGATGTCTTTTATCAATAAGATTTTTTCAAAATTTCAAACTTTCATTTAGAGGAAATAACGACCCTCAGGAGTGTATCAACATCAGCATGATGCATAAATGCACTATAGACCCATAAAGGTTCAGGCCATAAGTAGATGGTATACAGCATTAGTAACATAAGGTAACACCCCTGTAGCATCCAAACCCTCCACACACCACTGTACATACCCAGATACACACAGGCACACAAACAAACAAAAGGGGTGAAGAACACATACCAACACCTGGAGGTATCCGCAGTCCCTTGTCCTATAGTAGACTCCAAAACTTCCCCCATTTTTGCACCTGCAAATGAGTGCTGTACTATACAATAATTAATAGATGGCCGATCCACAATATTCTTTCAATCCTAAAGGCTGACAATTTAGACATAATAATTCTAGATTGTTTCATCAGGAAAACATGAATACTTTAGGCAAAACATTCTTGGAAGAGTGAGTGAAAGGTACCAATGGTTCATCCTTCTGGCAGATTCCGTAAGGCACATCCTAGATTTATATTAGAGGTAATCTATTTGATATTCTCAGTAGTGCTGCATTGATGGCTTTAAAAATGTTTAATCTTTTGGCCTTACCCTAATTTTATTATGGGCCTTTTGGAAATAAAATATCTGATTTTGGTATTTCTGAAGACATGGGTGTTTTTTTTGGGGGGGGGGGATCCTGCACATCAAATCCTCGTTGCAAAGGCACAGACATTGACAGTTGGGCTTATCGACATTTGTTTTAGGCCTAGTGCATCATGCTGACAAAGGAGCACATACCAGGAGGCATCATGCAGCCCTTAAAGGGTTAAAGAGGGCATGAGGTGAGGAAGGTATTAGACTATAGACAAGAGGCAGTGGTGAGTACTTCCTTGTATAAACACACCCACTAACATGTGTAGAAACATGTGTTGTACATGTATGTACACAAACCCACCTGTATCTGATGTTCCTTGGAAAAGATATAGGGACCGGGGGAAACATGACATTGTATAGGTAGAACATGCTAGCACCATGGAGACTTAGTGTGCATTCCTATTAAATATCCCATTGAACGTCATAATGATGTAGCTGTTGTGAGTAACTTACTAGGGCTACATTCATGCAGAGAGAGAGACAGAGAGACAGACAGAGACAGAAACATGCATGTTTATAGGGTTCCCACACGTCAGGGAATGTCATGGAATTCCATGAAATAACATCATATATCAGGGAAAGTCATGGAGAAATAAGAGTAAAAAATAAAATCATAGCAAAATTCTTTGACCTTTACCAATATCCTCCCTCGACTGAAGACGTTTTCGTAGCGGCTTTTCCCTCTCATGACCGAAAAAAACATAATCATATCAGGGAAAACTTTGATTTTTGTCATGGACATGTCATAGAATTTCAGTCTAAGAATTTTGGAGAACCCTAATCTTTTAAAACATTCTATGGTTTCGATAAACTCCTGGAGGGTCAGCATGATTCATCAATGAAGTGTTGGTCAGCAATTCATTGATACGTCATGCCAATCAAAGGTGCACTCCTGAATTAGTGTCAAATAAAGGGCAAAGTAGACGATGCACTATGCCAACTTTCAGTTTCTCCATGGAGATGTTTGGAAATATTGTGACACCAACGATAAACTACTCATGATAGAAACTAAAATGCACCCTATGGATGTCTATGATTGGTGGTAGTGGCGGGAGGTGCTTCGTATTAGAAAGCCAAAATGATACTGACATGTGAAAACTCAAATAATTTGCTGAGTTCGCAGATAAAGTTTGAAACTGACTGAAATTATTGCAGCTAAATGTGGATTCATGTTCATTCCCACCACTAATTAACACCGTGTGAACATTCAGGTTGCATGGGAGATTTATATTAGACACTTCTGTCAGCAGTTATTTTAATCCACTGCTGGTCCAAACCAAATGCCATCAGCACTGATCAGGTAGAAATTGTCATAGAGCACAATATTGGCTATTCTTAATAGTTTAACCAAAATCTGTAAAATGACTATCAGTCTATGGATAAAGAAAAAACAAGGAAAAATAAACCACTGTTGCAGTGGTGAGTACTGGTTCTGAATAGAAAGCCAAAAGGATACAGAGATGTGAAAACTCAATTAGGGCTGCCGCATACAATATTAGGTGCAGCTTAAATACACGGTTCAACTAGAGGCCTACTGTGGCTTTTTTATGTTCCTTAAGTCAGGGTGCAACTTATAGACAGGTATTTAAGCATAGAAGAATACTAAACTATCAAGTGTCAAGCCCCAGGTGTGCCTTATAACATACTCAGGGTGCAGCAGAAATATGCGGGTGGCGCTTATACACGGAAGTTTACGGCAAATACTTATTGTTTGAAACTTCTCCAGCAATTGAGCATGTGGCAGAGTTTCCCACAGCTCACCCTTAGTATGGTGGCCATGCAGGAAGACGCATGGATACTCTGTGCAGGCAGTGTCATCTACTATCAAGGCAAGGGGGACTTCAAAAGAAATTGGGTACCTCCTGAAGGAGGTGGACAGACACAAAAATATTTTATTGGGGAGGAGGAGGTTGATAATCATTATTCTCTGAGTAGTTCGCATGATGCGGACCTGGTGAGTAGATTCGCCGGGGATGCATTCATGCATCATGACAATCAATGGGTATAATGCATCAAAGCATTGTGCAGCACATAAAGGGTGAAGTAGAGTGTGCATTGTGCTGATATAAAAGTATAATAGATAGAGTGGGAGAGAGAACAGGTTGTGTGCCACATAGTCATTAATTACTCTCTACTCAATTAGTGAACACAATCTCATATCCCACCAACAACAAGGTCTGCTTAGGATATTAACCCACCAAGGGCCGCTGAGGTTTTAATGCATCATGCCCATTTGTCGCTATGATGCATGAATGGAGCCCTGGCGAGTAACCTGCCAAGGCTGCATTCAACCACACACCTGGAGAGTTGGTATTATGCTCCAAAGAAGTGCTGGTGAGCAGACTCGCCAGCACTTCATTAGTGTATCATGATGACCAGTAAGCATGATGCACTCCTGCATTAGCCGCCCTTACAGGGTAAATGCATCAAGCAGAGATGACTGGGTTACCAGGGATTTCTGTTTTTCGGTAGAGATTTCTTCATGGAATCAGAGTAAATACCTGGGAAAAGATGACCAAATTGCAAGATTCCTGGTTTTTGTCAGCCATTGAGTGGCATTTCTGATCATGCCTATTGGTAGCCATTAGACATGAATGCAGCTGTAGGGGTTCATCCGCATGTTGTGCCTTGTACGCGAGGTTTTACAATACATTAATGCAATACTTCAATATTTAATCAAAATACATTGTAATGAGCCATCAGCAAAATGCATGTTGTGTTATGTAGGTGATGTGTATGGGACGTACATCATCATTAACAACATTAAAAAAACAAGGTACTTATAATTATGTCATAAATCACTTATGACAAAATGAAGGCAGTGAAGTACATGTTACTATAATGATGATACCTCCACCAAAATAAAACAAACTATCATCCAGAAAGACCTTGCATGTACAAGACACACCTTTCATATAAGGCACACGCTGAGTTGAGGAAAAGCCTTGAAGGTGCAGCTAGGTGTGAAATCCTTTGTTCTACACTGTGGTATAACCTCTTTTTGAGCATAACTATTTAATCAGGCTAACGGATTGAAAAGAAAGGAGATTTGGAGCCAGTTAACTCACGCGAGTGTTGCCACAATTAGTGGCTCACGCGATTTTATTACAGGACAATGTACCTTTATGGGGAAAACAGAATTAAATGAAACAAATGCAGATTCTTACCTGCTCTCTCTCTGCCCAATCTTGTGAGAATCGATCTGAAAACTGCTATGGTTATCACACTGCAACAATTTTATGATTATCACAAGTTAGTACCGTTCTAAAATAAAAGCTTGGGGTACATTGATATTGAAACTTCAGAAATGTACCATCATCTCTGTCTTCAATAAGTCATTGATGCAGGCCACTACGAAAAGCATTTTTAATTCTCATGGTTCTTATAAGCTGCGGTTACACTGACAGCATCTGCACAGCATTGGCCGTAGCAAGCTCGCAAGAAAGCTAACACTGTCAGCTTTTGCTGCGACTAGCTTTGAGGTATCGGACCACCAAAACATTCTGCACTATAATTTAATGTAACTCATGCACCCGTAAAAGTGGAATTTCACCTTTCAAACACTCCAAATCACTCAAAATCATGAAGAGGCACATTTTCCCCCTCTCTGGGTGCCAGATCCAGACGTCGTTCACCAACCCAGTTTTTCTGTACGTACATATGTTTGAACCCATCCCCATTTTGGCCTATTCTGCACACAATTAGTGATTATTTCCAACCTTTTTTTAAATGAATATTTTGGGATCCTAGACAAAGGAGCTGTCCCTTGTACCCCATATATTCTGAATCACAACAGGTTAAACATTTTATCTATGCTTTATTTAAAAGTTTGCAATGATTTTGAACTCTAATATAGACCAATCACAGCCCTCCAAGTCCTAAATCCGTACATCTCAGTGTATTACCGGAAGTGACATCATCATCAATAGTGGAACGATACCTTAAAGGAAGCGGTATTTTATAATTACCTGGGAAATATGTCTCTCACATGTCCTTATTCCCAACCCAGTACAAAAAGTCCCTCAGAAATACATTTCAGCTTCTCCACAGAGGGTGTCTTAATGCCTCGGCTTACCGAGAATAACCTTTCACCCCTCCGTCAAATATCTGCTTACCACAAAGGAACCGATGAGCACAATGACCTGAGAATTGGTATCCTTATTGCCAAAGAGTTATTCTGCATGGTACAAATGCCAGGTTTGGGGTTTCAGTTTTTATTTCTCAGAAATCTACGCTAATATAGCAGAGGAAAATAATGAAAATCTATCAAAAATCACAATTTTTTGTCAAAAAACTGATTTTTCAGAGGCTTTACCTTGCTCAGAATACACTGTACTGTCCATATTACATCTCCCAATACTGTTAACGAAATCTGTTCAAAATTTCATGTATATTTGAGCATTTTTAATGGTTTAATGGACTCTAATGGGGTTCAATACCGAGGTGGCTCGGAATCTTCCGAAGCTGCGTAAGCCCACATTTAAGCCCTATAGCTCCAATATCCAAGCACCTATGGGTCAAAATAGGACATATACTGACCAGTTATAGTGATTTTTATACAAAATCTTGATTATTTGAATATCTACACTTCTAAACCCACACTGGGAGGCATATGGGTGATTGGAGCTGAAAATTAGTGAAATTCCAGTTCTCTACGCAACCTTAAAACCCACATTTTCCTCCATTTTTGACAGTTTCCCTGCTTATAAGGACAAAATAAGGGTTGATTTTTCATGAATAACCAATTCCTGATAAAATTGATAGCTTTTGGTTCATGTTTAGCCTGTATTTAACTATGTCCATTCCATAGGCCTATGGTTCTCTTAAGGTATCGGACCACCAAAACATTCTGCACTATAATTTAATGTAACTCATGCACCCGTAAAAGTGGAATTTCACCTTTCAAACACTCCAAATCACTCAAAATCATGAAGAGGCACATTTTCCCCCTCTCTGGGTGCCAGATCCAGACGTCATTCACCAACCCAGTTTTTCTGTACATGCATATGTTTGAACCCATCCCCATTTTGGCCTATTCTGCACACAATTAGTGATTATTTCCAACCTTTTTTTAAATGAATATTTTGGGATCCTAGACAAAGGAGCTGTCCCTTGTACCCCATATATTCTGAATCACAACAGGTTAAACATTTTATCTATGCTTTATTTAAAAGTTTGCAATGATTTTGAACTCTAATATAGACCAATCACAGCCCTCCAAGTCCTAAATCCGTACATCTCAGTGTATTACCGGAAGTGACGTCATCATCAATAGTGGAACGATACCTTGACCATGTTACACCGGTAGAATTGGCTGCATGCGGTTGATGCTGCGAGACCGATGCCGCCAGTGTAACAGTCCCTTTACTGATTTTATCCATGATTGCCATAAGGGAAAAGAAGACAAGTACCATAACACCTTGTGTATACATCTTGGTTAGACCCTTATAGAATCTACATGAAGTCAGGGTGCGCCTTATGGGTGAGAATTTCATACCACAGAACAGTATTAAATTGACCACATTTGACCCAGGTGCACAATCTAGGTCTTGTTGGAACTAATGTATGAGATACACCTTAGCGCTGGTCTCGAATAAGAGACAGGGGTATGGGACTCATGGAATATGCCCTAAAGGCTAAACACTAAAAGGTAGACGTTGATTACCCACCTCTCTTGTGTAAGGGCTGGGGATAATGGCCCCTCCAAATCTATAGGATCCACCATTTTGAATTTTGCTGGTTCTTCTAAAAGTGGCAAAACACCCTAATAAGACATGGTATGATGGGTACCTTGTCCCTGGATAACCACTTCCAAGGACAAGCTGGTTCCATCGTATCATCTCTTACCAGTGCATGTCACCAGAAACCAGCTTCAGTCCCACCTAGACCCAATAAGCCCTGGGGCGGTTATTCACGACAATATGGTATTATCATACAGTGCAGGAAGTAAAAAAGAGAAAACCAGAGTACCAAAGCTCCCTCTCAAAATATATTGGCAATCGCTGTTTGGTTGATTGGCAGAGTGCAGTAACTGCAGCTTGGTGGCAAACAACCTTAACTTCCTCTATTATCGCCCTAATTGGGAACGATTTTAGTTCCTCCAAAGGCAAATAGAGGGCACTGCAGATGCTAATTGGTCGTGTGAATGCAAACAGACCCTGCTAGTAGTACACTCTCCACGCTGACATTGCCGCTGAATCCTTAGCTAATGTGATTTGCAGCACCTTGACATATGCTTGGAGAAGGGATGTAAAAAACAGTATCTATCAGTACTCCTTTCAGCTACCAGATGGTGTTGCTGGTATGTAAGGTCTAGTGGATAGAATGAACCGTTAGGAGGTAATTCTATAAGGAATTGATGTCGTTCTGAGGGGAATTAAATAGCGAGCCGCTCGCAATCTTGCTCCTGAACTTGAGTGTGAGGTCATCAAGGAAAGGTGCGAGCCGATTGCTTGACATACTGTCTATTGAATACCCCTCATAAGCTCCCTTGATATCACACTCTCACATTTCAACTTGCTAAGGCTGAATATGATGCATATTATAATGTATGAATCAAGTTGTTGTGAGTTACTCACCAGTTCTCTATTAGTTTCAAGGCATGACGCAAGTGCTCCATGGGTTAAACACAATGGTTTGATACTTCATCTTAATTCCTGAAATTTGAGGCTTTGTCACAGTGTCGACTTTTTAGTCAGTGTCAGTCGTATTGATCAATTTCAAAATCCCCTGTGTCGCCATCATCAAATATTAAATCCCAAGTGTCAGGGTGATCCTAAGTGTCACAGTTTTGCCTTGCCTTGTATAGTCTAAGAAACATCAGGACCCTGCCTCCTTTGTGAAAGATGTGTGGGACCAGAATTAGGTGAAGAATAGCTGGTACCCGGTGGACCATGCATTGTGCCAACATGGAGCCTTAGGGAACCAGCGGAGCGGGTTAGTCGCTACCCGGGTGATTCATTATGTCTGGCACACAATACTGGAAAATGAGAATACCGCGCTATACCACTTAGATGGTTGGCCTAGCACTGTATTAGGTCAGAGAAAACAAAGGCAGCAACATAAGCTATTTCACATTTTTGCAGGAAATCTTACATTTGACAAAGTTATCAGCCCTACCAAATTTCACCATTCAAGCAGGTTTCTCTGAGCAAGCACCAAAAGTCATATCCTGGGTGATTTAATGCAATATACAAAAGTCCAATAGATAGAGCAGTGGCCAGAAATTTTCCTTTTGTGGCAGATGATGGTACTGCTGTGACAGGAGATTTCTAAATTACAAGTAAGATAACTGTATAACAATCAAGTTCCCTAGATATTCAAAAAATGAAGTTCACTGTGAAAACGTAGAATGCAATTGAAATAACAATGGTTCTGTCAAATTTGGCACAATGCTTTCACCGTTATTTTCATGGAGATTCCTCACAACACAGTATTTATAAACTCTATTGTCTTTTGTGGCTTACTTATAGAAAATAAACTGCTTCACTGTATCATATGGAAAATCACTGGACAGTTTGCGGAGATGTCTGGTTGATTCTAAACTTAAGAATTTGAAAGCCCTACCTATATGAAATTCTGTGATATTGCATGACAATCCCTTTCACTGGTTGCATTCTTTATTGTAGATTATCTCAAATGTACCTTAAGTAACCCTGTCTCTGTTCTTTTGTAGGTGAGTTGAGTTTAAGATGTTTGTTGCCATGGAGACCTGTCTTTAATAGCAACAAAACTGTAAGTAACACATGATTATTTCACATACACACCTCCTCTGGCTTCAAATTAAAAAGTAATAAACTAGTGTAACCCTAAGGTTGACTGTTTAAATCGCTGCCTACATATAGTAGAGCTTCATTATGGTATATATGCTACTTCCAAAGCCTTTGATATGGAGATTACACTAGTGAAAGGATTGGAGTGCTTATAGGATATTTCCAGGGGTCCATACCATGGTGCTTGCATAAGACAGACCCATATTCAAAACCCGAAGCTGGAGTCCGATGACATGGTATGCATGTTTAATAGTCAATGGAATACCAGTCATCTCCTAAACTGTACATACTATATTGAAATATCCATAACAGAATGTTGGATGACCTTGGATGACATATCAGAGAAATAGACTGGCTTAAAAAGAGGGATGGATTGATTGATTGATTTGTGTTTTACAGCACTTTAGCGGCACTAAGTGGCTATCCCGTGCTTCACAGGTTGATAATTTAACAGAGGAATGTGTCAGTGCCCGCGCATATGTGCACCACACACATCCGGAGAGGATAGGAAAGAGGAGATATAGACCCTTTTAAGTGGGCTAGGGAAGCCCGAACAGAGGAATGTGTCAGTGCCCGCGCATATGTGCACCACACACATCCTGAGGGGATAGGAAAGAGGAGATATAGACCCTTTTAAGTGGGCTAGGGAAGCCCGAAGAGGGATGGAGCCCCAAATATAGTACGTAGTATAAGAGAAATGGGTGAAGGCTGTGTGCCATATGGCCATATTGAAATCGATCTCAACCCTCCGTCTCCACCTTCTGTCTGCCCTCCCATACCTCAACCACATTTCACTGTCCTTTGGCCAAGGATGAAATTGTTCAAGGAACAGGGTATGCAAATCTTCTGCCAAGTGGAAAAATAGTTTCTCCTCATCACACAGTAATAAAACTCATAATTAGGCATTCTACTTTCTAAAAGTCTTTTGAGTAAAAAAGTGATGGAAGATGGTTGAAAATGATACAAACCCAAAGATTATAATTATAGTCTCAGGAATGTTGCGAATGTACAAAGTTGCCAAGGAGACTAGGTGTCCAAAAGGATCTCCTCCAAAATCTCATGCATTTTCCTAGCTGGCTGCTGTTTTCTGGAAAAGGTTATCTCACACTTTTCGCGTTTTTTTTGTAGTGCCTACCGACCCCTCCCACAAGCCAGAAGATAACTAAAAAACCTACCACACCCACCCACTTAGACATCATCACTACCATCTTCTCTCAGAAGAAGAGTTGTGAGATTCAATATTTATTAGTAAAATGCCAGCCTTCTTTGTGAATTAAGAGCATCCAGTGGCAATGGCTGAGTGGCACAGTGATCCATGCACATCACCAAGTTGCCATTTTACTGGGATTAAAAGGAGCTTCTGGATTTATGAACCAAATAAATCCTTATAAATACAGGAAGGTAGTCTTCTATATTAGTCTTGTGTCAGGGATTGAAGGGAGTTGGTTCTTGGACTGCCAGCTGAGAATACCTTACATCAATTGTTTAATAACCCTTTCAAGGGGAAAGACTACCCTGTTTTCATAGTGATCTCTTTTGTTAGTCTTTGTATGGAATATAAGGATGATGAGAGTCTCCAGGTGCCTGATGCCCACTGCTCATCATGATGCACCAATGAAGGTGTTGGCGAGTCTGCTTGCAAGCACTTCATTGCAGCATCATATCAACCCTTTGGGAGTGTTTCATGCCCTTTGGATAGGAACGATGTGTGATTGCAGCCCTGGCGATTAACTCATGCTTCATGACGACCAGCGGGCATGATGCATTAATGCATTAGCGGCCCTTAAATGGTTAGATACCAGAATGCAGAAAGGACTGGTGCTTCTGCGCTTGTCCCTGGAGACTGTAGGTGGCATATGCTACACCCCTGCCAGAAACCAGCTGTGGTATTGACTCCCCTGGTTATCAACTAGTCAATACACTGTACATATAGGACGCGGGAACCAGCACACGCATTATGTCAATAATGTCATACTATCTGGGTGGTGTATGGAAATCACCCACGCCTCTGGGAGTCTACTCCTGGGCACTTTGTGTAATTTTTTTGACAATCTTTTGAATATCAAAATTGCTAGAAAGATACACAGAATCTAGACCAACAGGCCATTTAAATTAACAAAACGATGGACCTGGTTTCCAGAAGCAACATGTGTAGACTTCTCATATTCTATATTGCTATATTCATCCATAGATTGTGTTTAATTTGCCAATATCAAAGGCCATACTTATATTTCAAAAGTTATTCTCACAGTAGTGTCACTATCACACAACCAACTGTGCATCTAAAAGACAAGACCTGTTCCTATCATCTATAGGCCTATTCAGTATAGAAAAAAAAAGAATTTCAAATCAGGTCAACTCTGATGGAGGACTATTTTGCAGTATGTGGATATGTAAGGGGAATTTTTATCTAAGTCTCTAAGCCGCACCCGGGGCTTAAGTATTACTGGTTTGGTGCATAAGCTGTATCCTTAGCTCAAGAAGGCTTAGCAGCCGCGCTTGTACACATTGAAACGATAATCGGTTATAAGTGGGAGCTTCTGCGGTATGAAATGCACGAAAAATGCCATAAAAAAAAGACCAAAGAATTTATGGCAAGTAGTAAAGATTTTGCATCAATTCAGGACCAAAATCAATCATTTCTTTGAAAATCTCTGGTTAGAAAATGGGCAAAAAGATGAGGGTGTGCACCAACACAAGGCCTCTATCTGTTTGAAGAGAATCATCCTCAAAAAGAAAATGACTTAAATGTTTTTGCCAGATTGCCCTTGTATAGGGTTTCAGATGTTTGGCAGTGCAGTGGATGCCTTTGTAACAGCACACTCCAGGTGATGCTACTCCACACTGACAGCACTGTAACTGACACTTGACAGTTGACAGGTATCTTTCAGCACTGGCTGACATCCCTGTCCTCCCTACCTTCACATACCTATCAGTAGGCAGGTGAATCTATGAGTCTTAAGTTGGCACTAGTGTGTATTTAGGGGCTTCCATGTACTACCATCTGAATTAAAGCAAAATGGGTGAACAGGTAGAAAAGCTTCAGTGGCACTAATACCATAAGTATTAGATTGGTATCTCAATCGCATTATCTCTCAGCTGCTTGTATTAAGCCCAGAGCTAGACCTCCACTTCCCAGCTGCATGTTAAGATGGTCTTTATCTTATCTTTTCTGCCCACTTTTTGTGTCTGGTGCACATGATTGTGAGAACGGATACATACTTTTTATCTGTGAAACTGATGACTAATCAGTTTCTTTCCATGAATATTGCTTCAGCTCATTCATTCACACCCAATAAAGATCAGAGCAAATTGAAAGAATTGATGTAGCCTATGTAAGATGCAAAGTATATCATACATGTTGTGTAGTGTCCCTGTCAGTCCCCTGGGGTCTGTATGTACCTCCTCACCTGTCCCTACCTGTGGGGTCCCTATGACAGGTAGATACTGCAGTCTACCTTGGTTACACAGCTACTTAATGCTGGATTTACAGGTATGCACATCTGACAAATGCTTTCGATGATTGGAATTTAATAGTACTAAAAATTGTATGTCACACAAAACCCAATGGCAGTCTAAAATTCGGTTTTGGGTAAAATTTATTTCGAGGTTGAGTAAGCAACAAATAAATGTGATGTGCTGATATTAGCTGGTATCTTATGTAGAGGTGCTTGACGTTTCGGTCATAGTGAGCCTCCCCCAGAATTCAATAGTGCTTGTATAGGCACCAGCATTGCTCTTGTCAAAATAACCTGAATGGTAGATAGATATATTACAGCGCACACATAGGATTTAAAATCAGCAAACTGGAAACCTATGCAGGTCTCTATCAAGTTAAAATCCCCCCAATGACCTTTCTACTTATTATTACCACTAGTGGAAATATCAAATATAAACTATATTTCAATATCACACTGAATAAAATTTACATAGATCTATATCTGTACGAATCACACAATCAAATATTTCATCTTTAAGAAAAATAGAGTTAATGTAGTTGATGTGTTTATCAGTTTTGGCGGACTTTCTGTATACTTCCCAGCTTTTTTAGCATTTCAGTAGTATAATGATTTGTATCCCAGTACATGTAAATAAGATAATCTCAGCCTGTCTCTTGTAAAAGATGATATATTCAATGTTCAGCTTAGTTGAAGGCCGTGATATTGCAAAAGCAATCTACCTGCTGCGGGCAATTGGTCCCATGTGTTTGCCACGCCCGCTAACAGACTTCCTAGAAGAAGCCGTGAAGGAAAATGCCGAGAAGTCAGGCTCCATGAAATGAGCCTAAGCCAAGCCTGTAAGTGGTAACGGTAGCAAACCACCGCCTCCAACGACCTCCATCTGCCATACTCATTCACAGCCCCCAACTACCTGTCATGTAGGTCAAGGTCAATGGCTACTCATTTTAAGGTCAAAGCCCTCTAGGTCAAGGTCATCTGAATGTCAGGTGACCAAATTATTTTTCCATCAGCTGTCAGACGTCCTTCGGGTTCAAAGTCACAAAATCAACATTGAAAGTTCAGCCTTGTGTTCAAGGATATTTCAAGGTCCTTTCAAAGTGTGAGGCTGGCGATCATGATGTGGGACCTGTCGCGATTCATGGTTTGAGTGGTAGGCATTGGTGTTATAGCCCCTGTTTATTCGGCTAAATTACTTGTGCTGATTCTGTATGTGCCTGGAATGTCACAGTAAGCCATCATTGGACCTAGTGCAGCAGTTGCCCATGGACTCATCAGGTATGGTTGGCTCCAGCATGTAAAGACCAAGATCGACCATGGTTATTTTGTTGGAATTCCCTATGCAAGTCATGTTGTTTTTACCTTTTATAGTACTTTGTAGTCTTAGATAGTAACTGACAATGGACTCTGACTGATTGTTGCAAGGTCCAAAATGACAGTTTCATAGTCTGCACCTTTTCCTGTATCTTGATGACATCCAGAGTGTTGACCACCCAAGAGCTAGTTTTTGGTGAATACTTCCAAAAACTTTGATAATTAATCTTCAATAAGGACATAATGCTGAAAGACACTATGCCTTGTTTACTTGACGATAACCATAAATATGATGCGCGAATACAAGTAAAGTTTTGGCCAGTTACTCATATATGCTGCTTTCATGCTTCATATTCAGTCATTCATAGATTCGGTCACTGCTGTATCGGGCAAGCAGCATCTAAATACCTGTCTAGCTGTTTGGATAAGCAGCTATTAAAAACGTGTACAAAAAGAAAAGAAAGGACTACTATCGTCTTGGCATGATGCGCTAAGGGAGTGATTCCCTTTTTATGCTTTGACAATAAAATTATGTGAATGGGGCTCCTGTGCCCTCTAAACGGCCTACAGGTACAAGATGAGCTTCACAGTAGTGGGAGCCCAGCCCACAGGTGATTAGACACAGATGGAGTGTCCATGCCTCTGATGTTCACAGTTAAAGGATAGTTATATGCACCTCATTAATGTAAAAAGATAGGATCTGAGGCGCTGAAGGGATCTTTTTATGTTTGCTGGGGATCTTGAGGAAAGAGAGGCCAGTGAAGAGGAAGGGAATGTAGTGGTATATTCGCTTTGCTTTCACCATTCCATTGGAGTAAAGCATAGGCTGCACTGAAGGCATGTCGCTTGAGGGATTGCGTCAATAGAAGTTAAGATCTGCTTGGTTTTTCCTGTAACAATTTTGAACCGCACAAAATACACACCATTCCAATTTCAATTCTTTCCTTTTTCGGCCAAGATAAGGAACCATAAAGTGTTGGACCGGGTACCATCAAACCCCTACCTTGGTGTAGCCTCGGTTGGACCATGCACTTTCAGGACCCTTACCTAGTTGTCTGGGCAGGATTGGTACCATCAGAACCCTTATTTGTCTATAGCAGGAGCTTGTACAGGACCAGATACCGTCAGGACCCTTGCCATGTTGTGGCAGGAGTCTAGAACTATACTCTTCTCCAGCATATAAGACGCATCATATATGCGAATCCGAGGCCTCATGCGCTTTGTGAAATAGTCCAAAATTAGGGTGCATCTTATAGGCGGGGTACTTTTACTAAAGAAGAGTACTAAAACTTGAGCAATCAACCCCAAATGTGCCTTATAGGGTTTCCTTCAACTCAGGGTGCGTCTTAACAACAGATTGTTGTAATCATGAGGACCCTTACCTAGCTGTGGCAGTAGTTTGAAGAGGACTAAAAACCGAGGCTCAGCATTGAGTTACCTTGTCTGCTATGGGTGAGAACCACTGTTAGGTCTAATGGTAATATATAGGATTTTTCTTGTATAATTTATTTGCTGAGCCATAAATCATTTCATGGAAATATAATATTGTAGCTTCAACATGGTTCTGCACATTAGACTCCGTCAGACCTGTTAAGTAAGATGAAACTCAGACATAACTGGAACCTGTTGGGTTCTTTCAAAAATAATGACATCCTGTCATGTTACTTAATCAAATTAACTAAAAGCAAACACCATACTCTAAACTTCTAGGAGAATATATGAACGTACTGTTCCTTCACAGTGTTTAGTACTACATGTGTAGCAGCAGGGCTCTCTACTATAAGATCCTGGGATGTCCCATCGAATTCACACTGCAACTTCCATGAAATAACTATCCAATTAGGATTTAGCAATTGATATTGATATTAGGCTATTGATATTAATAAGCTTCAGATAAGGTTCTTCTTTGCCAATAGTACATTCCAAGAAATACATTCAGATCTGCAATTTGAGGCCTCTATACTCACCATTCTCAACCTTTAAACTTTCAAGGGCAGAATCAAGGTCCTAAGTGTTCTTGGTATACAGCCAGCAATAGAGTGCTGCGGAATTCCCTTACCAGCACCACATTGGTGCTGGGCTTCCCTAGCCCACTTAAAAGGGTCTATTTCTCTTCTTTCCTATCCCCTCAGGATGTGTGTGGTGCACATATGCGTGGTCACTGACACATTCCTCTGTGAAATTGTGTAATGTAGTTCTCGCCATGAATATGACCTTAGCTGTCGAAATGGCGTTAAACATCTATTACTCACTCACTCACTCACTCACTCACTCACTCACTCACTCACTCACTCACTCACTCACTCACTCACTCACTCACTCACCACATTGGTGCATTAAACAAGTTAACCCTTTGTGAATGTACCAACCTCATTAGGCTCATCATGAGCAATGATATAGTCTGGATGACCAGACGCGCCAGGGCTGCCCTCATACAACATTATGAAAACAAAGAGCTTACCGGCCATAACACCAGAGCCATACAAAAAGGACCAACCAGCAAGCCCATATCACTCTCTGAATTGATATGCAAAAAGATCTATGGAGATCATAAAACTATTAGCTTTTGATAAAAATCCCCAGACTACTTATGCTATTCAGATGATCAATCTAGTGCTGCGTCATAGGTATAATGCCTAAGGCTATACACGCAGTACAAAAATGAGCCCTATGGCTCGATGAGAAGGAGAAAAATGACCCCTATGACTAGAGAGGAAGAACAAAAAACGACCCGCATAGCGTGTGGGGAAGGACAGAAATGACCCATGGTTAGAGAAAAAGCCTGGAGGGGACCTGGAGGGGGGGGGGGACTTAACCTAATTTTGGATAACAACTCTTGTACCAGCCCCCAGGAAGCTGACACTGTCATCAGTAAGGGGGGGGGCTGTCGATCAAGATTTTGATACCTATTACGTTTATGATAACGCCATAAGCTACATAATTATTTTATATAAATGAGGGCTGTGAAATTATCGCAATGAAATCCTTGTATTACATGAAAGAGGGCTCTCAGAAGGAAGAGCTGGTACCTACCACCAAAGAGTGACCCCCCCTCCACGAAGGCAGAAGAGCAACAAAACCACCAGGAACTCTCTGACCGGGACCTAGCTCACAGGCCAGAGAGCTGCTCAGTGGCTGTGTCAGAATCAGACAAATGAGCAACTGAAACATCTGCTCACTATTGATACTCCCTGCTGGGCTCCCAACCACCTGTGTTGTATGTTCCTCCTGTACCTGCCCCTGCAGCACCTAGGTGAGGGTCCTGATGGCTGACTCGAATGACTATTTTTTTTTTAAGATTTAAAGGTCCTAATTGCATACAAAATGATTATTTCTTAAGACGTAAGGGTCCTGATGGCAAATAAAATGACTTGTTTTAAGATGTTAGGGACATGGTGGCAGATGAAATTACTTGTTTTAAAATTATTTCTGATATCTTTCTTACTCTGCATGTAGTATTCACAATTCCCTAGGAAATTAATCATAAAAAGATCAAGTCCTAAAAAGTTTCATTGTAGGAAACAATAGGACTAATTTTGTCCACCAAGTTTGCAATTTTTAAGCACAGGGGAATTAGGCTTGATTTCAATTTGGAACCCAAAAGATGATTGGCCAAAGATACACATAATCTTTAGATCCTTGGTCAGGAGTTTCTTAGATAATAACTCACATTCAAGGTACGTGTGCCCCCCCCCCCATTTCTTCTTTTCTATGTCTCTCTCACTGTTTCTTTTTGACCTTTGAGCAGGAGAGTAGATATATCTATTATCACAACCATTAAAAACTGGGATAGTTGACTTTCAAAAAAATCCTACAAAAAACAGAAGATAAAATAGAGTAAAAACAAGTGAGTAGGTGATATGTGTGTCAGTGAGCCCTGAGGGAGATGGGGCACGAGCAGCTGTGAGCAGCTCAGAGTTGAGTTTCAGTGACGAGGATTTCCAGCTGCTCTGATGAGGTGAAGCTTTGGTTCTATGAGCATAGGGCAGGTCCCCCGGCCCCTGCACTCCCCGTGCTTTCTGACACCATCCTCGTTAGGTGTTTTGAGTGAAAACGGTACCTTATTTTGAGCAAAATCACCAATTTTTTGGGCCTCAAAAGCACCCCTATTTATTTTTTTTAGAAAACGCTGATATATTAATGGTACCTTCTTTGGGTGTCTTCTTTTACAAAGTAGACATCCCCTTGACTACAGCAAATGTAGAGAATATAGTTTACTCTAAATTCAATTTCTCCTTTGTATGCACAAAATGGTCGATATAAAGTTGGACACATCAATTGCACCTATGAAACCTGTGTCATTTCTCGATATGCTGTAAGCAGAAATACAACCCCTATTATTGATTTTCACGAATTTTCCCTGGAAAAACAGACCCTATTTTTAGAAAAACACGGACATGCGGAGAAATAGAAAAATGACCCTATTTCCGAGATTTTTCTTACGTGGATGGTGTATAAGCTAAGTGCAGGGGCAGGGCATGTCTATGAGTCAGGGTTATGTGTGCATCAAGGGGAAAGTCAGGAAAGATGAAGTGATCAGGGAAGATCTGGGTATTCTATGAAACTTTGTCATGTAAAAAGTCAGGCAAAATCTGCCAAAATGTTTGTGTTTGTGATTTAAACATTTTTGAAGTGAGGCATTTGGTGATATTGCAAGTGCATTTGGTCAATTTGGCATATCGATTCGTATATCTACAGAGTCATATAGAATTTGTGTTGTAAATAAGACTTCTGGCATGGATCTAAGGTTAAATTCTGTTTATTTGTATTCTAATGCATCATAATCTCATGGACAGGGTCATGGAACATGTTTATCTCTGGTCAGCGAGAGTCAGGGAATTACGTAATGGAAAATCCTATGTACAGGTCAAAGGACGTTTTCTGACTTATACTCCATCCACAAAAGTTTGTTAAACAGTAAAACCATGAATATAAGCATATTTTGAAATAAACAGTAGAGGCCTAGAAGAGGAATTGAATCTACTACCCTGGCTGTGATACAAAGAGCTAGGATAAATATATGGTGTTCCAGGCTGCAACCGCCAATAGTATAATGGTTAGCATGGTTGAATTTGAATCACAGAATGTGGGTTCAAGACTGCATGGGGAAAGTGTTTTTAACATACACATACAAGGTAAAAAGGGTCTCTGTAAAGGGGCCACCCTGAAGCCCCTTTTATCTTGTTGGCATTCAGGGGGTATTCATTATAATACATTATTTTTAGAATTGGTTGTAAAAGTGACAACTGAGCATAAAAATAAAATGACACCAGGGATTTGAACCTGTGTGGTTTAGATTTCTAGTCCCAGACCTTAACCACTGCACTACATTGACTGGTCAAACTTTCAAAGTGAAAGTGCCCTGTTTATCTATAATCTGTTACTCAGTCATAGTAGTAGCATACCACCATTCAGTACATGTACATCCACAGTATCAGCTGAGGACTCATGGTGTAATGGTTAGCACATGGGACTCAGGATCCCAGCACTGTCTGGTGCATGAATACGAATCCCATATGGGACAGCATTTTCTCAAGAATTTCATCTGCTCTTCAAAAATGACCTGATTCATAAAACCTCCTGCTACGCTTGACCTGTTTCACAAAACCTCCTCCCAGACCTGACCCAATTCACAAAACCTCCTGCCAGAACTGACCTTATTCATAAAACCTCCTGCTGGCCCCCCAACAGTAGAATGTGGAAATAAACCTACAGTAGGAACAATGGGGTGCAGAGCCAGGTGGAGAAATTTGTGGGGACCATGAAGCACCGACTAGATGTTACTCTCTAAAGTGGTTCATTGATCCATCATAACAGCAAATCGGATCAATCTCCAGGCATTACATAGCCCATAAGGACTTATGATACTTTGAAGTGAGTACACATCCAGACCAATATGATACCAGGTCAGTGCCTGGTGGAGGTAATTAGCTTTGACTTCATCATAAGAGACTTATAGTGCCTCATAGACTCTTATAGAGCCTTCATAGACTCCCATAAAGAACATCATGGTCTTTAACTCTTAAACGGTTCCATAATCCTCAGAAATTGCTGTCCCTCTATAAAATAGTGTTGTCATGATACAGCAATGGACCTCTAGTGAGTAACGCGCCAGCACTGTGTTGGTGCATCATACTTACATTTTGAAGGTGTATCAATTATGCCGATTTGGCATGATGCTTGAGATGATTTACTTACTTGCCTGCATTAACGCACAAATAAAACCAAAAGGTATCAGGACACTCTGTATTCCTTAAAGGATTAGAATCAATACTAATGTAGTAAGTTGAAGTTTTACACCATCACAGTCTGTCAGTATACTTCATCTTGTATTTCAACATCAGCCTGGGGCCCTGCTAGTATCCCACGAATAAGCCCTTTGATGCCAGTATCAGGCTTTGATATCAGGCTTTAATTCTTTGACTTGGACTACATAGTACAGTATGTAATACCCATTTTCTGTGACTCTGACTGTAGAATCGTCAGTGCTGTATTGATGCCTCATGCTGACTCTATGTTTGAGACACTCCTGAAAGGTCAGCATGGTGTATGCATGCAGTCTGGTGAAAAGACTCACTAGGACCACATTTGTGTGTTTAAAAGCGACCAAGGGATGTGTAAAATGCATTGATGCTCCTTGTAGAATGTACAGACTTAAGGGCAGCATTATAATTTATAGTTAAAGGCTGACTTTCTTTTTCATGAAAAAAGAGAAAGAAACTAATGATATGCATTTGCTGATCAGATCTGTCTTGATGGTCACAGAACTCGGCAGTAGGCTTTACTCCAGCCTGGTCAGCCTCACCACCTAATATCCGTTCCCCGAAAAGAGAGAGAAAAAAACAAAGCAAGAGGAAATGAAACAACAACAGAAAGGAAAGATAAAGAAAAAAAATAATAAAACGAACAGCTCAACTTCTCCCCCAACCCCCTACCCACCCTGCTTGCAGTGTTGTGCCCCACAAAGGGAAATTACATCCTTCCCTTTCCAACTTTGGCCACACAGAAAGAAATAATGGCTGTCCCCGGCTGGTCACTGTGAAGGATTAGCCATAAAAGGGTTACATGATACTTTAAAATGCAATATCCCTTTGTTGTCATGGACAGGGATCATCCCAAATGAATTGGTGTCATGGTGACTTGCCAACATTCAATTGGTATATCATGACGACCAATGAACTAAAGCATTATAAGCAGTTTTTGATACAGCTTCAGCTTTACATAGCTAAAGGCTTAGAAAGACGCTAGGACACTGGCAGGACTGGCTAAATGAGAAAAGGCCACCTACCAGCAGCTTGGCCTTCTCACCTCCACAAAGTCCTTTGTGTGTCTGTTACATAGTGAACAGTGCTTTATTAGGTACCAAGGGATAATGCCTTGGTCTTATACAACAGCCTGTTCATCTATTACTGAGGCTAAAAGAATTCTCAGGCGTCAACATCACCCCCAAATCAACTGAGAATCTCCAGAAGTAACATTTAGATTGATCCAAGACTACTCTGCTGATGACCTAAGATACAAAGTCTTATTCACAACTAAAGAAACAATCTAGGTAGGGTCAGATAACCTGAAATATACCTTCTCATTTTTTGGGCCTGGAGATTTTTTCCTTAAAGATAGGATGATGCCCCTTGTTGGCCCAGGTCCTCCTGGGTCATTGGCGGCGCCTTTTCAGCTGTTTTCAGTCGATCAAGATGGCCAACTTTAAGTTGGAATTTCTTCTATAAAAAGGTGGTCTAGAAATAAATGGAAAGTTGATGCATGTTCTTTAGGTCCTTGTCTTTACTGTACCGATTCCTGAAAAAGAATCTTTTTTACCTATGAAAAAGGGTGAAGAGCAAACCTTAGATTTCTGGAGCTTTTTCTCATGAAAAAGTGTCTCCATTGGATAGCATTGTGCGATAGAATTTTGCAATGGACATAACACATGGCCTCCTATGGGAATTGTCCAATTTAGATGCTTTTTTCAGCAGGTAAGTTGAAGAATGCGATAAATTCAAGAAAAGTTGGTCAATTTTTGTATAGGAAGTGTTAAGACTGGCCATATTGTTGTTATAGCTATCACACTTCTGGCAAGGCGAGTTGGGGCATGGGCAGAGAGTGGACCGTCATAAGCTAGATTTATTTTTCGTTTTACAGTGATTTGAGGGGATGTTATCGAGACAAATCGATTAATATTGCCAAAGATGCATGATTTATATTGAAAAAAACCATTAATTTCAAGTTAAATCGATAGAATCTATCGAACTCTCTGTCAAAAATGCTACTTCCAGTAGGAGGGGGTCGGGCATGCGCAGAGAGACGCAAACTCCAAAATGGCGGACAGGGAGACGATCGGCTAACGGTGCTATAAAAAATGCTTGATTATAACAAAATGGAGGAGAAATACAATCTCTCAGGCGATGTGTGGATAATATATATTCTTCAACACCTCCTGATACAGTTGAATGTTTAACTCGCCAGGAGAGGAGTTACTTGCCAATGAAAAAACTAGCGATAATGGGTGCATTCTCCATAGCCTTAACCATTGACGACTCGGACACACTGTCACTGTATTGACAGTCCCCTACGGTAATTTGTGGAAGACCTGGGCAAGTTGTGCATTGCACGCGTTAAATTTTTTTTTCTATAGCTTGATGCACTACGTTGAGTACGTTTGCTAATGCACCCATGCATCAGGTGTGTCTTAGATTCACAAATCCATCATTGAGCTACCAACTAGTGCTAGGGGGTGGGGAAATGATGTCATAAGAAAATTGTTTAAAGCCTCCCTTCCTCCTGGTAATAAACGAGGCTGTCTGAGCTTGTATTAATACCCCCATGTCTCTCACCCCCACAGGAAGTTTGATTAAAGACGGTTTATTGATCACTTCATGTGGCATGCTGGTTATAAAGCTAGATTTAAACTCCCCTACTGAGACTTTAACCCCCAAGTGACGTCACAAGGGTCCTCTTATTCACCACCACCACCCCCCCCCCCCTGAGAAATTAGAGGCATTGGAAGGGCCAAGTCAGGGGGTTTCTGCTGTGTTATGATAAAAAAGAATAATATTATCATGATGAGAATCAATTTCCTTTATTGATCCTTAAAACTTTAAAAGTTGTATTATGTAGTGATACCAATTTGTTGTGATTAACCAAATGGCATTGATAGATTTTGGAGGCCAGCTTATCCTTGGCCCATATATTTTAGTGGTTAAGTTGAGGAAGATTTTCAGGGATGAAAGTCTTCAGGGAATTCCCTGATTTCAGGGATTTTGAAGTTCCAGGGCCCTATAGATTCATATAGAAGTTTTTTGGGCAAATATTGGACCATTTTAGGGATTTTCGTGCTCCGTGACTTTCATCCCTGAATCTTACAGTACTGTACCTTGTACTCCTTACAGGGTAAATGCCTTCATATATTGTGCACATTTCCTGCAGCATATTGGAGTCAGTTCCGCAAGTTACCCTCAGGTGTTTTACACTGCCTCATCTCACAATGTGTTGCTAGGCAACCCTCTTAGATACAGGAAGGATGCCTTAGGGGAAAACAAAATAAAACCAGAGGCCCCTCATTCCAGTGATCGCAATTTGTAGATGGAAGGACGGGGAAACATTGTGACCACTACCAAAATTGTACAGTCCTGGCAAGTACACTCACCACAGTTGGGTTCATGCATTGTAAAGAACAATGGGTAGGGTGCATGACTGTGATTATAGGTTAAAGGGTCATTATGAAGTATCTAGATTCATATTGTTTGTTATAATGCACAAATGCAGTGACAGCGAGTTATTCGCTGGCACTGCATTGGCGTATCATGACAGCATATCAACATAAAAACTTGAGGCATCATCAGACCCTCCTGAAAGAAATCATCCTACTACCCCAACGGCCATAAACTGGTTGTGGCATGAGAGTAGAATGGCATTAAAACATAACTTGTTCATGTGGGGGGGGGGGGTGCTCTGAGACTAGAACCAGCAGCCAATCCTGTGTGAGTCTAATCCCTTTCAAGACCTTCAATGATGCATTCCCAGACACCAGACTTGCCACTTTTTAACTCAGAAAGAGTTTAGGTAGTTGGGGTTGGGTCAAGCCACTTTATGACGCATGTTTTGGGACCATAAATGACCAACTTTTTATTTTTAAAAATCCATTAAAATTCTTTTAAGGTTCTTTTTGGTCTTAACTCAACGTGTATATGATATATTACATTTCCTAGCACCTGCAGCACCTGTAGATTATAGGGGGGAATCAAGTTAATTAAGAGATATTAAAATCATAATAATAAATATGACCAAAAAATTTCTAGGTGATGCTTTGGGGCTGCCAATGTTAAACCTATGGAGGTGTCATTCCAGTGTCGTTCAGGGTGTCAACAAACTCCCGCCATGGTGTCATCCTGTGCATGCGCAGCTCACCCAGAAAAATCCAAAATGGCGGACAGCGAGACGAAGAAGAACGATGTGGCCTCTTGTTTGTATGAAATCTGCTTGATTACAGCAAAACAGAGGAGATATGGACTTTCCGATATAAGTGCTCCTAGCACTGTGCCCTATGTGCTTCGTTTACTGGGAATGTCTGTTTTTCTTTTAGATTAATTGAGTTATACAAACATCCTGTGAAAATGTGTTTTAACTATTCCTGGTATCGCTGTGGCCCGATTTAGTACTGAACATTCAGCACGGGCGCTTTCATGCGACATGATGACTAATGGCCATAGTGTTACCCAGTTAATGAAACTTCCACAATGGAGACAGTAATAGGATGTAAAATACTTCAGTAACACTGATGGCACTGTCAAGTAGCAGAGTGATCCCAGCTGGGGTAGTTTTGCTTTACAGTACAATTGACTAATTTCTTTGAATCTTGAGGTCTTCCTCTTTGAATTGTCATCTCTGATTGACATTTTTTTAGGGATGAGAATCAGTGGCACCACTCTAATTTCCCATCACAACTGCAATAGTGCCCTCTAGCATTAAAGTTTCCTCTGCCACACAATAAATAGCTTATCATGCAGGATTGAAAAAAATGGTCTGCAGTAAAGTGAAAATATTTGCTGGTATTTGATAAGGTAGTTGACTCATGTGATGTTTGTATATTCATCCCAACAAATTTACTAACAACCTAGGAATCTATTTGTGATCCTAATTCAAATCCACCTGTTACTTGTAGATATTTGAAGGTGGCTCATTCATTGAGTCCTGCAAATTGTACATCTTGCTATCTCTAGTACTGTTCGACAATGTTCAAACCCCTTGTATAGGCCACCTCCTACATTATGAATGAATGAATTTGAATGGATTATAAGCTGTGTTCTATAATATTATGCAGTTTTACAGAAGTTATGTGCATCCCACCATCCCACTTTGGTATTACTCAGTGGCGAAGGTACATCTAGATAGATATTCTGGTTTTGTTACCTTTTATCATATGGGGTCAGCTTCAGGCAGACACTGTATAGTTGATTTGGATGGTTCAGTGAAATCAAAGTTAGTAACCATGATGCCATTTTCACTTATGAGTAGAGCACATATAACTTTGGGGCAAACAGACACAGAACCGTAACTCACCCATTGAGGATGAGTGCAAAACCAAGCAAAGCTGACTTGGGATGGGCAAAAGATGCCAAGAAATAAGTTGGCAAGAATGCAACCAAGACAAAGAGGATTGGAGACACAGATATAAAGATGTACCAAGACTCGTTAAAGTTTTCTGGTCAGAAATCTGAAGATTGCATACAGAATGAGAAGTCCTGAGGAGGTTGCAGCAGAGAGGCGTCAGCATGTTTACCATTGGGAGTAGGCAGGACAGCTCAACATGTTTGGTCGTTGGCACGGGCATTGTACTTTCAGCAAAAGGAGGTTGATAGATGGATATTGATCACCATGGTCACGGCAACCTTTTACGAAATATATAAAGCCGGAAAGGAAATCCATATTGGAGGAATTCATTAACTAAATCTGTGAATCCTAATTTACATTAATCAAGATAGCTTGGTGTAGATATTAGTTCTGCAGTGTCCTAGCAATATGATAAATTCACAGGCCTGCTGACATTTCCCAGAATTCTTGTACTACATAAACCTGAGAGGAACTAACAGAAGTCAAGCTGCTGTTGATATCAGTAGTCTAACACTGCACCTATATGACATTGTATTGAAACAACCATAACTTACCTGTCCTCTTGTTTTTTCCAGGTGATGTAAAACACTGAGGTATGTCCCTGTTAAACTCTTTATGGGCGGAATGTTAACAACATTGGTTGGCATGCTGCACCAAAGAAGTGTTTGGGAGTCTGCTCACCAGCACTTTATTGCCGTTCATTCTTAGGAATGAACGGCTATAGGAGGGGACCCATTCTTAAATACAAGCTCTCATAGTGGTGCTTCCTCGCTCTCCATGTATAATCCTGTCATAGGTACAGTATTGAGTATGCCTATACCTGGATTAAAATCTGCAAATCAGTCAAGCATAGAAGTGGTGGCAGTGGTGGTGTTGGTGGACCTGTTATTGTAGACCCTGGGGACAGAGTGGTGGTAGCCCTGGACACCTCAGGCAGAGCCATGGTATATAGTATATATACCCCCCCCCCACCCAACTCTGAATAGTAGTGGTGGCTGTGCTCCTGTGGTGGCCCCATACCTGCCTGGCACCACCTCCCCCAGCACCATGTGGTTCTCTTCTGCTGGTTCTCTCAGCACCACTGACTATTAACCCACTAAGGGTCACCTACATGTATATTTATGTATACATGTACACATAAGTATGATGCACTTTTTTAGGAGTTTTAAGTGGCGTGGCATTGGATTATTTGGAGTCTTGGGACCGTTTTCCATGTGTGTCGGCCATCTTGGTTTTCAGAAACACAGGGATCCAGGCCATATATGGTCAATTTTGATCTTAAAAAGTTATCAGATGGATGTTAGTGACCATTGGGACACCTCAACTACCCAATTTTATTGTTTGCCATGTGTGTCAGCCATCTTGGTTTTAGGAAACACAGGGATCCAGGTCATTTGTGGTCAATTTTGATCTTCAAATGTTATCAGATGGATATTAGTGACCATTGAAAGACCTCAACTACCTAATTCTATTGTTTTCCATATTTGTCGGCCATCTTTGTTTTAGGATACACAGGGATCCAGGCCATACATGGTCAATTTTGATCTTCAAAAATTATCAGATGGGTGTTAGTGACTATTGGGAGACCTAAACTAGCCTATTTTATTGTTTTCCATGTGTGTCGGCCATCTTTGTTTTAGGAAACACAGGGATCCAGCTCATATATTGTCAATTTTAATCTTCAAAAGTTATCAGATAGATGTTAGTGACCATTTGGACACCTCAACTAGCTAATTTTATTGTTCTCCATATATGTCGGCCATCTTTGTTTTAGGAAACACAGGGGTCCAGGCCATATATGGTCAACTTCGATCTTCAAAAGTTATCAGATGGATGTTAGTGACCATTGGGGGACCTCAACTACCCAATTTTGTTGTTTTCCATGTGTGTCGGCCATCTTTGTTTTAGGAAACACAGGGATCCAGCTAATATATGGTCAATTTTGATCTTCAAAAGTTATGAGATGGATGTTAGTGACCATTGAAAGACCTCAACTACCTAATTCTATTTTTTTCAATATGTGTCGGCCATCTTTGTTTTAGAAAACACAGGGATCCAGGCCATATATGGTCAACTTTGATTTTCAAAAATTATCAGATGGATGTTAGTGACCATTGGGAGACCTCAACTAGCCTATTTTATTGTTTTCCATGTGTGTCGGCCATCTTTGTTTTAGGAAACACAGGGATCCAGCTCATATATTGTCAATTTTAATCTTCAAAAGTTATCAGATGGATGTTAGTGACCATTGGGGGACCTCAACTACCCAATTTTGTTGTTTTCCATGTGTGTCGGCCTTCTTGATTTCAGGAATCACAGGGATCCAGGTCATATATGGTCAATTTTGATTTTCAAAAGTTATGAGATGGATATTAGTGACCATTGAGAGACCTAAACTACCTAATTCTATTTTTTTCAATATGTGTCGGCCATCTTTGTTTTAGAAAACATAGGGATCCAGGCCATATATGGTCAACTTTGATCTTCCAAAATCATCAGATGGATGTTAGTGACCATTGGGAGACCTAAACTAGCCTATTTTATTGTTTTCCATGTGTGTCGGCCATCTTTGTTTTAGGAAACACAGGGATCCAGCTCATATATTGTCAATTTTAATCTTCAAAAGTTATCAAAAGGATGTTAGTGACCATTGGGACACCTCAACTAGCTAATTTTATTGTTCTCCATATATGTCGGCCATCTTTGTTTTAGGAAACACAGGGATCCAGGCCATATATGGTCAACTTCGATCTTCAAAAGTTATCAGATGGATGTTAGTGACCATTGGGACACCTCAAGTACCTAATTTTATTGTTTTCCATGTGTGTCGGCCATCTTGGTTTTCGGAAACACAGGGATCCAGGTCATATGTGGTCAATTTTGATCTTCAAAAGTTATCAGATGGATGTTATTGACCATTGGGACACCTCAACTAGCCATATAGCTCACATAGCCATTATCAGCTGGGGGCCAGCATTAGACTCCGATGGCACTATGACTAACACCTTCAGCCCCCGACTCTGCAGTATATGCCAGGGATGCCTCCCATTGGTCAATAATACAATAGCCATGTGCCGTATATGGTCAACTTCGATCTTCAAAAGTTATCAGATGGATGTTAGTGACCATTGGGGGACCTCAACTACCCAATTTTGTTGTTTTCCATGTGTGTCGGCCATCTTTGTTTTAGGAAACACAGGGATCCAGGTCATATATGGTCAATTTTGATCTTCAAAAGTTATGGTTAGTGACCATTTGGACACCTCAACTACCCAATTTTATTGTTTTCCATGTGTGTCGGCCATCTTGGTTTTAGAAAACACAGGGATCCAGGTCATATGTGGTCAATTTTAATCTTCAAAAGTTATCAGATAGATGTTAGTGACCATTGGGACACCTCAACTACCTAATTCTTTTGTTTTCCTTGTGTGTCGGCCATCTTGGTTTAAGGAATCACAGGGATCCAGGCCATATATGGTCAATTTTGATCTTCAAAAGTTATCAGATGGATGTTAGTGACCATTGTGACACCACCACCACCAATACCACCACCACACTACTCCCAACCCTCACACACATTCCTTATTTGCATATTTTAATCCAGGCATAGGTTTACTCCATACTATAGCAATGGGGCAGGATTTTACATGGAGAGCGAGGAAGCACCACAATCAGAGCATATATTTAAGTATAGGTCCATTCCAAAGGCCATAGAGTTCATATATAATCATCTTTTTTCCTTGGATCATCATAGGAATATGCACAGCATTACAGCATTGCTGTGTTTACTTTCCTGAAAGTATGTTATAGATTAATAAATTGCAAAACACACAACATATGAAGGGCTAAATTGCAAAACACACAACATATGAAGGGCTTTTAGATTCCGTATTAAAATAATATTTGTTCTGAAAATTTTGATCTACTATCATATTAAAAATGTTGTAAATCAATTCTATACTTCTTAGAACATGATATGAATATGCACGGCATTACAGCTTTGCTGTGTTTACTTTGCCGAAAATATGGGATAAATTTCTAATCCGGGAAACGCACTGCAATTTAACTGCTTTTAGAATTGATATTAAACTCAGAATTGATCGTCAAATTTAAATATGAAACCCTAATATCTTGATCATAGATGACAGATCCTAAATTGAATCCTCTCAATTGCATCCTTAACACGGGCCTCTTGATCATAGATCTTAGATTCTAAATTTTCAATTGAATCCTTAACATAATCTCCTAACCATGGACCCCTTGTTGATTGTTGCATCATACAGACCCCCTGGGGAGTTTTCAACCCCATTGGGGCGAAATGAATACAGCCTGGGCGATTAAAGGTTTGGAGATCCAGGATTTGTAAAGAAGTTCAATAGTGATCAAATTCATTTAAGGGAGCACTCTCACCAAAAAGTTATCTTTCAACAAAGAATGAAGGGGAAAAAAGTCTAATGATCAGCATGAAAATCAGCCCCCCCTCCCGGTCTATAGATGCCATAAATGCATGTAGATAAAAACTCAGGGAAATACATTAGGAGACTAGACAGGAGTAAAAATGAATAAATTTTTACTGATGACATAAATTCGTGGCTTTTACATTTCCATGGAATCCATGAAGAAATCTACAGGTCAAAATAAACAGCCACAGTAGTTAGAATTATGCGCTAATGCATTTCTGGCAAGTTGTCTCAAGTGGCACATTCATGCCTCATGACAGCAAATGGGCATAACTCCCTTAAATGTTGAATTTCAAACTATCATATGCAAAAACCTGAAGCCATTCCTTAAAATAGGATATGGCAAAAGAAATCACAATGATCTGTCTAACAAGCTCTGTTATGTTTGCCTGAGCTGCTCACTTCACCAGGAGCTGCTCTCATCCCCCAGGGAGGTGCTCAGGGTGCTCGGTCAGCCTATGCTTTCTGTCGGGGACAGCAGACAGTCCATACATCATACAACTTAATAATTCACCCTCTCCCCAACAGGAGGAGCTAGGAGCTGACCAGCAGTCTACTGGTTTATAAACCAACAGGACCATCCTCCAAGAATGAAACACACCACGGTTATTCTTTTCTCTTTTTTCGAGGTCAAAATAAACGGCCACAGTAGTTAGAATTATGCGCTAATGCATTTCTGGCAAGTTGTCTCAAGTGGCACATTCATGCCTCATGACAGCAAATGGGCATAACTCCCTTAAATGTTGAATTTCAAACTATCATATGCAAAAACCTGAAGCCATTCCTTAAAATAGGATATGGCAAAAGAAATCACAATGATCTGTCTACCAAGCTCTGTTAAGCTTGCCTGAGCTGCTCACTTCACCAGGAGCTGCTCTCATCCCCCAGCGAGGTGCTCAGGGTGCTCGGTCAGCCTACGCTTTCTGTCGGGGACAGCAGACAGTCCATACATCATACAACTTAATAATTCACCCTCTCCCCAACAGGAGGAGCTAGGAGCTGACCAGCGGTCTACTGGTTTATAAACCAACAGGACCATCCTCCAAGAATGAAACTCACCACGGTTTTTCTTTTCTTTCTTTTTTCGATTTTAGGGATTTTTAGGTTTCTAAGACCTGTATATACCTATCTAAAATCCTTGTGGGTCTCTATGCGAACGTTCCTGGGATCTTTATGCCAAGGTAATTTCATCCCTCGATGGTTCGGTGGTTTAAAGGGTTAACATCCAGTATTATAGAAATTCAAATGCAGAAAATAGTCTTATAGAAAATATAAATATTTTTAGATCCCGTCCCATATCAAGGCTCTTTTCCCAATAGACCAATAGACATAATGCATTAATGCGGTGTCGGCCTTTGAAGAGTATCAGCGGACTCTGAGGAAGCTTGGGGATTGAGGATCTTCCACTTGTGCCTTAAGGTAATTCCCTGCTTAATCAATAGTAGTAAAGAATTCTATTAAGACATTCTTCATTCTTTGTTTGCTAAAAGAGTTGGGA